>CM038675.1:609695341-610149434 GCA_021605145.1 Aegilops bicornis | reverse complement strand
GATGTACTAAGTTTCCGGTTAATACAATTCTAGCATGAATAATAAACATTTATCATGAAATAAGGGAATAAATAATAACTTTATGATTGCCTCTAGGGCATATTTCCATCACGGAGTCCCGGATGAGATCAGGGACATGACGAGGAGTCTCGAAATGGTCGAGAGGTAAAGATTAATATATTGGACGATAGTATTCGGACAACGAAATGGTTTCGGATATTTATCGAAGTACCGAGGGGTAACCAGAACCCCCCAGGGAAACTAATGGGCCACATGGGCCATAAGGGGAGAGAGAGGATATCCCACAAGGGGTGGCGCCCCCCCCCCCATGGGCAGTCCGAATTGGACAAGGGGAGGGGGCGCGGCCCCCCTTTCCTTCTCCCTCTCCTCTCCTTTCCCCTTTCCCCCTCCGAAAGAAGGAAGGGGGAAACCGACTAGGACTAGTAGTCCTAGTGGGTTTCCCCCCACTTGGCGCGCCTCCTAGAGCCGGCCTCCTCCCCTCTCCTCCTTTATATACGGGGGCAGGGGGCACCCCAAAGCACATCAATTGTTTCTTAGCCGTGTGCGGTGCCCCCCTCCACCGTTTACTCCTCTAGTCATATTGTCATAGTGCTTAGGTGAAGCCCTGCCCGGATCACATCACCATCACCGTCACCATGCTGTCGTGCTGATGAAACTCTCCCTCAACACTTTGCTGGATCAAGAGTTCGAGGGACGTCATCGAGCTGAACGTGTGCAGAACTCGGAGGTGTCGTACGTTCGGTTCTTGATCGGTTGGATCACGAAGACGTTCGACTACATCAACCGCGTTAAGCGAACGCTTCCGCTTTTGGTCTACGAGGGTACGTGGACACACTCTCCCCCTCTCGTTGCTATGCATCTCCTAGATAGATCTTGCATGATTGTAGGAATTTTTTTAAATTGCATGCTACGTTCCCCAATAATTACGTATGTTGTAATGACAGTTCGACCGATAAAGATCTTCATAGAATATGTAGGAGCCAATATGAGCATCCAGGTTCCGCTATTGGTTATTGACCTAAGAGGTGTATCGGTCATGTCTACATAGTTCTCGAACTCATAGGGTCCGCACGCTTAACGTTCGTTGACGATATAGTATTATATGAGTTATGTGATTTGGTGACCGAATGTTGTTCAGAGTCCCGGATAAGATCACGGACATGATGAGGAGTCTCGAAATGGTCGAGAGGTAAATATTGATATATATATACATATATATATATATAGTACGATGGTATTCGGACACCGGAAGCGTTTGGAAGGTATCGGGTATTTATCGGAGTACCGGAGGGGTTACCGGACACCCCCTGGGGAATATATGAGCCATAAGTGTGGAGCACACCAGCCCACAAGGGGAGGCGCGCCTCCCCAATTGCAGGAGGCCGATTGGGAGAAGGAAAAGAGGGGGCGCCCCTCCCCCTTATTCCCTCTTCCCCCTTCCCTTTTCTCTCTGGTGTTTTATGGAAGGGGGTGGCGCCACTTGGGGAAACCCCAAGTAGGATTCAGATCCTACTTGGGGCACACTCTATCTGCCTCCCCTATCCTTCCCACCTATATATATGAGGGGGGCGCCCCTTGTACACCCCAGACAATTGCCTAGCCGTGTGCAGTGCCCCCTCTACGCATCTGGTAATATTTTCTTAGTGTTTAGGCGAAGCCCTACGGAGATCAGTTCACCGTCACCGTTACTATGCCATCGGGCTGAGGGAACTCATCTACTACCTCGATGTCTTGCTGGATCAAGAAGGCGAGGGACGTCACCGAGCTGAACGTGTGCAGAACTCGGAGGTGCCGTACGTTCGGTACTTGATCGGTCAGAGCTAGAAGAAGTTCGACTACATCAACCGCGTTCAAGCTTCCTCTTACGGTCTACGAGGGTACGTAGACACACTCTCCCCCTCGTTGTTATGCATCTCCATGGATAGATCATTGCGTGTGCATAGAAAAAAATTTGTTTTCCATGCAACGATTCCCAACAAGATGTTGTAGTATTTTGAGGGGAGGAGTATTCCGAGATGCCCTATCTATATACCGACGTGGATCTTGGGCTGGCCCATCTGTCAGTGAGCTCGGGGTACCCCGGTTTTTATTATCCTGGCGGATTCCTCCACTGGTCTGTCTTCGTGGCCGCCACTGTCGTGGATCATGTTCATCTATGCCTCCTCCTCATCCATCGTCACGCCTGGTTGAGACAGAAGGAAATATGCCCTAGAGGCAATAATAAAGTTGTTATTTATATTTCATTATATCATGATAAATGTTTATTATTCGTGCTAGAATTGTATTAACCGGAAACTTGATGCATGTGTGAATACATAGACAAAACAAAAGTGTCCCCCTATGCCTCTACTTGACTAGCTCGTTAATCAAAGATGGTTAAGTTTCCTGGCCATAGACATGTGTTGTCATTTGATGAACGGGATCACATCATTAGGAGAATGATGTGATGGGAAAGACCCATCCATTAGCTTAGCATAATGATCGTTAAGTTTTATTGCTATTGATTTCTTCATGACTAATACATATTCCTTTGACTATGAGATTATGCAACTCCTGAATACCGGAGGAACACCTTGTGTGCTATCAAACGTCACAACGTAACTGGGTGATTAGATGTTCTACAGGTGTCTCTGAAGGTGTTTGTTGGGTTGGCATAGATCGAGATTAGGATTTGTCCCTCCGAGTATCGGAGAGGTATCTCTGGGCCTCTCGGTAATGCACATCATGATAAGCCTTGCAAGCAATCTGACTAATGAGTTAGTTGCGGGATGATGCATTACAAAACGAGTAAAGAGACTTGCCGGTAATGATATTGATCTAGGTATGAGGATACCGATGATCGAATCTCAGGCAAGTAACATATCGATGACAAAGGGAATGTCGTATGTTGTCATTACGGTTTGACCAATAAAGATCTTCGTAGAATACATAGGAACCAACATGAGCATCCAAGTTCTGCTGTTGGTAATTGATCGGAGATGTGTCTCGGTCATGTCTACATAGTTCTCGAACCCGTAGGGTCCGCACGCTTAACGTTCGATGACGTTTTGTATTATGAGTTATGTGTTTTGGTGACCGGAGATTGTTCAAAGTCCCGGATGAGATCACGGACATGACGAGGAGTCTCAAAATGGTCGAGAGGTAAAGATTGATATATTGGACGATAGTATTCGGACACTGGGATGGTTTTGGAGTGCTTTAGATATTTCGGAGTACCTCCGGTTTACCGGAACCCCCCGGGGAAAGTAATGGGCCTCATGGGCCATAGGGGATAGAGAGGGCTGCCCACAAGGGGTTGGCGCCCCTCCCCATGGGGAGTCCGAATTGGACAAGGGGAGGGGGCACGGCCCCCCTTTCCTTCTCCCTCTCCTCTCCTTCCCCCTTTCCCCCTCTGAAAGAAGGAAGGGGGCGAATTGGACTAGGAGTCCAAGTGGGACTCCTCCCACTTGGCGCGCCCCCTAGGACGGCCCCCTCCCTCTCCCTCCTTTATATATGGGGGCAGGGGGCACCCCAAAGCACATCAATTGTTTCTTAGCCGTGTGCGGTGCCCCCCTCCACTGTTTACTCCTCCGGTATATTGTCGTAGTGCTTAGGCCAAGCCCTGTGCAGATCAGATCACCATCACCGTCACCACACCGTCATGCTGACGAAACTCTTCCTCGACACTTTGCTGGATCAAGAGTTCGAGGGACGTCATCGAGCTGAACGTGTGCAGAACTCGGAGGTGCCGTACATTCGGTGCTTGATCGGTTGGATCGTCAAGATGTTCGACTACATCAACCACGTTAAGCAAACGCTTCCGCTTTTGGTCTACGAGGGTACATGGACACACTCTCCCGCTCTCGTTGCTATGCATCTCCTAGATAGATCTTGTGATCATAGGAATTTTTTTAAATTGCATGCTACGTTCCCCAACAGTGGCATCAGAGCCAGGTCTATGCGTATATGATATGCCTGAGTAGAACACAAAGAGTTGTGGGCGATCATAGTCATACTGCTTATCATTAACGTCTTATTTTGATTCAGCGGTATTGTTGGATGAAGCGGCCCGAACCAACGTTACATGACCACGTTCATGAGTCTGGTTCCACCGACAGACATGCAACTTGTTTTGCATAAAGGTGGTTGGCGGGTGTCTGTTTCTCCAACTTTAGTTGAATCAAATTTGACTACGGCCGGTCCTTGTTGAAGGTTAAAACAGCACACTTGACGAAACATTGTTGTCGTTTTTATGCGTAGGTAAGAACGGTTCTTACTAGAAGCCCGTAGCAGCCACGTAAAACTTGCAACAACAAAGTAGAGGACGTCTAACTTGTTTTTGTAGGGCATGTTGTGATGTGATATGGTCAAGACATGATGGGATATACGTTATTGTATGAGATGATCATGGTTTGTAAAAGTTATCGGCAACTGGCAGGAGCCTTATGGTTGTTGCTTTATTGTATGAAATGCAATCGCCATGTAATTTCTTTACTTTATCACTATGCATTAGCGATAGTTGTAGAAGCAATAGTTGGCGAGACGGCAACAATGCTATGATGGATTGCTTGGCTTGACTACCGGCATTACTTTAGCGAGCATTGCTTGACTTGATTACCGTGGCGTTATACTAACAACAAAAAGTGGCAATAAGAGCATGGGAGGCCCATTAGGACAAGGCGCACCAGTACGATGTACCACCACGGACGCATAGAGTGGTGAGGGAGGTATGGTTGCCCAGAGCAACAAATATCTAGGCAACATATGTGGATTATGTCCCATTTTTGTTCTCTTTAGCCACCACGGACAGTTGTCGCTTTATTGTATGAAATACAATCGCCATGTAATTGCTTTACTTTATCACTATGCATTAGCGATACTTGTTGAAGGAATAATTGGCGAGACGACTACGACGCTACAATGGAGATCAAGGTGTCAAGCCGGTGACGATGGAGATCATGATGGTGCTTTGGAGATGGAGATCAAAGGCACAAGATGATGATGGCCATATCATGTCACATATTTTGATTGCATGTGATGTTTATCTTTTATGCATCTTATTTTGCTTAGTTCGGTAGTAGCATTGTAAGACGGTCCCTTACTAAAATTTCAAGGTATAAGTGTTCTCCCTGAGTATGCACCGTTGCGACAGTTCATCGTGCCGAGACACCACGTGATGATCGGGTGTGATAAGCTCTATGTTCACATACAACGGGTGCAAGACAGTTTTGCACATGCGTAATCGGGTTAAACTTGACGAGCCTAGCATGTACAGACATGGCCTCGGAACACTGAGACCGAAAGGTCGAACATGAATCATATAGTAGATATGATCAACACAGAGATGTTCACCATTGAAAACTACTGCATCTCATGTGATGATCGGACATGGTTTAGTTGATATGGATCACGTGATTATTTAGATGACTTGATGGATGTCTATCTAAGTGGGAGTTCTTAAGTAATACGATTAATTGAACTCAAATTTATCATGAACTTAGTCCTGATAGTTTTTGCATATCTATGTTGTAGATCAATGGACCGTGCTACCGTTCCCTTTAATTTTAATGCATTCCTAGAGAAAGCTAAGTTGAAAGATGATGGTAGCAACTACACGGACTGGGTCCGTAACTTGAGGATTATCCTCATTGCTGCACAGAATAATTACGTCCTTGATGCACCGCTAGCTGCAAGGCCTGCTGCAGGAGCAACTGCTGACGTTATGAATGTCTGGCAAGCTAAATATGATGACTAGTCGATAGTTCAGTGTGCCATGCTTTACGGCTAAGAATCGGGACTTCAAAGACGTTTTGAACATCATGGAGCATATGAGATGTTCCAGGAGTTGAAGTTAATATTTCAAGCAAATGCCCGAGTTGAGAGATATGAAGTCTCCAACAAGCTCTATAGCTACAAGATGGAGGAGAACAGTTTCGTCAGTGAATACTCGGAATGTCAGGGTACCATAACCACTTGACTCAGCTGGGAGTTAATATTCCAGATGATAGTGTTGTTGGAAATATGCCCTAGAGGAAATAATAAAATGATTATTATTATATTTCCTTGTTCATGATAATTGTCTATTGTTCATGCTATAATTGTGTTATCCGGAAATCGTAATACATGTGTGAATACATAGACCACAACATGTCCCTAGTGAGCCTCTAGTTTACTAGGTCGTTGATCAATGGATGATAACGGGATCACATCATTGGGAGAATGATGTGATGGGCAAGACCCAATCCTAAGCATAGCACAAGATCGTGTAGTTCGTCTGCTAGAGCTTTTCTAATGCCAAGTATCATTTCCTTAGACCATGAGATCGTGCAACTCTGGATACTGTAGGAGTGCTTTGGCTGTACCAAACGTCACAACGTAACTGGGTGGCTATAAAGGTACACTACAGGTATCTCCGAAAGTGTCTGTTGGGTTGACACAGATCGAGACTGGGACTTGTCACTCCGTGTGACGGAGAGGTACCTCTGGGCCCACTCGGTAGGACATCATCAAAATGAGCTCAATTTGATCAAAGAGTTGTTCACAGGATGATGTGTTACGGGAACGAGTAAAGAGACTTGCCGGTAATGAGATTGAACAAGGTATCGGTATACCGACGATCGAATCTCGGGCAAGTATCGTACCGATAGACAAAGGGAATTGCATACGGGATTGATTGAATCCTCCGCATCGTGGTTCATCCGATGAGATCATCAAGGAGCATGTGGGAGCCAACATGGGTATCCAGATCCCGTTGTTCGATATTGACCGGAGAGTCATCTCAGTCATGTCTGCGTGTCTCCCGAACCCGTAGGGTCTACACACTTAAGGTTTGGTGACACTAGGGTTGTAGAGATATTAGTATGCGGTAACCCAAAAATTGTTTGGAGTCCCGGATGAGATCCTGGACGTCACGAGGAGTTCCGTAATAGTCCGGAGGTAAAGATTTGTATATAGGAAGTCCAGTTTCAGCCACCGGGAAAGTTTCGGCGGTCACCGGTATTGTACCGGGACTACCGGAAGGGTCCCGGGGGTCCATCGGGTGGGGCCACATATCCTAGAGGGCCCCATGGGCTGGAGTGGGAAGGGAACCAGCCTCTGGTGGGCTGGTGCGCCCCCCATGGGCCTCCCTCTGCGTGTAGGGTTGGAAACCACAGGGTGGGGCGCCCACGACTTGGGGGCAAGTTCCCCCTTGGCGGTGCCCCCTTGAGATTGGATCTCTAGGGGCCGCGCCCCAGGCCCCTATATAAAGAGGGGGAGGAGGGCTGCGCACCCCAAGCCCCCTGGCGCCTCCTCTCCCGTAACACCTCTCCCTCTCGCTGAGCTTGGCGAAGCCCTGCCGAGATCCCCGCTGCTTCCACCACCATGTCGTCGTGCTGCTGGATCTCCATCAACCTCTCCTCCACCCTTGCTGGAACAAGAAGGAGGATACGTATCTCCCAACCGTACGTGTGTTGAACGCAGAGGTGTCGTCCGTTCGGTGCTAGGATCATCGGTGATTTGGATCACGACGAGTACGACCCCATCAACCCCGTTCTCTTGAACGCTTCCGCTCGCGATCTACAGGGTATGTAGATGCACTCCCCTCTCCCTCTTTGCTAGATGACTCCATAGATTGATCTTGGTGATGCGTAGAAATTTTTTAATTTCTGCAACGATCCCCAACAGTGGCATCATGAGCTAGGTCTATGCGTAGTTTCTATGCGAGTAGAACACAAGTTGTTGTGGGCGTCGATTTTGTCAATTTACTTGCCGTTACTAGTCTTATCTTGGCGGCATCGTGGGATGAAGCGGCCCGGACCGACCTTACACGTACACTTACGTGAGACGGGTTCCACCGACTGACATGCACTAGTTGCATAAGGTGGCTAGCGGGTGTCTGTCTCTCCCACTTTAGTCGGATCGGATTCGATGAAAAGGGTCCTTATGAAGGGTAAATAGAAATTGGCATATCACGTTGTGGTTTTGGCGTAGGTAAGAAACATTCTTCCTAGAACCCTATAGCGGCCACGTAAAAACATGGAACAACAATTAGAGGACGTCTAACTTGTTTTTGCAGCATATGCCTTGTGATGTGATATGGCCAAAAAGGATGTGATGAATGAAATATATGTGATGTATGAGATTGATCATGTTCTTGTAATAGGAATCACGACTTGCATGTCGATGAGTATGACAACCGGCAGGAGCCATAGGAATTGTCTTTATTTATTGTATGACCTGCATGTCATTGAATAACGCCATGTAATTACTTTACTTTATTGCTAAACCGTTAGCCATAGTAGTAGAAGTAATCGTTGGTGTGACAACTTCATGAAGACACAATGATGGAGATCATGATGATGGAGATCATGGTGTCATGCCGGTGACAATGATGATGGAGATCAAAAGGAGCAAGATGATATTGGCCATATCATGTCACTATTTGATTGCATGTGATGTTTATCATGTTTTACATCTTATTTGCTTAAAATGACGGTAGCATAAATAAGATGATCCCTCATAATAATTTCAAGAAAGTGTTCCCCTAACTGCATACCGCTAAAAGTTCGTTGTCTCGAAGCACCACGTGATGATCGGGTGTGATAGATTCTAACGTTCACATACAACGGGTGTAAGCCAGATTTACACATGCAAAACACTTAGGTGACTTGACGAGCCTAGCATGTACAGACATGGCCTCGGAACACAAGAGACCGAAAGGTCGAACATGAGTAATATAGAAGATACGATCAACATGAAGATGTTCACCGATGATGACTAATCCGTCTCACGTGATGATCGAACACGGCCTAGTTGACTCGGATCATGTATCACTTAGATGACTAGAGGGATGTCTATCTGAGTGGGAGTTCATTATATAATTTGATTAGATGAACTTAATTATCATGAACTTAGTCTAAAAATCTTTGCAATATGTCTTGTAGATCAAATGGCCCACGCTAATGTTGCCCTCAACTTCAACGCGTTCCTAGAGAAAACCAAGCTATAAGAAGATGGCAGCAACTATACAGACTGGGTCCGGAACTTGAGGATCATCCTCATAGCTGCCAAGAAAGCATATGTCCTAGATGAACCGCTAGGTGACGCGCCCTGCTTTTCCCAAAGAACTCAAGACGTTATGAGCGCTTTGGCGATCACGTAGTGATGATTACTCCTGGTTCGGTCGGCATGCTTTACAGCTTAGAACCGGGGCTCCAAAAGCGTTTTGAGCAGCACGGAGCATATGAGATGTTCCAAGAGCTGAAAATGGTTTTCCAAGATCATGCTCGGGTCGAGAGATATGAAGTCTCTAACAAGTTCTACAGTTGTAAGATGGAGGAGAATAGTTCTGTCAGCGAGCACATACTCAAAATGTTTGGGTTGCACAACCGCTTATCTCAGCTGGGAGTTAATCTCCCTGATGATGCGGTCGTTGACAGAATCCTTCAGTCGCTCCCAGCTAGCTACAAGAGCTTTGTGATGAACTTCAATATGCAGGGGATGGAAAAGACCATTCCTGAGGTATATTCAATGCTGAAATCAGTGGAGGTGGAGATCAAAAGGAACATCAAGTTTTGATGGTGAATAAAACCACTAAGTTCAAGAAAGGCAAGGGTAAGAAGAACTTCAAGAAGGACGGCAAGGGAGTTGCCGCCCGATAAGCCGATTCTTAGGGAAGAAGCCAAAGCATGGACCCAAGCCTGAGACTGAGTGTTTTTATTGCAAGGGAAACTGTCACTGGAAGCGGAACTGCCCCAAGTACTTAGCGGACAAGAAGGCCGGCAACACCAAAGGTATATGTGATATACATGTAATTGATGTGTACCTTACCAGTACTCGTAGTAGCTCCTGGGTATTTGATACCGGTGCAGTTGCTCATATTTGTAACTCAAAACAGGAGCTGCGGAATAAGCGGAGACTGGTGAAGGACGAGGTGACGATCTTGGCGTCGGGAATGGTTCCAAGGTCGATGTGATCGCTGCCGCACGCTACCTCTACATTTACCTACGGGATTAGTTTTAAACCTCAATAATTGTTATTTAGTGCCAGCTTTGAGCATGAACATTGTATCTGGATCTCGTTTAATACGAGATGGCTACTCATTTAAATCCGAGAATAATGGTTGTTCTATTTATATGAGAGATATGTTTTATGGTCATGCCCTCATTGGTCAATGGTTTATTCTTAATGAATCTCGAACATGATGTTACACATATTCATAGTGTGAATACCAAAAGATGTAAGGTTGATAACGATAGTCCCACATACTTGTGGCATCGCCGCCTGGTCACATTGGTGTCAAACGCATGAAGAAGCTCCATGCTGATGGACTTTTGGAGTCTCTTGATTACGAATCATTTGACACATGCGAACCATGCCTCATGGGCAAAATGACCAAGACTCCATTCTCCGGAACAATGGAGCGAGCAACCAACTTATTGGAAATCATACATACTGATGTGTGCGGTCCAATGAGCCTTGAGGCTCATGGAGGCTATCGTTATGTTCTCACTCTCCGATGACTTAAGTAGATATGGGTATGTCTACTTGATGAAACACAAGTCTGAGACCTTTGAAAAGTTCAAGGAATTTCAGAATGAGGTAGAGAATCAACGTGACCAAAAAATAAAGTTCTTACAATCAGATCGTGGGGGAGAATATTTAAGTCACGAATTTGGTACGCACTTAAGGAAATGTAGAATCGTTTCACAACTCACGCCGCCTGGAACACCTCGGTAACAGAACGGTGTGTCCGAACGTCGTAATGTCGCACTCTATTGGATATGGTACGATCTATGATGTCACTCACCGATTTACCGCTCTCATTTTGGGGCTATGCTTTAGAGACTGCCGCATTCACTTTAAATAGGGCTCCGTCAAAATCCGTTGAGACGACACCGTATGAATTGTGGTTTCGGAAGAAACATAAGCTGTCGTTTCTAAAAGTCTGGGGATGCGATGCTTATGTCAAGAAACTTCAACCTGAAAAGCTCAAACCCAAGTCGGAAAAATGCGTCTTCATAGGATACCCTAAGGAAACTATTGGTTATACCTTCTACCTCAGATCTGAAGGCAAGATCTTTGTTGCCAAGAACGGGTCCTTTCTGGAGAAAGAGTTTTTCTCGAAAGAAGTAAGTGGGAGGAAAGTGGAACTTGATGAAGTACTGCCTCTTGAAATGCAAGTAGCGCAGCTCAGAAGATGTTCTGTGGTGCCCGCACCGCTAGAGAGGAGGTTAATGATGATGATCAAGGTACTTCGGATCAAGTTGCTACCGAACTTCAGTGGGTCCACGAGGACACGTTCCACACCGTAATGGTATGGCAACCCTGTCACGGAAATCATGTTGTTAGACAACGGTGAACCTTCAACTATTAAGAAGCGACGGTTGGCCCAGATTCCAACAAATGGCTTGAAGCCATGCAATCCGAGATAGGATCCATGTATGAAAACAAAGTATGGACTTTGACAGACTTGCCCGATGATCGGCGAGCGATAGAAAACAAATGGATCTTCAAGAAGAAGACGGACGCGGATGGTAATGTTACCATCTATAAAGCTTGACTTGTCGCTAAGGGTTATCGACAAGTTCAAGGGGTTGACTACGATGAGACCTTCTCACCCGTAGCGAAGCTTAAGTCCGTCTGAATCATGTTAGCAATTGCCGCATTCTACGATTATGAAATATGACAAATGGACGTCAAAACGGCTTTCCTTAACGGCTTTCTTAAGGAAGAATTATATATGATGCAGCCGGAAGGCTTTGTCGATCCTAAGAATGCTAACAAGGTATGCAAGCTCCAGCGCTCCATCTATGGGCTAGTGCAAGCATCTCGGAGTTGGAACATTCGCTTTGATGAAATGATCAAAGCGTTTGGGTTATGCAGAATTATGGAGAAGCCTGCGTTTACAAGAAAGTGAGTGGGAGCTCTGTAGCATTTCTCATATTATATGTAGATGACGTACTTTTGATGGGAAATGATATAGAACTTTTGGACAACATTAAGGCCTACTTGAATAAGTGTTTTTCAATGAAGGACCTTGGAGAAGCTGCTTACATATTAGGCATCAAGATCTATAGGGATAGATCGAGATGCCTCATAGGTCTTTCACAAAGCACATACCTTGATAAGATATTGAAGAAGTTCAATATGGATCAGTTCAAGAAGGGGTTCTTGCCTGTGTTACAAGGTGTGAAATTGAGCTCGGCTCAACGTCCGACCACGACAGAAGATAGAGAAAAGATGAGTGTCGTCCCCTATGCCTCGGCCATAGGGTCTATCATGTATGCCATGCTATGTACCAGACCTGATGTAAACCTTGCCGTAAGTTTGGTAGGAAGGTATCAAAGTAATCTCGGCATGGAACACCGGATAGCGGTCAAGAATATCCTGAAGTACCGAAAAGGACTAAGGATATGTTTCTCGTTTATGGAGGTGACGAAGAGCTCGTCAGTAAAGGGTTACGCCGACGCTTAGCTTCGACACGCATCTGGATGACTCTAAGTCACAAACCGGATACATGTATATTTTGAATGGTGGGGCGGTAAGCTGGTGGAGTTGCAAGCAAAGCGTCGTGGCGGGATCTACATGTGAAGCGGAGTACATGGCAGCCTCGGAGGCAGCACATGAAGCAATCTGGATGAAGGAGTTCATTACCGACCTAGGAGTTATTCCCAATGCGTCGGGGCCGATGACTCTCTTCTGTGACAACACTAGAGCCATTGCCCTTGCCAAGGAGCCCAGGTTTCACAAGAAGACCAGGCACATCAAGCGTCGCTTCAACTCCATTCGTGAAAATGTTCAAGATGGAGACATAGATATTTGCAAAGTGCATACGGATCTGAATGTCGCAGATCCATTGACTAAACCTCTTCCATGAAAGCAAAACATGATCAACACCGTAACTCTATGGGTGTTCGATTCATCACAATGTAACTAGATTATTGACTCTAGTGCAAGTGGGATACTGTTGGAAATATGCCCTAGAGGCAATAATAAAATGATTATTATTATATTTCCTTGTTCATGATAATTGTCTATTGTTCATGCCATAATTGTGTTATCCGGAAATCGTAATACATGTGTGAATACATAGACCACAACATGTCCCTAGTGAGCCTCTAGTTGACTAGCTCGTTGATCAATGGATGGTTATGGGTTCCTGACCATGGACATTGGATGTCATTGATAACGGGATCACATCATTGGGAGAATGATGTGATGGACAAGACCCAATCCTAAGCATAGCACAAGATCGTGTAGTTCGTCTGCTAGAGCATTTTTAATGTCAAGTATCATTTCCTTAGACCATGAGATCGTGCATATCCCGGATAGCGTAGGAGTGCTTTGGGTGTACCAAACGTCACAACGTAACTGGGTGGCTATAAAGGTACACTACAGGTATCTCCGAAAGTGTCTGTTGGGTTGGCACGGATTGAGACTGGGATTTGTCACTCCGTGTGACGGAGAGGTACCTATGGGCCCACTCGGTAGGACATCATCACAATGAGCTCAATTTGATCAAAGAGTTGTTCACATGATGATGTGTTACGGTAAAGAGTAAAGAGACATGCCGGTAACGAGATTGAACAAGGTATCGGTATATCGACGATCGAATCTCGGGAAAGTATCGTACCGATAGACAAAGGGAATTGCGTACAGGATTGATTGAATCCTCAACATCGTGGTTCATCCGATGATATCATCGAGGAGCATGTGGAAGCCAACATGGGTATCCAGATCCCGATGTTGGTTATTGACCGGAGAGTCGTCTCGGTCATGTCTACGTGTCTCCCGAACTCGTAGGGTCTACACACTTAAGGTTTGGTGACGCTAGGGTTGTAGAGATATTAGTATGCGGTAACCCGAAAGTTGTTCGGAGTCCCGGATGAGATCCCGGACGTCACGAGGAGTTCCGAAATGGTCCGGAGGTAAAGATTTGTATAAAGTAAGTCCGATTTGCCAGCGGGAAAGTTTGAGGTCACCAAGATTGTACCGAGACTAGGAAGGGTCCCGAGGTCCACCGGTGGGGCCACCTATCCCGGAGGGCCCCATGGGCTGAAGTGGGAAGGAACGAGCCCTTGGTGGGCTGGTGCGCCCCCCATGGGCCTCCCCCGGCGCCTAGGGTTGGAAACCCTGGGGTGGGGGGCGCCCCACCTGACTTGGGGGGCAAGTTCCCCCCTTGGCCGCCGCCCCCCCTTGAGATTGGATCTTTAGGGGGTCGGTGCCCCCCTAGGGCCCCTATATAAAGAGGGGGGAGGGAGGGTTGTGCACCCCAAGCCCCTGGCGCCTCCCTCTCCCCCGTAACACCTCTCCCTCTCGTTGAGCTTGGCGAAGCCCTGCCGAGATCCCCGCTGCTTCCACCACCATGCCGTCGTGCTGCTGGATCTCCATCAACCTCTCCTCCCCCCTTGCTGGATCAAGAAGGAGGAGACGTCTCTCCCAACCGTACATGTGTTGAACGCGGAGGTGCCGTCCGTTCGGTGCTAGGATCATCGGTGATTTGGATCACGACGAGTACGACCCCATCAACCCCATTCTCTTGAACGCTTCCGCTCATGATCTACAGGGTATGTAGATGCACTCCCCTCTCCCTCATTGCTAGATGACTCCATAAATTGATCTTGGTGATGCGTAGAAATTTTTTAATTTCTGCAACGATCCCCAACAAGTGTCATTGACAGAGTTCTTCAATCACCGCCACCAAGCTATAAAGGCTTCATGATGAACTATAATATGCAAGGGATGAACAAGACAATTCCCGAGCTCTTCGCAATGCTCAAGGCTACGGAGGTAGAAATCAAGAAGGAGCATCAAGTGTTGATGGTTAACAAGACCACTAGTTTCAAGAAAAAGGGCAAAGGAAAGAAAGGGAACTACAAGAAGAATGGCAAGCAAGTTGTTGCTCCTGGGAAGAAGCCCAAGTCTGGACCTAAGCCTGAAACTGAGTGCTTCTACTACAAAGGGACTGGTCACTAGAAGCGGAACTACCCCAAGTATTTGGCGGATAAGAAGGATGGCAAGGTGAACAAAGGTATATGTGATATACATGTTATTGATGTGTACCTTACTAATGCTCGTAGTAGCGCCTGGGTATTTGACACTGGTTCTGTTGCTCATATTTGCAACTTGAAACAGGGGCTACAGATTAAACAAAGATTGGCTAAGGATGAGGTGACGATGCGCGTCGAAAATGGTTCCAAGGTCGATGTGATCGCCGTCGGTACGCTACCTCTACATCTACCTTCGGGATTAGTTTTAGACCTGAATAATTGTTATTTGGTGCCATCGTTGAGCATGAACATTATATCTGGATCTTGTTTGATGCGAGACGGTTATTCATTTAAATCAGAGAATAATGGTTGTTCTATTTATATGAGTAATATTTTTTATGGTCATGCACCCTTGATAGTGGTCTATTTTTGTTGAATCTCCATCGTGGTGATACACATATTCATAATATTGATGCCAAAAGATGCAAAGTTAAGAATGATAGTGCAACATATTTGTGGCAATCGCTGCTTAGGTCATATTGGTGTAAAGCGCATGAAGAAACTCCATGCAGATGGACTTTTGGAATCACTTGATTATGATTCACTTGATGCTTGTGAACCATGCCTCATGGGCAAGATGACTAAAACTCCATTCTCCAGAACAATGGAGCGAGCCACTGACTTACTGGAAATAATACATATTGATGTATGCGGTCCGATGAGTGTTGGGCTCGCGGCGGGTATCGCTATTTTCTGACCTTCACGGATGATTTGAGCAGATATGGGTATATCTACATAATGAAACACAAGTCTGAAACATTTGAAAAGTTCAAAGAATTTCAAAGTGAAGTGGAAAATCATCTTAACAAGAAAATAAAGTTTCAAAGATCTGATCGCGGAGGCGAATATTTGAGTTACAAGTTTGGTCTTACATTTAAAACAATGTGGAATAGTTTCGCAACTCACGCCACCTGGAACACCACAGCGTAATGGTGTGTCCGAATGTTGTAACCGTACTTTATTAGATATGGTGTGATCTATGATGTCTCTTACCGATTTACCACTATCGTTTCGGGGTTACGACACCATATGAACTGTGGTTTGGCAAGAAACTTAAGCTGTCGTTTCTTAGTTTGGGGTTGCGATGCTTATGTGAAAAAGCTTCAACCTGATAAGCTCGAACCCAAATCGGAGAAGTGCGTCTTCATAGGATACCCAAAAGAAATTGTTGGGTACACGTTCTATCACAGATCCGAATGCAAGATATTTGTTGCTAAGAATGGATCCTTTCTAGAGGAGGAGTTTCTCTCAAAAGAAGTGAGTGGGAGGAAAGTAGAACTCGATGAGGTAGTTGTACCTTCTCTCGAGTTGGAAAGTAGTTCATCACAGAAATCAGTTCCAGTGATGCCTACACCAATTAGTGAGGAAGTTAATGATGATGATCATGAAACTTCAGATCAAGTTACTACCGAACCTCGTAGGTCAACCAGAGTACGTTCCGCACCAGAGTGGTATGGTAATCCTGTTCTGGAAGTCATGTTACTAGACCATGACAAACCTTCAAACTATGAGGAAGAGATGATGAGCCCAAATTCCACGAATTGGCTTGAGGCCATGAAATCTGAGATGGGATCCATGTATGAGAACAAAGTATGGACTTTGGTTGACTTTCCCGATGATCGGCAAGCCATAGAGAATAAATGGATCTTTAAGAAGAAGACTGACGCTGATGGTAATGTTTGATACGTCTCCAACGTATCTATAATTTATGAAGTATTCATGCTATTATATTATCCATCTAGGATGTTTAATGGGCTTTACTATGCACTTTTATATTATTTTTGGGACTAACCTATTAACCCAGAGCCCAGTGCCAGTTTCTGTTTTTCCCTTGTTTCAGTGTTTCGCAGAAAAGGAATATCAAATGGAGTCCGAACGGAATGAAACCTTCGGGAGTGTTATTTTTGGAACGGAAGCAATCTAGAAGACTTGGAGTGTACGTAAGGGAAGCAACGAGGAAGGCACGAGGCAGGGGGCGCCCACCCCCCTAGGCGTGCCCTCCACCCTCGTGGGCCCTCATGGCTCCCCTTACCGACTTCTTTCGCCTATATATATATATATATCCATATATCCTAAAAACATCAGGGAACAGAATAGATCGGGAGTTCCACCGCCGCAAGCCTCTGTAGCCACCAAAAACCAATCGGGACCCTGCTCTGGCACCTCACGAGGGGGATCCTCACCGTGGCCACCTTCATCATCCGGCACTCTCCATGACGAGGAGGGAGTAGTTCACCCTCGGGGCTGAGGGTATGTACCAGTAGCTATGTGTTTGATCTCTCTCTCTCTCTCTCTCTCTCTTTCTCTCTCTCTCTCTCTCGTGTTTTTGAGGTGATACGATCTTGATGTATCGCGAGCTTTGCTATTATAGTTGGATCTTATGATGTTTCTCCCCCCTCTACTCTCTTGTAATGGATTGAGTTTTCCCTTTGAAGTTATCTTATCGGATTGAGTCTTTAAGGATTTGAGAACACTTGATGTATGTCTTGTCGTGCTTATCTGTGGTGACAATGGGATATCACGTGATCCACTTGATGTATGTTTTGGTGATCAACTTGCGGGTTCCGCCCATGAACCTATGCATAGGGGTTGGCACACGTTTTCGTCTTGACTCTCCGGTAGACACTTTGGGGCACTCTTTGAAGTACTTTGTGTTGGTTTGAATAGATGAATCTGAGATTGTGTGATGCATATCGTATAATCATACCCACGGATACTTGAGGTGACATTGGAGTATCTAGGTGACATTAGGGTTTTGGTTGATTTGTGTCTTAAGGTGTTATTCTAGTACGAACTCTTTAATAGATCGATCCGAAAGAATAACTTTGAGGTGGTTTCATACCCTACCATAATCTCTTCGTTTGTTCTACGCTATTAGTGACTTTGGAGTGACTCTTTGTTGCATGTTGAGGGATAGTTATATGATCCAATTATGTTATTATTGTTGAGAGAACTTGCACTAGTGAAAGTATGAACCCTAGGCCTTGTTTCCTAGCATTGCAAACCGTTTACGCTCACTTTTAACATTAGTTACCTTGCTGTTTTTATATTTTCAGATTACAAAAACCTATATCTACCATCCATATTGCACTTGTATCACCATCTCTTCGCTGAACTAGTGCACCTATACAATTTACCATTGTATTGGGTGTGTTGGGGACACAAGAGACTCTTTGTTATTTGGTTGCAGGGTTGCTTGAGAGAGACCATCTTCATCCTACGCCTCCTACGGATTGATAAATCTTAGGTCATCCACTTGAGGGAAATATTCTACTGTCCTACAAACCTCTGCACTTGGAGGCCCAACAACGTCTACAAGAAGAAGGTTGTGTAGTAGACATCAAGCTCTTTTCTGGCGCCGTCATCGGGGAGGCTAGGTAAGCGGCACTCATACCCCGTCAACTAAGCTCTTTTCTGGCGGCGTTGCCGGGGAGGTGACTGCTTGAAGGTATATCTTTAGATCTTGCAATCGAATTTTAGTTTCTTGTTTTATCACTAGTTAAGTTTATTAAAGAAAACTACAAAAAAATGGAATTAAGGGTGCCTCATATGCTTCATCTTTTTAATGTCTTTCGTTAAAATGATGGGAAGGAAAATTGCGCTCAAGTACTAGAAGAAGAATTACATAGAATGCTTGGCATAAAATATGTGAATGATGAGCATGATTGCAATGTTGTTAGTATGAATTCCTTGAATACCCATGATGCTAATGATATGCAAAGCCACAAGCTTGGGGATGCTATGTTTGATGAAGATTATATGTTTAGTCCCCCAAGTTTTGATGAGCAAATTTTTTATGATGAAAGCATGCCTCCTATCTCTATGATGATTATTGTGATGACACGTATGCTATAAATAATAATGATAACCATGAAACTTGTCATCTTGATCTTAATTTTCAATCACATGATAGTTATTTTGTTGAGTTTGCCCCCACTATTCCGAATGAGAAGAATTTTGCTTATGTGGAGAGTAGTAAATTTTCTATGCAAGAAGATCATGAAAAGAATGCTTTAGGTGCTGGTTATATTTTTAATTCATTTATTATGCTACTGAAAATTATTATGAGGGAGGAACATATGCTTGTAGGAATTGCAATAATAACAAGCTTCCTCTCTATGTGCTTAAAATCTTGAAGTTATGCTTGTTTTACCTTCCTATGCAAGTTGATTCTTGTTCCCATAATTTGTTTGCTCACAAAATCCCTATGCATAGGAAGTGGGTTAGACTTAAATGTGCTAGTCATATTCTTAATGATGCTCTCTTTATGTTTCAATTCTTATCTTTTATGTGAGCATCATTGAAATCATCATGCCTAGCTAGGGGCGTTAAACGATAGCGCTTGTTGGGAGGCAACCCAATTTTATTTTAGTTTTTTGCTTTTGGTTATGTTTAGGAATAAATAATCTATCTAGCCTCTGGTTAGATGTGGTTTTATGTCTTAATTAGTGTTTGTGCCAAGTAGAACCTTTGGGAAGACTTGGGTGAAGTCTTTATGATCATGTTGTAAAAAACAGAAACTTTAGCGCTCACGAGATTAGCTAAAATGTTTTAATGGAGAGTGATATTTAGTTGATTCTTTTTGAAGATGATTACTAGAAAAATTCCTCATGTCCACCAATTTATTTTAGAATTTTTGGAGTTCTAGAAGTATACGTTTGATACAGATTACTACAGACTGTTCTGTTTTTGACAGATTCTGTTTTCTATGTGTTGTTTGCTTATTTTGATGAATCTATGAGTAATATCGGAGGGTATGAACCATAGAGAAGTTGGAATACAGTATATATTACACCAACATGAATTTATAATGAGTTCACAACAGTACCTAAGTGGTGTTTTGTTTTCTTTCGCTAACGGAGCTCACGAGATTTATTTTCTGTTAAGTTTTGTGTTGTGAAGTTTTCAAGTTTTGGGTAAAGATTCGATGGACTATGGAATAAGGAGTGGGAAGAGCCTAAGCTTGGGGATGCCCAAGGCACCCCAAGGTAATATTCAAGGACAACCAAGAGCCTAAGCTTGGGGATGCCCCGGATGGCATCCCCTCTTTCGTCTTCGTTCATTGGTAACTTTACTTGGAGCTATATTTTTATTCACCACAAGATATGTGTTTTGCTTGGAGCGTCAATTTATTTTGTTAGGATTGCTTTCTGTTATTTAGAACAATTTTTTGCATCTTTTATTTCAATAAAAGTGGCATTGATAGCCTTTACTATGCCTATTTTACAAGTCTCCATGTTGCTGTTTAAAAACAGAAAGTTTACCGCTGTTGCAAAAATTCCCTAGAAAAGTCAGAATGTGATAAAATGTGAAACCTTTTGCATAATAAGCTCTGATAAATTTACTATAGTGGGAATTTTCTTTCATAATTTTTGGAGCTAGGGAAGTATGGATCTTGCTGCATTCTTTACAGACTGTACTGTTATGGCGGATTGCTGTTATGTTTGCATTGTTTGCATATGTTTGCTTGTTTAATGATTCTATTTGAGGATAGGAGTATTAAATATGCAAAGGCATTTAGTAGGCAATGTTGAATAATAATTTTAGTGATTTGCTACAGTAGAGTATGATAAGGTTTCTGCATTGGTTTATACTAACTTATCTCACAAGTTTTTATTGAGTTTGGTGTGGATGAAGCTTTCGGGATTTGGGAAACCGTGATATGAGAGGAATTAATGAGACAAAAAAGTTCAAGCTTGGGGATGCCCAAGGCACCCCAAGATAATATTTCAAGAAGTCTCAAGCATCTAAGCTTGGGGATGCCCCGGTAGGCATCCCACCTTTCTTCTTCAACAATTATCGGTTAGTATCGGCTGAGCCTAAGTTTTAGCTTCTTCACATGATGAGTGCTATCCTTGAAATGCCGTTTTATTTTGTTTTACTTGCTCTTTGAATAAAATACCAAGATCTTAAATTCTTAAATAAGAGAGAGTCTTCACATAGCTACATAATTATTTAACTACTCATTGATCTTCACTTATATCTTTTTGGAGTAGTTTGTCATTTACTTGTGTGCTTCACTTATATCCTATTAGTAAATGGTTGAATGATTTGAATGACATAAATCTGAAATTATATATGTTTCATATGCCTTTCCCATGGGGAGTAATGCCTTCACATATAAGAAGTAGAGGTGGTAAATTTTTTGAAGGTTAGCAAACATTGTATTGGTCACTTGAACAATTCATGAAAGAATATTGAAGGAAGAGAGATTTGACATATAAATATACTATCTTGGACATCTTCTATGATTGTGAGCCCCATTAATTATTTTCAAACCTGAGAAAAATAGTTGAAGTTGGACAAGGAAGATAACATAATGAGTTATGCTTGGGTATATTTGTATAGAAGTTATATTGTTATGGATCCTCTAACATGTGGTGCTTGCTATTTAAAATCCTTTGCTAGCCAAAATAGCGGGAATACTGCTTGTGCATCCAAATTCCTTGAACCAAGTTTATTCCATGAGTGTCCACCATATCTACCTATATGTGGTATTTACTTGCCGTTCCAAGTAAATTTGCATGTGCCAAACTCTAAACCTTCAAATAATAATCTGTTTTGTATGCCCGAATCGCTCATGTAGCGACTAGGCGCTGTCAGTATCTTCCATGCTAGGTGGGTTATGATGTCTACGACGCAACCTTCTTCTTGTAGACGTTGTTGGGCCTCCAAGTGCAGAGGTTTGTAGGACAGTAGCAAATTTCCCTCAAGTGGATGACCTAAGGTTTATCAATCCGTGGGAGGCGTAGGATGAAGATGGTCTCTCTCAAACAACCCTGCAACCAAATAACAAAGAGTCTCTTGTGTCCCCAACACACCTAATACAATGGTAAATTGTATAGGTGCACTAGTTCGGCGAAGAGATGGTGATACAAGTGCAATATGGATGGTAGATATAGGTTTTGTAATCTGAAAATATAAAAACAGCAAGGTAGCAAGTGGTAAAAGTGAGCGTAAACGGTATTGCAATGCTAGGAAACAAGGCCTAGGGTTCATACTTTCACTAGTGCAAGTTCTATCAACAATAATAACATAACTGGATCATATAACTATCCCTCAACATGTAACAAAGAGTCACTCCAAAGTCACTAATAACGGAGAACAAACGAAGAGATTATGGTAGGGTAAGAAACCACCTCAAAGTTATTCTTTCCAATCAATCCGTTGGGCTATTCCTATAAGTGTCACAAACAGCCCTAGAGTTCGTAGTAAAATAACACCTTAAGACACAAATCAACCAAAACCCTAATGTCACCTAGATACTCCAATGTCACCTCAAGTATCCGTGGGTATGATTATACGATATGCATCACACAATCTCACATTCATCTATTCAACCAACACATAGAACCTCAAAGAGTGCCCCAAAGTTTCTATCGGAGAATCAAGACGAAAACGCAGCCAACCCCTACGCATAGGTTCATGGGCGGGACCCGCAAGTTGATCACCAAAACATACATCAAGTGAATCACGTGATATCCCATTGTCACCACAGATACGCACGGCAAGACATACATCAAGTGTTCTCAAATCATTAAAGACTCAATCCGATAAGATTACTTCAAAGGGAAAACTCAATCCATTACAAGAGAGTAGAGGGGGAGAAGCAACATAAGATCCAACTATAATAGCAAAGCTCGCAATACATCAAGATCGAATCACCTCAAGAACACGAGAGAGAGAGAGAGAGATCAAACACATAGCTACTGGTACATACCCTCAGCCCCGAGGGTGAACTACTCCCTCCATGTCATGGAGATCGCCGGGATGATGAAGATGGCCACCGGTGAGGGTTCCCCCCTCCGGCAGGGTGCCGGAACAGGGTCCTGATTGGTTTTTGGTGGCTACAGAGGCTTGCGGTGGCAGAACTCCCGATCTCTTCTGTTCCCCGAAGTTTTTAGGGTATATGGGAATATATAGGTGAAAGAAGTACGTCAGGGGAGCCACGAGGGTGGAGGGCGCGCCCAGGGGGGTGGGCACGCCCCCCTGCCTCATGCCTTCCTCGTTGCTTTCTTGACGTGGACACCAAGTCTCCCCGGTTGCTTTCCTTCCAAAAATAACTTCTCCAGAAGGTTTCATTCCGTTTCAACTCCGTTCGATATTCCTTTTCTTCGAAACACTGAAACAAGGGAAAAACAGGAACTGGCAATGGGCTCTGGGTCAATAGGTTAGTCCCAAAAATAATATAAAAGTGTAAAATAAAGCCCATAAACATCCAATATGGATAATATAATAGCATGGAACAATAAAAAATTATAGATATGTTGGAGACGTATCAGGTTATTCTCACGATGAGTGGACTCCGCTCATCATTCACGAGAAAATGACTGATAACTGGGATGCTCGGTCCTATGATCAAAAGATCAAAAACAAATTCGCAAATAATTTAAACGAAACTCCCCCAGGAATGTTGATAGTTGGATGGCACCCATTGTTTCGGATAAGCCGTGGAGTGTGAATGTTGGTGGAGGGGGAGTAAAAACTTTACCTTTCTGCGTGGGAACCACCTATAATGTATCTAGTATGGAAGATATTGGGAACTCTTGGTCGTTATGTTGACAATGAAAGCATACCTCTCAAAATTATTTTCATCTCTGTTTTAGCTTTGAGCTCGCACCTCTGTAGATCCTCTGCTTCCCTCTGCGAAGGGCCTATCTTTTACTTTTATGCAAGAGTCGGTAGTATTCCTTCTCATTCCAACCTACTCTTTAGTTGGCAAGCATCATGTGATGGAAAGATCTAAGCATATATGGCCATTCAAATATATTTGATCATGAATTATTATTGTTGACAATTATCTATATGATAAATAAGTTAGGAGGCGAAACATTAAGCCCCTATCTTCATCTGTGTTCGATGAATACTATTTGTTCTAAAAATATGCTTTGAGTGGTAGCAATCACGGAAGACTAAATGATAATTGAGTATGTGAAGTTTGCTGAATCAAAGCTCTGACATAGACTCTTCCTGAAAATAAGATGAGTTGTAATTGTTTGATGACTAATAACACGGTTTGTCAGTTTTCAAGAAAGTTTATGATCTATGCTTTAACATGTGAATAGTTTGTTACTTGATCATGAAAAGTTCTATGAGTTGAGCTACTATTTGACATATAATGGTGCTAGAAAATGTGATTGAAATTATCATTGATCAAACTTATGCACCTGCTAGCATTCACACTTCATAAATTCTTTCTTTTATCATTTACCTACTCGAGGACGAAAGGTGAATTAAGCTTGGTGATCTTGTCGTCTCCAACGTATCTATAATTTATGAAGTATTCATGCTATTATAGTATCCATCTTGGATGTTTAATGGGCTTTACTGTGCACTTTTATATTATTTTTGGGACTAACCTATTAACCCAGAGCCCAGTGCCAGTCTCTGTTTTTCCCTTGTTTCAGTGTTTCGCAGAAAAGGAATATCAAACGGAGTCCAAACGGAATGAAACCTTCGGGAGAGTTATTTTTGGAACGGAAGCAATCTAGAAGATTTGGAGTGTACGTAAGGGAAGCAACGAGGAAGGCATGAGGCAGGGGGCGCGCCCACCCCCCTGGGCGCGCCCTCCACCCTCGTGGGCCCCTCGTGGCTCCCCTTACCGACCTCTTTCGCCTATATATATCCATATACCCTAAAAACATCAGGGAACAGAATAGATCGGGAGTTTCGCCACCGCAAGCCTCTGTAGCCACCAAAAACCAATCGGAACCCTGTTTCGGCACCCTGCCGGAGGGGGGATCCCTCACTGGTGGCCATCATAATCATCCCGGCGCTCTCCATGACGAGGAGGGAGTAGTTCACCCTCGGGGCTGAGGGTATGTACCAGTAGCTATGTGTTTGATCTCTCTCTCTCTCGTGTTCTTGAGGTGATACGATCTTGATGTATCGCGAGCTTTGCTATTATAGTTGGATCTTATGATGTTTCTCCCCCCTCTACTCTCTTGTAATGGATTGAGTTTTCCCTTTGAAGTTATCTTATGGGATTGAGTCTTTAAGGATTTGAGAACACTTGATGTATGTCTTGCCGTGCTTATATATGGTGACAACGGGATATCACGTGATCCACTTGATGTATGTTTTGGTGATCAACTTGCGGGTTCTGACCATGAACCTATGCATAGGGGTTGGCACACGTTTTCGTCTTGACTCTCCGGTAGAAACTTTGGGGCACTCTTTGAAGTATATACTTTGTGTTGGTTTGAATAGATGAATCTGAGATTGTGTGATGCATATCGTATAATCATACCCACGGATACTTGAGGTGACATTGGAGTATCTAGGTGACATTAGGGTTTTGGTTGATTTGTGTCTTAAGGTGTTATTCTAGTACGAACTCTTTAATAGATCGATCCGAAAGAATAACTTTGAGGTGGTTTCGTACCCTACCATTATCTCTTCGTTTGTTCTCCGCTATTAGTGACTTCGGAGTGACTCTTTGTTGCACGTTGAGGGATAGTTATATGATCCAATTATGTTATTATTGTTCAGAGAACTTGCACTAGTGAAAGTATGAACCCTAGGCCTTGTTTCGTAGCATTGCAATACCGTTTACGCTCACTTTTACCACTTGCTACCTTGCTGTCTTTATATTTTCAGATTACAAAAACCTATATCTACCATCCATATTGCACTTGTATCACCATCTCTTCACGAACTAGTGCACCTATACAATTTACCATTATATTGGGTGTGTTGGGGACACAAGAGACTCTTTGTTATTTGGTTGCAGGGTTGCTTGAGAGAGACCATCTTCATCCTACGCCTCCTACGGATTGACAAACCTTAGGTCATCCACTTGAGGAAAATTTGCTATTATCCTACAAACCTCTGCACTTGGAGGCCCAACAACATCTACAAGAAGAAGGTTGTGTAGTAGACATCAATGTTACTGTCTACAAAGCTCGACTTGTTGCGGAAGGTTTTCTACAAGTTCAAGGAGTTGACTACGATGAGACCTTCTCACTCGTAGCGATGCTTAAGTCTGTCCGAATCATGTTAGCAATTGCCGCATTTTATGATTATGAAATTTGGCAAATGGACATCAAAACTGCATTCCTTAATGGATTTCTTAAAGAAGAGTTGTATATGATGCAACCAGAAGGTTTTGTCGATCCTAAAGGTGCTAACAAAGTGTGCAAGCTCCAGTGATCCATTTATGGACTGGTGCAAGCATCTCGGAGTTGGATACACTTTGATAGTGTGATCAAAGCATATGGTTTTATACAGACTTCCGGAGAAGCCTGTATTTACAATAAAGTGAGTGGGAGCTCTGTAGCATTTCTAATATTATATGTGGATGACATATTGTTGATTGGAAATGATATACAATTTCTGGATAGCATAAAAGGATACTTGAATAAGAATTTTTCAATGAAAGACCTCGGTGAAGCTGCTTATATATTGGGCATCAAGATCTATAAAGATAGATCAAGACGCTTAATTGGACTTCACAAAGCACATACCTTGATAAAGTTTTGAAGAAGTTCAAAATGGATCACCAAAGAAATGGTTCTTGCATGTGTTACAAGGTGTGAATTTGAGTCAGACTCAACGCCCGACCACTGCAGAAGATAGAGAGAAAATGAAAGTCATTCCCTATGCCTCAACCATAGGTTCTATCATGTATGCAATGCTGTCTACCAGACCTGATGTGTGCCTTGCTATAAGTTTAGCAGGGAGGTACCAAAGTAATCCAGGAATGGATCACTGGACAACGGTCAAGAACATCCTAAAGTACCTGAAAAGGACTAAGGATATGTTTCTCGTTTATGGGGGTGACAAAGAGCTCGTCGTAAATGGTTAGCTTTGACACTGATCCCGATTACTCTAAGTCGCAAACCGGATACGTATTTATATTGAATGGTGGAGCTGTCAGTTGGTGCAGTTCCAAGCAGAGCGTCGTGGCGGGATCTACGTGTGAAGTAGAGTACATAGCTACGTCGGAAGCAGCAAATGAAGGAGTCTGGATGAAGGAGTACATATCCGATCTAGGTGTAATACCTAGTGCATTAGGTCCAATGAAAATCTTTTGTGACAATACTAGAGCTATTGCCTTAGCGAAGGAATCCGGATCTCACAAGAGAACCAAACACATCAAGAGACACTTCAACTCCATCCGTGATCAAGTCAAGGAGGCAGACATAGAGATTTGCAAAATACATACGGATGTGAATGTTGCAGACCCGTTGACTAAGCCTCGTCCACGAGCAAAACATGATCAACACCAAGACTCCATGGGTGTTAGAATCATTACTATGTAATCTAGATTATTGACTCTAGTGCAAGTGGGAGATCAAGGAAATATGCCTTAGAGGCAATAATAAAGTTGTTATTTATATTTCCTTATATCATGATAAATGTTTATTATTCATGCTAGAATTGTATTAACGGAAACTTGATGCATGTGTGAATACATAGACAAAACAAAGTGTCCCTAGTATGCCTCTACTTGACTAGCTCGTTAATTAAAGATGGTTAAGTTTCCTGACCATAGACATGTGTGTCATTTGATGAACGGGATCACATCATTAGGCGAATGATGTGATGTACAAGACCCATCTGTTAGCTTAGCATAATGATTGTTAAGTTTTATTGCTATTGCTTTCTTCATGACTTATACATCAGAGTTTAATTCGACCTCGGGACGGGCATGTCTCTGCTTAAGTGTCATACTGGATTGGTATGTCGACACACAAGATTACTCGAGGATTTATAACAGAGGTAAATCACATGTATAAAGCAACGTAAATACTTTTACCTCAATCCAAATAGCGGAAGTAACAAGGTTGTGGATTCCCATCAACACCAACGGCAAAGTTGAGTTTAGTAATCGTAACCCTAACGTATCACTTACTCGTCATAAGATATCCTGCAACATGAGACGTTGCAGCCACAAAGGGTCAGTACATTGAATGTACTGGCAAATTCACACCATAGGATAATGATGAATAATAACTATCACTACATGCATATTTGGCTGGTGGAAAGCTCTATAGTTATAGTTTTTGCGAAAAGCCAATTTTTCCCTACAACAAGGAATAGATTTTAATTTAACTATCATGGTGGTTGAAACATCATTGAGAAGGTATAACCCCAATTCAATCCCAATTAAAGTAATTAACAACCCAACAATATTAATTAAGAGTGATGAGATACATGTGATAACTCAAGTACTAGATGCTCAAAATTTGTCCATAACCGGGGACACGGCTAACCATGATTAGATTGTACACTCTGCAGAGGTTTGCGCACTTTTCCCCACAAGACTCGATCGCCTCCGTTGATTTCTTGCACTACATGGTGTTTGAGAAGGGGATGACCGAGACACGATCTTTCGTAAACATTAACTCTCTACTCGGGGTAGACCATACCAAACCTACAAAACCCACTACCTGCTGATCTACCTCTTCAAGAGCTTCACGTAACTTACTCATTATGCTAGAGCCCATAATAGCTTGTGGCTGCACACGGAAGTTTCTAGCATGAATCATCTCGGTTCCCTTTGAGCACAGGTGGCGGTCCATAGGAAGATCACACGGGTACCCCGGGATTTCCAAAAATGCAGACAACACTTGGGTTCCCCAGTGCCTCAATCCACCCAGATGTTAATTTAAGTTGCCACCTTAAGTTGAACCATTAATTAACAATCTCACATCATCATGGATTCACTCAAACCCAAACCACGCTCTGAGCATAGCATGGCAATATGAGCAACGCGTAGAAGTAACTCCCAAGGGTTTGATAGTAACAGGGCAATAGGTTCTACCTCAACAACTACTTCCCAATACCCACATGTTATCAATCCTACTCATGCAATGTTTGAGGGTGAACCTAATGCATAAAAACCGGGTATGAAAGGGATATGATCAAAGTGTGAACTTGCATGTACTGTTGATGAAGATGATTCGCACTCAAAACTCTTGATAGGTCTACTCGTCACACTCCGGTCAATCTATCGTAAGCAATCAATAGTAACCACACATAAGCAATCACTCAAAAGATCAGAAAGAACGAAGAAGACGATTCGGAAAACATCAAAACCAAGCAAATAACTCTTGCATCATAAAACAAATTTCTAACAGTACCAAAATTATATGAATTTGTCCTTATCAGAAAGTTTAGGTCAAGAGCTTCAATTTGCAAAAAGAATCAACTCAAACGGAGTTATAAAACTGAAGTTACAATCAAACGAAGTTTAAATACAAAACTGTTTGAATTCAAATTTTAAAACTTTCAAAAACATGTTTAAGTTGTTTTACTGTATAGAGGGGATCATAACGAAGAAGTGGGCGTTGGTTTCGTTGGTGGGTCTAAGGCGGCGGCGAGGGTGTCAGGGGGCTCGGCGCGGCGCGGTGGAGAGGATGGAGGGGGCGGCGTCGGTCGGGAGTGGCGAGGCGGAGCGGTGCGGCGGTGTGGATCTCCGGCGGCGGCGGTTAACTCCCGGCGAGGCCTTGGCCACTCTGAGGCTCGGGCTTGATTTTTTGCGGGAAGCAGGCCGGGTGCTCAGTATATAGGAGGGAGGAGGTGGGCGTGGAGGAGGGGCGGAGAGGCGGCGGGAGAGGCCAAGTGAGCACGGCCAGCACAAGGCAGGAGTTTGCCTCAACCGAGGGTTGGGGACGACCGGGAGGTGGGCCGCAGGGCCTGCTTGATTGGCTGGGCCTGGGCCGGCCCAGTCAGCGGAAGGAGAAAGTTTTTATTTTAAAACAATTTTTTTCAGAGGACTAAAATAAAAAAATAAAATAACTAAAAATATTATATAGACATATAATATATCAATTTTTTTAGAAAAAGTTTTCCTATAAGCTGAACAATTTTCTAGAGTCAAATAAAATCCACACAAATTCAAATAATTTAAATAGTGCTAATGGTTCAATAAAACCTAATAAAAATCTTTTTAAAAATACCAAAATTAATTCAAATTTATTTCTCTCCATTTTTCTGATGTAGGGAATCATTTTACCCTAATTTCCATATATTATATTTTTGGAGAAAAATAATTTGAATAAAATCCAAATAACTCCAAATTGAAAATAATTTCCAAAAGGACTTTAAAATTTGATCCTTTTAAACTCCCAACTCATACTTCATATGTTTTGAAGAAGTCATTTTATCTTCTCTCATGAAAATCATTGAGTTGTTTGAAGTTTGAGAATTTGAAATGTTTCCAAATGAGATTCAAATCTTTTCAAATCCCTTTTCATTTATTTAAGATGGAAGAAGTCATGTTATCTTCTCTCCAGGGTTTTGTGATGAAAAGAATTTGAATTCACGAGGATCATAAAAGCAAAATGAAAGTTTGGGAAAGTCCTTTTATTCCCTCTCATTTAACTTTCAATTTTTTTTGAATTCACTCACTTTCAGTCAATCAATCACACAACAATCAAACAAACAATCAAATCTATCTATTTATTATAACATTCCAAAATTTAGAATTTTGGGATGTTACATACACATTCCTTTGACTATGAGATTATGCAACTCCCGAATACCAGAGGAACACCTTGTGTGCTATCAAACGTCACAACGTAACTGGGTGATTATAAAGATTCTCTACAGATGTCTCTGAAGGTGTTTGTTGGATTGGCATAGATCGAGATTAGGATTTGTCACTCCGAGTATCGGAGAGGTATCTCTGAGTCCTCTCGGTAATGCACATCATGATAAGCCTTGCAAGCGATGTGACTAATGAGTTAGTTGCGGGATGATGCATTACAGAATGAGTAAAGAGACTTGCCGGTTACGGGATTGAACTAGGTATGAGGATACCGACGATAGAATCTCGGGTAAGTAACATACCAATGACAAAGGGAATGACATAAGTTGTCATTACGGTTTGACCGATAAACATCTTCGTAGAATATGTAGGAACCAATATGAGCATCCAGGTTTCGCTGTTGGTTATTGATCGGAGATGTGTCTCGGTCATGTCTACATAGTTCTCGAACCCCTAGGGCCCGCACGCTTAACGTTTCATGACTATTTGTATTATGAGTTATGTGTTTTGGTGACTGAAGATTGTTCGCGGTCCCGGATGAAATCACGGACATGACGAGGAGTCTCGAAATGGTCGAGAGGTAAAGATTGATATATTGGACGATAGTATACGGACACCGGAATGGTTTCGGAGTGCTTCAGATATTTATCGGAGTACCGAGGGGTTACCGAAACCCCCCGGGGAAAGTAATGGGCCTCATGGGCCATAGGGGAGAGAGAGGGCAGCCCACAAGGGGTGCCCTCTAAGGAGTCCGAATTGGACAAGGGGAGGGGGCGCGGCCCCCCTTTCCTTCTCCCCCTCCCTCTCCCTCTCCTTCCCCCTTTCCCCTAGGCCGGCCCCTCCCTCTCCCTCCTTTATATACGGGGGAAGGGGGCACCCCAAAGCACATCATTTTTTTCTTAGTCGTGTGCGGTGACCCCCTCCACCATTTACTCCTCCGGTCATATTGTCGTAGTGCTTAGGCGAAGCCCTGCGTAGATCACATCACCACACCGTCGTGCTGACGAAACTCTTCCTCGACACGTTGCTGGATCAAGAGTTTGAGGGACGTCATCGAGCTGAACGTGTGCAGAGCTCGGAGGTGCCGTACGTTCGGTGCTTGATCGGTTGGATCGCGAAGACGTTCGACTACATCAACCGTGTTAAGCTAACGCTTCCGTTTCGGTCTACGAGGGTACGTGGACACACTCTCCCCCTCTCGTTGCTATGCATCTCCTAGATAGATCTTGCGTGATTGTAGGAATTTTTCTGAAATTGCATGCTACGTTCCCCAACAGAGAGATTCCGGCAAATGAGAATGCGCATCGAGTGGCAAGGGAGGCACAACCATCATCCGCAAATGGACAAGCGCTGACGACTACTACTGAGGCTCCATGAAGGTGTACTCCCCGTTGAGGTCGACGATGAACGACACTTGATGGCAGACGATGACGGTGGATGCGGACTGTAGTTGTGGACCGGGATGCTGGGTGGTGTAGTAGTATGACGGATACAACTACGTCGACCAAGGCACCGGCGATTGCGCGGTCGATGTTTGCATGACAGTGACCCGCCGGGCCACACGCTTCAGCGGAGGAGGTACTAGGTGACTGGCCGCCACCAAAGTTTCCTTCCTCTTCTTCTGTTTATGGCGGCGGGCGTGGTGTGACGCCGTGTTGGCCTTGTGGGTGGTCATCACCAATAGGTCTTCTGACTTTGCCGTGATGACTAACATCTCGATCGGCTCCATCGCGTCGATGGGCGGTGAAACTGGTGAGAACTGGGCGGTGGGCGGCGGCGATCGGTGCCAGGAGAGTGAGAAAAGGGCAGGCTTTCGCGCGAAGACGGTGTTCGAGTTGTCCGAATGTGCGGGTTCCGGCTCCGTTTGGCTGGGTCTAGGGTGTTGGACACCTATATGAGTGATTTCCGGATGCTCACAATCCTCCTCAACTTTGGAATTCGGAGGTCTAGACCAGGCCATGGACATTCGATGCTCGACATTGCATGACAAAAAGTGTTTGAACCACGTTGTTCCGACTTTTACGGTGTTTTGATGTACGGCGTTGGAGTTGCCCTTAGAAAGCACTTTGGCTCTAGGTACCGGCACTTGCCAAATGCAGCGTCCTTCGCCAGCAGGTCAGTGAAATTAAGGTGAGAAGACGTGGTGGGTACATTCACCTTCCATGGATCGACCTGCATTCGCATTTATCATTTACTCACACTGCCTCATCACTACCCAACTCCCTCTTGCGTGAGTGGGCCAATCTGGTCACTTGCTTTCTCTGTCGCCCTCCTATATATTGTCTCCACACGGACATACACTCTCACCAAAGCAGCTCGCTTGGCTACCAAGTGTACTCTCCATCTCCTCTCATTGGGAGGGAGCATTTAGTCTAGCTCCTAGTCCTAGCTAGCTTGGCGGAGCAACAATGGCCAGCCTCTCCATGCTCCCGGCCGTGGCGCTGCTGCTCCTGGCAATGGCGGTGGCCTCATCCGACGCGCAGCCTTCTCCCGGCTACTACCCGAGCTCGAGGTTCCGGCCAGTGGCGTTCAACCGCGGGTACCGCAACAAGTGGGGCCCGCAGCACCAGACGCTCTCCGGCGACCATTCAGCCATCACCATCTGGCTCGACAAGACCTGCGGTATGTGCATTATTTTTTCTTTGCGCATCTCTGGAAAGACTGCTAATTGTTTTTTAATTCTAGTTTAGGTGCATGCATATGCATGTACTCCTATATACTTGGCTCTTGTTTTTTGTCAACAGTGTCACCGACGCACGTACTACGTGAATTCACTGTTCAGGCTTGTGTTGTAGCGAAAGAGACATCACTAGCGCCATGTTGAATCGTCGGTGTCACTTATATCGAATCTGAAACACAGACACAGTGCGTTTTTCTTTTTGGTACTGGGGGAGCCCCCGGCCTGTGCATCGCGCAGCGATAGACACAGTGCGGTTCGGGCCCACGTACGTGGCAGCAGTGATAGATTACTGTTGTTAACTCTCATGCTAATCTATATGAATTTTGATTTTGCTAACCACATGTCCCATGCGGTAACTCTCATGCTAATCCGTGGAGGGATTAATTCGCTGCTTGATTATGTTGGTGCACATTCCCTCACGGCCTCACATCTGATCTATGCAGGGAGCGGGTTCAAGTCGAAGCATGCGTACAGGAACGGCTACTTCGCCACCCGCATCAAGCTCCCCGCCGGCTACACCGCCGGCACCAACACCGCCTTCTACGTAAGCACTACAAATATTCTCTAAATAACGCAGCGTTAATTAGTAGTGCTAGTAGTAACAGGTTAATTGATACGCGCGCGCAGCTGTCCAACAACGAGGCGCACCCTGGGTTCCACGACGAGATCGACATGGAGTTCCTGGGCACCATCCCCGGCGAGCCCTACACGCTGCAGACCAACGTGTACGTCCGCGGCAGCGGCGACGGGCGGATCATCGGGCGGGAGATGCGGTTCCACCTCTGGTTCGACCCCACCGCCGGCTTCCACAACTACGCAATCCTCTGGAACCCGGACGCCATCACCTTCTTCGTGGACGACGTGCCCATCCGGAGGTACGAGCGCAAGACGGAGCTCACCTTCCCCGACCGCCCGATGTGGGCGTATGGCTCCATCTGGGACGCCTCCGACTGGGCCACCGACCACGGCAGGTACAGGGCGGACTACCGCTACCAGCCGTTCGTGGCGCAATTCGACCGCTTCGTGGTCGCCGGGTGCGGGCCCAGCGCCCCGCCCTCTTGCCGCCCGGCCCGGGCGTCCCCCGTCGGCACGGGGCTCACGCGGCAGCAGTACGCGGCGATGCGGTGGGCGCAGCAGCGCCACATGGTCTACTACTACTGCCAGGACTTCCGGAGGGACCGCTCGCTCACGCCGGAGTGCTGATGAGCCCGTGAACCAACGGTGGCGCGCGTGTCTTGATTAATTTCGTCGTGTGTTTTGCTTGCTACAGTGCTCCTACTACGAGCTCCTACCTACACTTTGCTTCTTCTTTTTGGTTTGGATCTCAAAGAGTAAAGGGTGTGGCTGCCCTACCGCTGCTGCCTGCCTGCCTGTGGCTGAGCATGAGCTAGGCCGGTGGTTGAGGCGTTGGTCGTTGGCATATTGCCAAAAAGGGTCTCGTGTCTTCCCATCTCTTTCGTTTTTGGTTGGTGTCTACTTTTCGTTTCACATGTATGTATGCCCCGAAGGGGCAAAGGGGCATGATTCATGACATACTGTCGTGCATGTCCACTGTAATACAGACTACTCTAATATGTTCTCCATATTTGTGATTTATTCATACAATTGCTTCAAAGACATGGTTTGATCGAGTCCAAAGCCGGTGGGTGTAAGCGTCGGCGGGTCAATTCGTCGAAAATATGCAATCACATAAGCATGAGCAACGACATCAAAAATTGTTAACAAGATTTATCAGCATGGCTATATCTTTGAGGCATATGACTACGGACGATCCTGGTCATGTGCTAAATCAGCGCAGTCGACGGCAAGCCCGCCAAGGCCATCAGACAGGCCTTTGACCACTCGTCACAACTGGTCCGGCCACTCCTACCACATGCGATGACCTACCAACTTATGTCTAGTCTAAATAATGGCCTACCAACTTATACCTAGTCTAAATAAGGTTGTAAACAGATCGGCAGCGGCCAAATTTGGGCCGTAGCAAGCGGTTGGCTCATCTGCATCGGCTTGTTATACTCCTCCAAAAATAATCGCGTGTCCGGCCGTATCCACCAGGCTATATCGACATTACCCAATCCGACCTAGTCCAGCTGGCTCCGCCCTTCCTAGCCCTTTGGGGGGAGGGGGCTATTTGCAACCCGCGGCAACTCCCACATGAGGTTCGCAAGCAGGGCCGACCCAAGGACCACGTGGCCTCCTCAAGCGTGTTTTTTCTGTTTTTATTTTCATTATTTAAATATTTTACAAAATAAATTTATTATGAAAAAATATTGCTTCGTTTTTTATAGGTATTCATCGCACATTATAAAATGTAGATGTCCTGTCAAATGACGTTCAACATTTAAAAATATGTTTGTACCATTAAAAAAGTATATGGCATTAGAAAAATCATCACTTGTTTCAAAAAATGTACATGAAATTAAAAAATAATGTTATATGATGTAAACAAATGTTCGTGAATTAAAAACAATTCGTACCATTCAAAAAAAGTTAAATTTCGAAACAATATTCATGTGTTTGAAACAAAGTATTTGTGAATTTTTAGTTTGGATTTTTTATCCAATTTATAAAAATGTTAACATAGTTGAAAAATAATATTTGGTATCAGAAAAAAATATTTCAATGCATGCAAAAAAAATGTTCAGAACAAGTATTTGAAAAAAAATGGTAGCCATGTACTTAAACATGTTAAACGTATATAAGAAAATATTTTGGATGTAAACAAAAAATGTACAACATGTATGGGAAAAAGTAGGTCTCAAAACATCTATTCGAGGAAAAATCAGTCATGAATTAAAAATAGTAAACATTTATGAAAATGCTCCTCACGGATACAAAGAATGTAAAATGTGTATGAAAATTAGATATATGTTGAACCAAAAAAATAAAAAATAGAACAATACGAGTGAAAAAACAAAGGAAAAACAGGAAACCAGGAACCGAAATACGTAAAGTAAACCCGCGAAATACCATTCTACAAATAGTGGAAAACATGAAAAAAAAAGCTCATGCTCTGATACAGTGTTTGGCTGGCCCGATAGCTTCCCTTGTAGGTGATTCATAACAGGAATCGGTGTGCGCGATACATAGCCCCGACGTTAACTAATAGCCCACCAGCTTATGTCTAGTCTAAATAAGGCCACAACCAGATCGCCTCGGACTGTCGACAGTAGTGAATGACATCAAGCAGAAGACCGGAGGATCATATGCTAGTATCATCAGTGAGATTGAAGCTACAACACCCTATCATCGGTGCTCCTTCATCTTCGAAGGGCGTAGCACAAATATCGAGGCATATAGCCTTGCTAAAAACACTTTTGGTTTAGGGTTAGGTCACCATCTTTGACTAATCTCTCCTCCGGACCTATCTTGTATACCCATGAAAATTACTGAGTAATAAATAAAGCATGTTTGGACTTAAAAGAAAAGCCCAGAAACTTCGGCCACCCGTGAAACTCCTTCTTTTATTCTTATTTTTTCTTGTTTTTTCATTCGGAGTTTTCACCTTTTTCATTTCAGCAACCTATTTTATTTTTATTTTCATTTTCTATTCTTTTGCTTTACTTTTTTCTTTCTTTTCTATTTTCCTTCAAATTCCCTTTAATTTTTTGAATTTTTGAACATTTTTTTTAAATAGTGAAATGTTTTGGAAACATGAACATGTAACAAATTCGGGAATGTATTTTTCCTGAAATCATGAAAAGCTTTATACAAATATACGCACATCTTATTAAATTTTAAAACAAGTTTTGAAACACCTGGGCATTCTATGAATTGGTGAAATTTTTTATAATGATTTATATTAATTTGGGAACAATTTTTTTAATACGCCAACATTTTTTGTCTTTTGCACACATGTTTTAGAAAATCATGAATTGTTTTAATTTACGATTTTTTTTCAAACTCATGAACTATTTCTAAGCATGTGAACATTTTTTTGTGAAATTTTTTTCATCAAATTGTGACTATGTTTTGAATACTTGAGATTTTTTTTAGAAATTTGGTAATATTTTTCAAATTCGGGAACATTTGTATGGAAACTCGTGAACTGTTTTTAAATATATTCAAAAATAAATCAATCAAAAACATTTTTTAATTCAATGAATTTTTAATGATTTTTTAAAAAATAATTCTCATTTTTGGAATTTTGGTACCTTTTTGTAATCATGATTTTTTTAAAGAAGAATGAACTTGGGCCCAAGCAACCGTTTGGCCCATTTGTGTTGGCCTGCCACACTCCTCCATTTCCCCCACCGTACCCAGCTGCCCATATTGGCATTAACCAACGCGACCCGGTCCAGCCTGCTCTGCCCTGCCGAACCCCATTGGGGGGAGGGGGCTATTTGCCACCCGCGGCGACTACAACGTGAGGTTCGCATGCAGGGCGGACCCAGGGACCACATGACATCGTCACGTTTTTTTCATTTTCATTTATTTAAATATTTTTCAGAATAAATATATTAAAAAAGTAAATTCGTTTGCTTTTCTATAAGTATTCATTGCACATTGAAAAATGCAAATGTACTCTAAAATGATGTCCGCTAAACCTTTACGAATATGTTTGAACCATTAAAAAAAGTATGTGAAATGAAAAAAACTCTTCACATGCTTAAGAAAATGCATATGCCATTTAAAAATAATTTTATATAATGTAAACAAATGTTCATGAAATGTAAAAAAATCCATAGAGTAAAAAAAATGAATTCATAAACAATGTTCACGTGTTTGAAATAAAGTGTTTGTGATTTTTTGTAAATAATGTTTATCCAATTTATAAAAATGTTCACATTGGTTAAAAATAAAATTTCGTATCATACAAAAAATATTTGAATGCGCATGCAAAATACGTTCAGAAGAAATTTTTGAAAGAAATGTTAACCATGTACTTAAAATGTTAAATGTATTTAAGAAACTTTTTATACAAACATAAAAAATGTACAACTTGTATGGAAAAGATTAGGCAACAAAGTATATATTTGAGAAAAAGTTAGTCGTGTATTGAAAATAGTAAACATTTATAAAAAATGTTCCCGGTGTATACGAAAAATGTAAAATGTGTATGAAAATTAGATATATGTTGAACCAAAAAAAGAAAAGAAAAAACTGAAGAAAATGAGTGAAAATCAAAGAAAGAAAGAGTTAGCCGATGCTTATTCCTCGGATACCGTCATTGTTTCTTCTCAGAGAAAAGATGTTAACGACCCGTAGGCCTTCCACCTCCACGCGGCATTGCTCCATCAGGCTATCGCCCATTTGTGAAAAATTCCCCACTGCTGCCTCCCGTAGAAGTCGGGGTAGTGTCTTAGTCTCGGTGTGGCTAATTATTCTCTCGGACCAGCTATTGATCATCGCCTTGGGAAGCTCGAAACCGGAAACCAAAAATACCAGAGGAAAAACCAAAGAAAACCCGCTAAAAACCATTCTACAAACAGTGGAAACAGGAAAAAACTCAAGCTCTGATACATTGTTGGGCAGGTCTGATAGTCGTTCACTGTAGGCGATGCCTAATAGGAATCGGTCTGGGCGATACATAGCCCTTGCGTTAACTAATGGCCCACTAGCTTATGTCTAGTTTAAATAAGATCGCAACCAGATCGCCACACCAAACATGAGCCACCTGCCACGCTTCTCCTTTTTTCACGAAATCGCTAATTGAGGAGTATTCTTTGAAAAGGTCACTCCCAACTTTCAAGGTTGCGACAAGAGACGTACATGGTTGCGACAAATCGCGCACAGCATATGCATCACTTGTCGTATCCTGAGAGTTTTGCCTCTTTCATAGATAAGTTTGTTCAAAACATTTTATCTCTTAACCCGTGCATCTAAATCTCAAACCGTTTTCACCATTGGATTCCTCGTCTTGAGATCTTCAAAACTAGATCCCATAATAGGTTTTTCTCTCTCGAAAAAACAAACAAAAAAATTAAACCGGAAGCATGTTTTTTTTCTTTTCCAAGAGGCACGACCGCCTCAGGATGGGAACGGGCCGACCCGGCCCTAGCCTTGGACCCGGCCCCTGTGGCCCCAAGGCCAATTTGAGAGGCCATGGGTCGACCCATATAAAGAACAATCAATGGCCTCGTTGGCCCGATGGGTATTTTGGGTCGATCCAATTTTTTTTCTTTACATTGCCTTGTGTTAATAAACAGGTGTTAAAATTAAGCATGATTTATGTTGGAATCCGACTAGTAAGATTACTAATACATTGTTAACCGAAATGATAGAATTAAGCAGAGCTAAGAATGCATCACACACTGTATTTTTCCACTTGGGGTTACAAATAAGTAGCAGTACAAGTGTGTGTGAGAGAGAGAGAGGAATACACAGTCACAACAGTATATCTGACTCTAAGGAGGACGAGGCGGTGCAACTGGTACAGTACACGCCCTGCATGCTAGCTACTCCCTCCATTCCTAAATATATGTCTTTCTAGAGATTTCAACAAATGACTACATACGAAGCAAAATGAGTGAATCTACACTCTAAAATATGTCTATATACATCTGCATGTGGTAGTCCATTCAAAATCTCTAAAAGGACTTATATTTAGGAAGGGAGGGAGTAGTATGGAGGCAGCACAACAAGTGTCTAACAAGAAAGAAAATCAAACCGTCTACTGGTGAAATATAAGACTATAGGATGGGCCGACACGGCTGGCCCAGTGGGTCACCCGGTGCCGGCCTTGTTGACCCAAATCTCGTTTGAGACCGACCCACATGACCCATTGTCCTTGAAATTTTGGGTCGGGTCAGCGACCCGGCGGGTCAACCCGGCCCATTCTCATCCTCGAGAAGTATGTGCCTCTCGCAGAAGGAGAAAAGAAATGGAAATACGTTTTTTTTTCCGAGAGGCACGACCGTGTCTATTCCGGAAGCAAATCCGTGCCTGGACGAGAAGTAAATATGCCCCTCTCGCGGAAGAAGAAAAAAAACTCAATTTTATTTTTATTTTTTGAGAGGCATGGCCGTGCCTCTCACGGAAGCAAATCCGTGCCTCTCGTGGTAGCAAAAAGTAAAAGGAAACGGTTTTTTTCCTTTTGCCAGAGGCACGACCGCGCCCCTCGCGTAAGCAAATCTGTGCCTCTTACGGAAGAGAAAAAAGTAAAATGTTTTTTTCTTTTCCGAGAGGCTTGACAGTGTCTCTTGCGGAAGCAACCTCGCGCCTCCACGAGAAGTAAATTTGTGCCTCTCGTGAACGAAAAAAAAGAGAAAACGTGTTTTCCCCCTTTTGCAAGAGGCACGCCCGAGCCTCTCGCGTAAGCAAATCCATGTCTCCATATGAAGTAAATTTGTGTCACTCGCAGAATGAAAAAAAACATCTTTCACCAAAAAAGTTGTAATTTTTTTGGTCAAAAAGCTAACAAAAACCCGGGGAAAACCGAAAAGCCGAAAACAAAGCCGAAGAAGAATGATCTAAAAACTGAAAACACGTAAAGAAAGAAAATCCGAAGGAGCGTCTAGAATGCGAGACATGACGACGGCTTAAAGCATATGAAGTGACGCGCTGCTAGCCCACCCCAAATGAATCTCGCAGGGATCGCGAAGAAATAATCCTTCATTAGTTGCTCTCCTTTTGCATGTCGGGCCGTATCGATCAAGCTATATAGGCGTTACCAAAAGCAGTCCAGTCCAGCCCGCTGTGCCCAGCCCAGGCCATTTGGGGCTCCGCAGCGACGAGTGCTCCTATATGGTGCATGACGTGCTGGCGAACATGCCAGCGCGCACCGCTCCGCTCCCGTGCGCCCCCTAGTGGACCGGCCCAAGAGCGGGGCTGAACGCCCCATTTTGTTAATTCGTTTTTTCTTTCCTTTTTGTTTTTCCTCAAAATAATTCGTAATTTAGAAAAGTTCCAAATTTCAACAAAAGTGAATTTTGTAAAAAACAATGTTCGCGATTCAAAATAATGAATATTTTTTGAATATTAATGAAAATTGCTTTATTTTGATTAACAAATTTATATGAGCATTTTTTGAAAAATTATGAACATTTTTTTATATCTAATGAACAAAATTTTATGATGAACATTTTCTAAACTTGATGAACAAAGTTGGTATTCAAGAATATTACTTAAAAAATGGAAGAACAAATTTTGAATTCATTGAACAATTTTTGAATTTGATGAACAAATTTTTCGATGAATTTTTTTGAATTTTGTGAACAATTTTTTAAATTGATGATGAACAAATTTTCAAGTCGATGAACAAATTTTGAATATGGTGAACAATCTTTGAAAAAAATTCGAATTTGATCAAATTTTGATGAACATTTTTTCAATCCGATGAACAAAAAAGGAATTTTATGAACATTTTTTGAATCGTTGTGCATTTTTACACATTGACGAACATTGTTTGAATTTGATACAAAAAGATGTTCACGAATTTGGAAATAAAACAGCAAAAGAAAAAGGAAAAAGAAAAAGAAAAAGGGAAACAGAAAAGAAAAAGAAAAAGAAAAAGGGAACTAAAGGAAAAATGGAAAGAAAAATAAACAGGATATGCGCCGGCCCATACGAACGCCCCGCGCGCCAGGGGTGCCCGCCAGGTCGCTCGGCGGCGCCCTATGCGCCATAGAGGAACACGCCGCAGCGACCCCTACTTGACCACGTGGCCACGCCTTGTTTTTGCTTTTTTAAGAAAATACTAAATACACATATTATGAACAGATAAATTGATTGATTTTTTATATGTTTTCATCGCACATTAAAAACCTAAATGTACATTAAAAATGTTAGCTTAATCTTTTTTTAAAATTTATGCCATTATAAAAATATGTGACATTACAAACATGTTCATGCGTTTCATAAAATGCACGTGACATTTTAAAAGAAACTTGTTATATAATGCAAAAAATGTTCATTTAATTCAAAATACATTTTGTACCATTAAAAAAGTTACATTTTTTAGAAAATATTTACTAGTTTCAAACAAAGTGTTTGTGCAATTTTTTAAAAATGTTTATCCAATGTATACATTTTTTCACATAGTTTAAATATAACGTTTCATATCATACAACAAATGTTTCAACGTGTATCCCCAAAAAAACTTGACGACCGGGTATTTGAAAAGAATGTTAACCATGTATTTAAAAATGTTAAACGTACATAATAATTTATTTTAGATGTATACAAAAAATTTACAATATGCGTGGGAAATAGTAGGCATCAAACATATATCTGAAATAAATATTAATCATGTGTTTGGAAAATCTTCAACATGTATAAAAATGTTCCAAATGTACGCGAAAAATGTACAATGTGTATGAAAAAATTATATGTTGGACAAAATAAAATAAAATAAAGAAAACCAGTGAAAACCGAAGAAAAAAACAAAGAAATAAAAAAGGAAAAGAAACCGAAAAAACTCATGCTTGATTATGGTGTTGGACCCGCCCGATAGCCAGTCCTTGTAGGGGATTCCAAATAGGAATCGGTACGGTAGACAACCCTAGCGCTAAAATTTTGTGGTTGAGGTGAATTAGAGACTTTATTTAAAACTCAATAGTGTCTGGAATACAAGCAATGTCTCGTAAAATCTCTAGCCACAAATGACGGCCTACTGATAAAGAAGAAGAAGCCTTAGCTAAGCCATGTGATTCAAAATTGTACTCCACTCAAAAACAAGCTAACATTCATAAACTCTTTGCTCCTATGTTTAATCTTGTTGAGCAATGAAGCATAAATAGTAGCAGCTCCCTTCTTAATATTTGATACAACCTTAAGGCAGTGCGAGGGACGTTGAGATTGAGCAATTGCAAGCGCCTCGTTGCACGCATTGGCTACCAAATATGCTGGATCAACTAGGCCATCAAAAACATTTGCTGAAGCGCCCAAATAATTTGTTGTCTTGTCCGTGCAGACTACAACAATAACCCCCCGTTCACCATGGTGGGAGGTGTAGAAGTAGGATACGAATGAGTGGAAGCAATCTCCAGCTTCTAAAATACCCCCTTCGTTTTCAAATATAAGTCTTTTTAGTGATTTCAATAAGTGACTACATACGTAGCAAAATGAGCGAATCTACAGTCTAAAATATGTCCACATACATCCGTATGTTGTAATCCATTTGAAATGTCTAAAAAGACTATATTTAGAAATGGAGGGAGTATGTGTTAATGAAACACCAAACGGATATAGGGCTCTGAAACTTGTTGTCATGTATTGCCCTCCCCTGTTGCTAACTAATAGCCTACCAGGTTATGTCTAGCCTAAATAAGGTCATAATCAGATCACCGAGAGCAACTAGTTGGCGAGCCCTCCTTCGGGAGCCTCCCAACAATCACATGCGGGTGGGCTGAGAGCATGCCACTTGGCGAGCTCTCAGCTGTCACCACCTGTCATGTTCTGTGCGCTCTTTTTCGTTTTTTTATTTTTTCGCACGCGTTTTCGCCTTTCTAGATGTTTTTTTGGGGTTTTTCAACTTTTGGTTTTTCACCGGTCTTTTCTAGCTTTTCGACAAAAAAATCTGAAAAGAAAATTGTGTGAGAAAGCACATTTTTTCCTTCAGTGAGAGGCACGGTTTTGCTTTCGTGAGAGGCACGTCCGTGCCTCTCAGAAAAAAAGCGTGCTTTCTTTTTTTGCTTCCATGAGAGGCAGGGTTTTGCTTCTGCAAGAGGCACGGACGTGCCTCTCAGAAACAGAAAAAACGTGGTTTTTTCTTTCGCGAGAGGCACGACCGTGCCTCTGGAAATGAAAAAAAACGCATTTTTTTCTTTCGTGAGAGGCACGATTTTGCTTCCGTGAGAGGCACGACCGTGCCCTTGGAAACGAAAAAAACACATTTTCTCTTCTTTTTTTCTTCCATGAGAGGCACGGCCGTGCCTCTCGGAAACGGCTTCCGGAACGGGAAAAAAACATGCTCCCAGTTAGCATCCGGTTTTTTCGCGAAAAAAAAGTTCGTCAAAATTTATCAACATGGGATCTAGTTTTGAAGATCTCGACGCAAGGAATCCAAGGGTGAAACGGTTCAAGATTTGGACGCATAGTTTTTGAGATAAAACGTTTTGAATAAACAGATCTACGAAAAAAGGGAAAAGTCCCAGGTTGTGACAAGTGGTCTATATGCAGTGTCTCACTTGTCGCACATGCAGTGCGCCACTTGTCGCAACCTGGGGAGGTGGGAGTGATCTTTGGAAGGAGTACTCCTCATATCTTGCTATCACCTAGTTGTTTATCTTGCTTAGCATAAGTTGTTGGTGCACATAGGTGAGCCTAGTCGTTTTAGGTTTTGTGCTTGACAAATTAAACGCTAGTTTTATTCCGCATTTGTTCAAGCCTAAACCGTAATTATTTTAAAGCGCCTATTCACCCCCCTTTAAGCGACATCCATGATCTTTCATATGTGATAAGCAAAAGCTCCCTAAATTTGTGCATTATTAAAAAATTGCATTTGAATGCAAATGCAAAATCAATTAGGATCATGGGTTACTCTTCTATGTCACATATATCTTGGAGGAGCACACAAAATGATAAGATTGCAATGTAATAAGCACTCATCACCAATCAAACAAGTGACTGATCATACAAGGAGCATATGAATAGATATCCAAGCAAGCATAGCATCAAAGTACGATATGATCAAGCACACAAATAACGTAGTCTCATACATGCATCAAGCAAAAGTAACTCAAAGTAGCAAGAAACTCTCAAAGAAACCAAACGAGAAAAAGGCAAAGCACTCTCTCACGAAGCCTAATGATCTATACTAATCCCCCCTTTGGCAACAAGTACCAAAAAGTTCGAAGAAGTATAAATCTAAATTTTGCTGTAAGCCTGATCTCCAGTAGCTCATGGTGAAGAAGTCCTCTGACTTGCAACGCCGGTGTGCGCAGACATCAGGGTGAAGATAAGTGCATTCGCGAAGCACTCTGAAGAAGTCTGATGTGCTAGAGGAGTGGAGAGGGCATGAGGCACTGAAGGGGCATCCGTTGGTGCAGCAGGTGGAGCTGAGACAGTAGCTCTGGAAGTGACTGGAACTGCAGCTGATCTGGGCATCGTCTGAAACTGAGTGATCGTCGGAATGCCCGCGCCTTGGTGCTCATCATCATCACTAGAAGACCGTGCTCTGGCTTCATCCACATCTCTCATCAGGTTCTCAACTGTCGTCTGAACCTCTGTCACCCTGACATACCGATCATAGAATTTTGTCTCAACAATCCTTTCAAGACTCTTTGTAACGCCTAGGTAATTAAGCTATAGTGAACCTCTGCTAATGATGCCACGTCACCTCGATTACTGTTGCTAATCGCACGTTAGTTTGAGACCGATACAAATTAAAATTAAAAAATGGCAACCAACAAAAGTGTTCAAATATTGAAACTAAAATGTTCGGTTTGTGGCAAATAATCCATACTAAATGTTGGTGGAGAAACCCCACTTTTATGAAGTGTTTAAAACTCTAAAATGAACAAAACAGTAACAAAACCAATTATTTAAAAGCTTATAAAATAATAAACAATTAAAAACTATTTTATTTTAGGTGCCAAGTTATAAGGTGGTGCATATTTGTTAATACTAATTTAGGTACAACTAATGTATTTTATAAAACTAAGGTATTTAAATATAAAATTAAAACAGAAAAGAAAATAAATAAAACAAAAGTCAAAAGATAAAATAAAAAGGGAAGACAAAGACCCCCTCCCCCACTTGAACCCTTGGCCCAACTGGGCCATGGCCCAGCCCAGGCTGCCCACGCCTCGCCTACATAGGCCTCCCCCACTCCCCCAAACCCTAACCGACACCCCACTCCCCCACTCGTTCGCCCTCTTCCTCTTCCCCCACCCGATCCGATCTAGATCAGGGCACGAACGCCGCCGCCTATTCCCGTCGCCACCACATCGGCGCCCCTCGCCGGACCGCTCCGCCGTCGCCAACGCGGCCTCGACCTCGTCTCCTCCCCACCGTGTGTTGTCCCCATCCTCCTCCTTGCTGGACTCCATCGTCGCCGTCTTCTCCGTCGTCGCCTCGTCCTCCCCACGCCCACCGCCTGCGTTCATAACCCCGGTGAGGCCCCCCGCCTCCTCCTCTCCCGCACTTCGTCCGTCTGGCCCGACCGCTGGCCCACGCTACAAGACGCACCGCGGTTTCGTCTCGCACCGCGCCGCCTCGCTTAGTCGCTGCCGCCGTGCCGCCGCCTGTCGCGATGCCGCCGCTCCTTTTCGCCCCACTTCACCTCGCACATGACTACATCGGCCGCCGCCGCCACGGCTCCCTTGCCGCACTCACACCCACGCCGGCCACATCATGCCGCTTCGCCACGCCAGCATTCCGTCGCTGCAACCAGCTGCCATCGCCATCGCCGCACCGCCTCCGCTTCCTTCCCCAGGCTGCTGCTTGCCGCCACCACCAAGACTCAAGGCTCACCACCTCCTGTCTCGCCTCCGACCGCCTGGCAGACCTCCTCCGTCTGTCGAGGCCTGTGGCCAGTGCTCTCAATCCAGGCGCCCGTGCGCCCATAATCCACCAGCGCCAGCGCCCGCTATGGCCTCCTGGCCGAATGACACGTGGGCCCACGCCCTGGAACGTTTTAAAAAAAGTAACAAAATTTATTTAAAAAATTAATTAATTAATTGATTAATTAATTAAGTAAATTAATTAACCTAATTAATTCTAGTAAATAAACATAATCAATTAGTTAGATTAACTAAACCTGATTAGTTCGTTAGTCTATGACATGCGGGACCCACACGTCAGCTTGACCCAGTCAGCACCTCTGTTGACTACTGATGTCTTGCTGATGCAGTAATGCTATTTTCGAATTAATTTAATAATAATAATTTAGAAATTGATTAAATTTTTGAAAATTAATATAAAATAATCCGTAACTCGGATGAAAATAGTTTGTACATGAAAGTTGCTCAGAACAACGAGACGAATCCGAATACACAGTCCGTTCAGCCGCCACACGTCCCTAGCATTGCGAACGTGCAACATTTCACCTCCGGTTCATCTGTCCAAAAACGCAAAACACCGGGAATAATTTTCCAGATGTTTTCCCCCTTCGCCGGTATCACCTACTACCGCGTTAGGGCACACCTAACACCGCTCGTTGTCATGTTATGCATCGTCATGCATATGTTTGCATTATATTTATTGTTTCTTCCCCCTCTTCTCTCGCTAGACACCGAGACCGATGCCGCTTCTACCCAGTACGACTACGGTGTTGACGACCCCTCCTTCTCGGCTGAGCTTCCAGGCAAGCCCCCCCTTGATCAACTAGATATCGCCTATTCTTCTCTCTACTTCTTGCATTAGAGTAGTGTAGCATGTTACTACTTTTCGTTAATCCTATTCCGATGCATAGCCTGTCTTTGCTACTACTGTTGTTACCTTTACCTGCAATCCTAAATGCTTAGTATAGGATGCTAGTATTCCATCAGTGGCCCCACATTCTTGTCCGTCTGCCATGATATACTACCGGGCCGTGATTACCCGGGAGGTGATCACGGGTATATAATTACATACATATTATATGATACATGTGGTGACTAAAGTCGGGTCGGCTCGTAGGGCCGTGGGGGTAATCACGGGTATATAATTATGATACATGTGGTGACTAAAGTCGGGTCGGCTCGTAGAGTACCCGCAAGTGATTCCGATGTGGGGGTTGAAAGGACAGGTGGTTCCATCCCGGTAGTGGTGGGTCTGGGTTCCTGACAGCCCCATTTACTTTGTGGCGAACAGCAGGCAGGTTGAGACCACCTAGGTGAGAGGTGGGCCTGGCCTCGTCGGCGTCATTGTTACATCAATTAACACGCTTAACGATATCTTGGTATTTGATCTGTGTCTGGCCACTGGCCTATACGCACTAACCAACTACGCAGGAACAGTTATTGGCACTCGACGTCGTGGTATCAGCCGAAGCCTTCTTGACATCAGCGACTAAGCGGCGCACGTCGGATTGGACTGGAACGCCTGCTCTTGTATTAGGGAGGCTATGTCTGCTTACCGGCCGCGTTCGCAATGTGCAGGTGTGCAATGGGCAATGGGCCCAGACCCCTGCGCGCATAGGATTTAGACCGGCGTGCTGACCTCTTTGTTGTGCCTAGGTAGGACTGCGACGTGTTGATCTTCTGAGGCCGGGCATCACCAGGAAAGTGTGTCTGGCCAGAGGGATCGAGCGTGTTGGGTAATGTGGTGCACCCCTGCAGGGAAGTTTATCTATTCGAATAGCTGTGTTTCTCGGTAAAAGGATGACCTAGAGTTGTACCTTGACCGTATGACAACTAGAGCCGGAGACTTAGTAAAACACACCCTTTAAAGTGCCAGATACAACCCGGTGATCGCTCTCTAACAGGGTGACGAGGAGAGGATCGCCGGGTAGGATTATGCTATGCGATGATACTTGGTTAACTTACCATCTACTCTCTTCTACTTCTTCAAGATGGAGGCTGCCAGAAGTGTAGTCTTCGATAGGACTAGCTATCCCCCTCTTATTTTGGAATTCTGCAGTTCAGTCCACAGATACTACCCATTTCATTGATACCAATGCATATGTAGTGTAGATCCTTGCTTGCGAGTACTTTGGATGATGTCGGATTTCGGGTTCCGGCAGACCCTCTAGGTTCGAACTCTGGGGGTGCACGCGGAGATCACACCTCCAACCTACCTACGCCTCATCGCCTCGCAAGGATCTAAACTACACAAAGAGCAACACAAGAGACACAAGGTTTATACTGGTTTGGGCCACCATGGTGGTGTAATACCCTACTCCAAAGTGTGGTGTGGTGGATTGCCTCGGGCTGATGATGAACATTACAAGGAAGAACAGCCTGCAAGGGTGCATTCTTGGCCGGTCATTTAACTGCAAGGGGGAGTTCAGTCGCTTCTCTCTCTCTCTCTCTCTCTCTCTCTCTCTCTCTCTCTCTCTCTCTCTCTTTCTTACTCTCTTCTGGATCGATCCGGCCTCTGTCTCCCTTCTTCTAGATGCCTCTACCCTGTGGGTGGCTAGTCCTATTTATAGGCAGAGGCCCTGGGCCTCCTCCCAAATATTGAGCGGGAAGGGCGCCAACAATTGGCCATTTTGAAGGGGAACATCTAGTACACTTATCCTGACTAAAGTCGGTCCTCGCCTGCCAAAGACTCTGACGGTGACGTCGGCTTGGGCTGATGACCTCCTTCCGGCCGTTCTGCTGGTCTTGGTCTTGTTGCACCGAAATGGTTGCCTTTGCTTGATGCTCTCGCCTGCGCTTGCCTCCTTTGCACCAAAGAGGAAATGAGGACATCACATGGCTGGCGCCTCGCCCGGGCGCCCTTGGTCGTCATGGCTTGCGTCATGGGCACCTCGTGAGGTACCCCGCCTTGATCTCTCCGCCTCCTCACGAGCCAACCTGACAAGGCCGTGCCTGAGGAAGCTTCCTGTCGTCCGCCCCGCGAGGCTTGGCCCCTCGCGAGGGTCTTGAGCTTGTGTTGATGAAGATGGGCCGTACTGGGCCACCCCTTGAGCCCCACCGCAGGCCGCAGGCAGGCAAGTCTGGGTACCCCCGTTCTCAGAACGCCGACAAGAGCCCCGGCCCAAAGGCGCGCTGGACTTGGCTTAGCAGAGAAGCGAAGGGGCAAGTGCGAGCGCCGCAGTTCTAACAGCTTGGTTTTGGGCGCCAATGGCGGTTGATTGTACATAGGCGTCCCTGCTTCCCTGTGATGCCTTGGCAATTGCACGAATCGACAAGAGAGCGGCACCCGTCCAGACTTTCCCTCCTTTGCCTTCTCTAGTCATTGCCCAGATCCCCTTTCTCGCTCCTATCCTTCCTGCTTCCGAAATCCCCAGATCTACTCCGACCCCGTGCCCTAGCAAGGTATGGCGCCTCGCCAGACCCCGGCCGGAGCTTGGTACTCACCCGCTTTGGACTCCCTGAACGTGTCGGAGAAGAGCCTTGCCCGGGCGCGCCGGATGATGGCGGCGCAAGGCAATGACGGGGCGGCGGTGCTCAAGGTTGGCTCTGCCCTTCCTGAGGACCAAGGAAGCACCTTCTACCCGCTCTTCGTGAGCGCCATTGCCGCCGGTCTGGCGCCTCCCTTTTCCGAGTTCTTCTTTTCTGTCCTCCGCCATTACAAACTGCAAGCTCTGCACCTCCACCCCAACTATGTTCTTCTCCTGGCGATCTTTGCCTACTATTGTGAGGCTCATGTCGGGGTGCAGCCCTCAGTGGCCTTGCTGCGCCACTATTTCTACCTCCGGGCCTCCCGCGGCCCCATCACCGCGTGCGCGAGCTTTGTCGCGTATGGTAGCTCCAACGCCATCTCAAAGCCCAGGAAGAGGATTGAAGGCTTCAGGAGCAAGTGGGCCATGGTAGATGCTGGGCGCATCCATCCTCGGCTGATTCTGCCCACGGAGCAGCCCACGCCCATCGACGCTTGGTCTCGCGCGGAACTCGTGGATTCCCGCGCGAAGCCAGTGCTGGAGAAGATGGACGCGGACCTGTGGTCGGGCAACATGGCGACGGCGAAGCTGACCGGGGCGTCGCTCCTGAGGGAGTTCCTGGAGCACCGGGTGGCCCGCTTGCAATACTTCGCTCACTGTGGAGGCCTCGACCGAGCCCCGTAGTCTTGGCCGACGACGATCTGGCCGCGGTCCTCCAATCTTTGGTCGGGGGAGACGTGGCGAGGCTGGAGGGCGCTCCTGAGGCTTCGCCCGGGACAGCACCTCCATCCGCGGAAGAAGGGGACGGCAAGACGCGGGCCTCTCGCCGATCATCCTCGCGAGGCTGGCGGGCTAATCGGGTGAGCTCAGCCCCATGGCCCAAGCGACTCGAGGTATCCTTGCTCGACACCATCGCTGCATCGTCGGGCGCGAAGGTCCCGACTCATGGTGCTGTGATTACGCTGCCGTCCTCTCCTCCTACTCCGCCAACCGCCCGTTTCTCCGACTCCTTCTACTATCTCGGATCGTGGTTGCTGAATCGGACCGGCTGCGGAAAGATCTTCTGGGCGCCGACCCTCACTTGGTGGCCGGATGCCTGGAGCTGGCCTCCGGCTGGGTTCGCTCTGATGCTTCAATTCGAGAAGCGCTGGTTCAGGCCGCGACGGCTTGCGACTAGGAGAAGCAGGCCGTCCTTGAGGCGAAGGCCACTCGCGACGCCGCCTTGGGGGAGGTAGCCGATGTCCGAGGCTGCTGCAAGGCGCTGGAGAGCGAGCTGCAGGGCCTGCGCGACCAGCTTGCCAAGGAGGTCCGCGTCCGCCAAGAGAAGGAGGAATACATGAGGGATCGTGAGGCGGCCGCCAAGGACCGGGATGCCAAGCTTGATGAGCGCCATGGCCGCTTAGGTGCGCTGGAGCAGGCGTTGGAGGAGAAGAGGATCGAGTTGGACGGCAAGGCGCGGGTCCTGGCCGAGGACCGCGTGGCCTTCGCGAAGCTGGAGGTGAAGGCTCGCACCTTGCTGAAGTCGCTTTACGGCAACGGCCTGGAAAGCCCGCTGGCCGGCGCCGAGGAGGGCCCCGCCAAGCTGCTTCCCTTCCTGGTCCGCACCCTTGAAGATGTCGCCCTTGGCCTCGGCCCCACGGCTGAGGCCGAGGCGCGTGTCCTGTCTTCTGCAGCGCTGACGCGCGTCTTCACCCACGTCTACCTTCGCGACCCCAACGTTGACCTTGACAGCCTGTTGGAGCCCGTGAGCGGCGAGCTTGCCGCTGTCGTTGCTGCGGCCGTGAAGGGTTGAGCGGAGGCTCTGCTGGCGAAGTTCCGGGCCTTCAGCACCAGGCCGAAGCGAGGCGCTGCCGATCCTGAGGCTTCACGAGGCGAACCCACCCAGCGCAGCTCCGCCGCCAGCGACGGTGCTACCGACAAGTGACTCCTTCGGTGGCTCCCTGCCCCGCTTTCAGCCTCCGCAACATGCATCATGCCTCGTGGAGGCGTTTAAACTTGCGTTTGGCGTTGTGAAAACAGTTATGGACTGTAATATTTGCTTTTGAATTCCTTGAGATTTGCGTTTTTCCTTCCTACTTGCTTATGTTCTATGTCGGCAGAGCCCAGCCCCACGCATACCTCAGCCGCCGTTAGCCCCGACCGGAAACCAGGACAGGACCAAGGAGTGAGGGGCTACGTGACAAGTTAGGCTCCTGAGTCGCGATGCTCAGGAGTCCCCCTTGACGCACGAACAACAAGTAGGGAGGTGAGATGTATGGGTGAATTTACCATTCTACGTCGGCAGAGCCCGGCCCCGCGCATACCTCAACCGCCGTTAGCCTTTCGGAACTAAGGGGCGAGGGGCTACGTGACCAGTTAGGCTCTGAGTCGTGATGCTCGAGAGTCCCCTTGACGCTCAAACGGCCTTCGTACCTTGGCTCCGCTCGGGAGAGACGTCTGACGAACCAGGCCCGAGGGGCTGGCTGGGTGGTGTGCGTCTGGCATGACCCAGCGTAGCCCCGTGCCCAGCCTCGCGCGGCACTCCCGAGGGGAGGCGTTACGATGAGGCCAGACATTGAGCTCTGGGCTCCCTGAGGTTGATGCGGCCGGGGGCCACCCTCAGTTGTTTATCACCAGCGCGAAGCATAGCGCTTCCATATGTGTATGGGCATAGCCGCTCCTCGGCAGTGTTGTCATCCAGCGCGGAGCATGGTGCTTCCACTGGTGCGTGGGAGGGGGCTCCCCTCCGGGAGGAACCCGTGGGGCGTGTACAGCCCATACGACACGTGGTGCACGGTAAGGCTGGCGAGGTGTCTGGGCACCCGTGAGCCAGCGCGGGACTCACGGGGCCCTACCTCAAGGCGGGTTGCGCCTGGCACTGGGCCTTAACTTGTGACGTGTTCCTGCAAATTTGGTTAGATGTCGACGCTCTACGTCCTCGGGTCCCGGCCCTCGAGCGGGGCTCAGCCGTCGCTGGTATGCCAGGTCGCGATGCCGTGGACAAGGCCAGAGGGTGAGGGCTGGAGAGCCAGTAGGAGCCCATGAGTCGTGATGCTCAGGTACCCCCCCTTTAACGTGCAAGCGGCCGACATGAAGGAAGAGGGGTGCCGTGGACAGGCACCAAATAACGATCATGATGGGTCAAACGCACAACCCGAATAAACGCAAGAGGGGTACATGCCACTGGGTCTGGCCCGAGTGGCTTGGGGATGATGCAGCCCGAGGGGCACCCCCAATAAAGTAAACTAGAAACACAAATCAAAAGGGATACATGCCGCAGGGACGGACCCACGCGGCCTGGGAAGGAGGCAGCCACAGGGGCGCTCAGCCTAAAAATGAAACTCAAGGATGTCACGATAATGTTGAAGATGAGGGATGCTGAAGTAGCGGACGTCGTGCGCCGCGGAAGCCGATCTTCACGAGCCCCTGTGCCCAGGAGCCTCGGGAGGCTCCGGAGGCGCCGTGGCTCCTCGCGACCATCTCCATCTCCGTCAGATCATGCGAACGCCTCGCCACTTGAGCCTCCAGATGCTCCTCATGAGGCGTTGGCGGCGTGGCAGCTGCGTTGGCAAGCCGTAAGGCATGCGAACGTAGCTGTGGGTGGACCTGCATAGCGCCCCCAGCGTGAGGGGCCAGAGGCGCCTCGAGAGGCGGCTCGGTTGAGCCTCGGTATGTCGATGCGCATATCGCAGCCCACCATCTTCGCTGGATGGGGAGCTACGGCGGAGTAAGCGGTGGCTGCCACTCATGACTCTTGACTCCTGCAGCTCTGAATGATCTTGCCGACGAACTCCCGAGGGTTTGGCCCTCCTTGCCTCGCTCCTTCCCCGAGGGAAGCGTGCTTTGAAACACGCCTCCAAGTGGTGCCCGAGCGCCTCCCTCGTGATCTTAGCAAAGTCGGTGGCCCTCCAGGAGAGAGCCCCCGAGCCTTGCTCGAGGAGGGCGCCGGGCGCGCCGCGCGGACCCTGAGGGGCCTGCCTCCCGAGGGGTCGGGCCAGGCGATGTCTTCTTCTTCTTAGGAGCAGCCTCGGGGAGCCTCCCGCTCCTGTGATCTGGGTCTTCAATTGACGCGGCTTGGAAAGCATGCTCCAGGGAACACACTGCGTCTCTCTCTTCACAAGGCACCGTGATGACTCCACCGCTTCCTGGCATCTTGAGGACATTGTAGCCGTGATGAGTCACGGCCATGAATTTGGCCAGAGCTGGGTACCCGAGGATGGCATTGTACGATAGGCGAATGTGAGCGACGTCGAAGTCAATGAGCTCAGTGCGGTAGTTGTCGCGCGCCCCGAAGGTGACAGGAAGGCGGACCTGCCCAATCGGAACTGTGGAACCATCAGTGACTCCGGAGAAAGGCTTGGTTGGCTGAAGCTGATTGTATGGCACTTGGAGATTGTTGAATGTCTCGTGGACAGGACATTGAGCCCTGCCCCGCCATCGATGAGGGTCCTGGTGACTTGCACGTTGCTGATGATTGGGGAACAAAGCATCGGGAGGACTCCGGCTGTGGCTGCGCACTTGAGCTGATCCGCTGAGCTGAACGTGATGGCGCACGCTGACCACCTGAGAGGGCGCGTGGCTTCGAGCTTGTGGAGGACTGCATTCACTTTGCGGGCGAACTGCTTGAAGATGCGCTGAGAGGTTGGGGCTTGAGCTCCGCCCAGGATGCAAGCGATTGCGCGTGGCTCCTGGAAGCCCCCAGCCCCCTCGTCCTGATGATGGTCTTCATTTCTCCTTGGTTGCGGTGGTAGAGGAGGGAGGCCTGCGTTGCCTTGTGGGCGATCCTCACGAGGCTGATCCCTCCAGCCTCCCTCACGAGGCGGCGGGTCCCTCCAACCTCCCTCGCGAGGCTGATCCTGCCAGTGGTCCTCGCGAGGTCGGTCACGCCACCCTTGGTGAGGGCCACGGTCTTCCCAACGTCCTGCGCTTCTTCCTCCTCCTCGGCCGTAGCCTCGATCATTGCGGTCGGGGCGTCGACCGATTCGCCCTTCTCGCACGGCTCTGAGCTCTTGGCATTCGTTGGTGTTGTGGGTGTGGAGGTCGTGGTACACGCAGTACCGGCTGCCCTTGGAAGACTCGGGCTGATCCCTGCCTCGCTTGGTGTCTGGTTCTGCCGCGAGCACGGCAGCCCCCTTGCGCTTCACGTCCTTGACCTTGGGCTTCTTCTCTTCTAGGTCGACAGCCGGCAGCTCGAGGAGGGAAAGGCGTCCTTCCTCAGCCCTGGCGCACTTGGTCGCCAAGTTGAACAGCTCCAGGGATGTGCACGTCTTCATGCATCGCCAGCTCCTCCTTCATCTTGACGTCACGCACACAGTCGAAGAAGTCTGAGATGATGGCCTCCTCAGTCACCTTGGGAATCTTGAGGCATGCGTTGTTGAAGCGCTGGATGTACTTCTGCAGGATCTCTCCTGGCTACTGCTTGATGTGGCGCATGTCGCTCACGGCAGGAGGCCGGTCGCGAGTGCCTTGGAAGTTAGCAATGAAGCGGGTGCGCATCTCATCCCAGGAGGAGATCATGCCAGGAGCCAGGTTCAGGAGCCAGGTGCGGGCACCATCCTTGAGCGCCATGGGAAACCAGTTTGCCATGACCTTCTCGTCCCCGTTGGTGGCTTCGATGCCCAGCTCGTAGAGCTGAAGGAACTCTGCAGGATCGGCGGTGCCGTCGTAGCGAGGAGGCAGGTCTGGCTTTAACTTGCCGGGCCATGCGACGCTGCGTAGCTCAGTGGTGAAGGCGCGGCAGCCTGTAGTGGCCACAGGAGGCCTTTGGTGACGGAGGGCTTGATCTTGCGGGTCCCCGTCTTGCTGCCGGGAGCAGCGCGAGGTCTTGGCGTCTTTGGAGCAGAGGCGTGGTCGTGGCGTGCGGTGCGAGGAGCACTCGGGCAGCTTCTTGGGGACGAGGGACCTCTTGGCAGCTCTGCTCTTGCTGCGCTGGTGCCGGATGGAGTGGGTTCCGCCCAGGGGCCACGCACCTTGGGGCCAGGGCACCTTCTTGAGGGGGAGGCGGCCGAGGCGCCCCCGGAGCTTCATCGCCCGCGCAAGGCGGGGCGTGGTGCAGCGAGAAGGACGGTCCGGGGGAGCCCCCCGCGGCGCGGACGAGCTCGGCGACGCAGTTGAGCCACTCCTCATAGACGTCGTCGATGGGGCGGTAGCGCAGGAGCTCGTTTGCCGCGATGAGCGCAGCTCGAGCCTCCATGGGCGCGCGGAGCGCGCGGGACGAAGAACCAGCTGGGGTGAGTGAAGGAGTAGAGGTGCGTCCGTCGCGCCTCACGGATGGATGCTGGGACGACGCCCGCTGCTCGTTCCCCGCTGGGCCGGTGGCGGCGTTGATGGCATGCGACGGGGAACGGCGGGGGCGGCCGCCGACGGGGGCCGTCTGGGCGACGTGAGTAGCGAGAGCGGTCCGGCGCTCGGCGCGGGCTCGACGAGCGTCTGACATGGATGCTAGGGGCGGCGAAGAGCAGGGCGGCGGAAGGCGGATCCCGGTGCACCCCTACCTGGCACGCCAAATGTCGGATTTCGGGTTCCGGCAGACCCTCTAGGTTCGAACTCTGGGGTGCACGCGGAGATCACACCTCCAACCTACCTACGCCTCGTCGCCTCGCAAGGATCTAAACTACACAAAGAGCAACACAAGGGACACAAGGTTTATATCGTTCGTGCCACCATTGTGGTGTAATACCCTACTCCGGTGTGTGGTGTGGTGGATTGCCTCAGGGCTGATGATGAACATTACAAGGAAGAACAGCCTCATGAGGGTCATTCTTGGCCGGTCTGACGAATCGCTAAGGGAGTTCGATCGCTTCTCTCTCTCTCTCTCTCTCTCTCTCTCTCTCTCTCTCTCTCTCTCTCTCTCTCTTTCTTTCTTACTCTCTTCTGGATCGATCTGGCCTCTGTCTCCCTTCTTCTAGATGCCTCTACCCTGTGGGTGGCTAGTCCTATTTATAGGCAGAGGCCCTGGGCCTCCTCCCAAATATTAAGCAGGAAGGGCGCCAACAATTGGCCATTTTGAAGGGGAACATCTAGTACACTTATCCTAACTAAAGTCGGTCCTCGCCTGCCAAAGACTCTGATGGTGACGCCGGCTTGGGCTCCACGATGACCTCCTTCCGGCCGTTCTGCTGGTCTTGGTCTTGTTGCACCGAAATGGTTGCCTTTGCTTGATGCTCTACTGTGCTTGCCTCCTTTGCACCAAAGAGGAAATGAGGACATCTGTCTTGGCTGGCGCTACTGGCGCCCTTGGTAGTCATGGCTTGCGTCATGGGCACCTCGTGAGGTACCCCGCCTTGATCTCTCCGCCTCCTCGCGAGCCAGTCTGACGAGGCCATGCCTAAGGAAGCTTCCTATCGTCCGCCCCGCGAGGCTTGGCCCCTCGCGAGGGTCTTGAGCTTGTGTTGATGAAGATGGGCCGTACTGGGTCACCCCTTGAGCCACGCCGCAGGCCACAGGCAGGCAAGTCTGGGTACCCCCGTTCCCAGAACGCCGACAGATGAGTACTCACGGTTGCTTTGCTACTTCTTTTTCCCCCTGTCCCAGTTATTGCGATCATATGATGGAGTCCAGGAGCCAGAATCCCTAGGATGTTTCAACATGGAGTTCGGCTTCGAGTAGTAGTTAGGAGGTCCCAGGCTGGAGGCCTTGCCTTTTTTATCCTTGCTATTTTTGTGCTAGCCTTCTGAAGGGAAACTTGTTTAACTTATGTTTGTACTCAAATATTATTGCTTCCGCTGACTCTTGTGTACTCGAGCTTATGTATTCGAGCCCTCGAGGCCCTTGGCTTGGAATATAAAGCTTGTATTTTTTAAATTTGTGTCTAGAGTTGTGTTGTGATATCTTCCTGTGAGTCCTTGATCTTGATCATACACATTTGCGTGTATGATTAGTGTACGGTTAAATTGAGAATGTCACAAGTTGGTATCAGAGCCAATTGCCTGTAGGAATCCCCCTTCCAACTCCTTGGCTGTCGAGGATATACCCCACGGCGTAAACCGACCGGAAGTATAACCCAGCCGGTCTTGGCGGTTTATTTGAGACCCCGTTGACACTTGGCGATTCACCGGCGACCCGTTTGGACCTGGCGGTTCATGACTCATTGTTAATACGGCAGGCGGGTCAGAGGAGCGACAAGACCCGGTGGCCCAACGGGCGGTTTATGGAAGGTCGGATCACGCTATGGTGGGCCGGTTTAAGAGGAAAGGCGTGAAGAATATTTACCTTACAAGGAGTTAAGACCTGGACTTGTATCCGGTTTGAATTAGAAGGTAGACGAGTCCTAATCCTAATAGGACTCCACATGTAACCTGCCCCTTCAACTTATATAAGGAGGGGCAGGGCTCCCCAAAAAGGGGGAGAAGCGAGAAGCAAACAATAATCTCTAGGGCTAGACACAACTAGAGGATAGCCGGTTTACGGCGACTCCGTCATGATCATAATGAGACCTAGCCACAAACAGCATGTAGGGTTATTACCGGATGATGTTTCCCGGGGCCCGAAGCTGTCTAAATATTTGTCTTGCATGTTGCGTATCTCGATTCCGCTCAACCCCTCTCAAGCTACCACATAGATGCGTTGGCCTCACGACTAAGTCCTGACACTAAGGACATCTGACGTGTTAATTCCACGACATTGGCCGAAGTTGAGTCTAGTCATTGCAAAACTTTTACTAACATGGCTGTGTGGCTTACGGCCCATGTCGCCATCTGGGTGGTATTAGGATCTTTTACTCCTCGAACTATACTCTAGGACTGTGATCTCTCTAGTATTTGGGTTAAGTGAATTTACTAAATTCTAACTTTAGGATCTCGTGATCACATCCACCCGAAGAGCCCCTTATTACAGATGATCACCGGCTGCACCAGAAGATTCCTAAGATACTCTACGATGTTCTCTCGATACGTTGTGCCATCGTTTTTGCAATTCCCTTTCATCGATAAGACCCCTATGGATAACCACGTACACTTGCCATTCATATAATCATTCCCCGTTGATCTTGTTATTACAAGATACCCCGGAATTTTCTCTATGGTTCCAAGAATACTTTGTGCCTACTGCCTTGCAGTTCTTTGCCACCTGAATACCCCTACGGATAATTTCTGCACTTACCGAGTATCCGCTCATCCTAGTTGATTCATGTATTTCACAAAGGTCTTCGAAATACTATTTGATCTTCCGAAAATCCTCAACAGCTTATTGCTCTTGAAATTCTTGCTTGCTTGCATTATGGATAATCCCATAAGTATAATAATCTTATTGGCATCCTTTGCCACTATCTGAGCCCATTGATTCAATAAGTGCGAATGCTCACAATCCTCAACCAGATGCTAGAATTCATCCTTCTGGCTCAGACGTCATTTTAAACATGAGCTGGTCCTCGACTAATCAAATTGCCATCGATTGTGCCCCTAAGCCTATTCAATTTATCCATCCTTGATCAGAGCATTTGCTTCTGGTCTCTTGATTTGTAAATCATAATTCCTTTGCACTTGATTGAATTAGTCGGTTGTTTCTACAATCTGATCTCCTTGCATTCTTTCTTCTTCTGGTTGAGTATTGATACTCACATCCAATTCTTTGCGGTCCCCCAGATCCTTTTATGGATTATTATCCGACCGTTCCAGCATATTCTCAATACCTTGAGTTCTTCCCCTGATACATAACGCCTTTGGTACGTTGTATCATCAGCTTTTTTCAACCATGCACTGCTTCCGAGCTTGAGTTATTTGCTACTGAAGTTTGTGGTATATGTTCCTAAGATGCCCTGATGGGTTGAACCTATGCCTTCCATAATTTGGGTGAACTCGAAAAATATGCGGGTTATACTCTACTGGCTTTTCGTCAGATAAAATTTCAACGCTGCAGCTTCATGGGAAGTGAGAAGTGAATGAAAGATTATGCATTGGAGAAGTGTGAGTCGACCTTGAACTTTGTGTTCATGCCCATGGACAAGATGTAGATCCTATCATGGAAGCTTCTTGTACTAATGATTATTTGCTTGATAAAATTTCATCTAGTATCTGTGAATTGTTCTTTTGCAATCATGGTTCTGACCATATTTTCTCCTTGATTCCATTTCTCGGGCAAGTTAAAGTACTTGTCTTCTGAAGATCAATACATCTCCGCAATCTCTATTTTGATCTTCCTTCGAGTATTACCCTCCGGTATATCGAGAATATCAAAGAACTGTGTTGCTTCCTATGAGTCTACATCTAGTATTGCTTCTCACCGATTCCAGATTTCCCCCAGGTTTTGAGTTATTAGTCAACTGAGAACACTGCATAGTGAATTTAATCAACACTATGATTCAGTACTCCTAGTACTTTGTTGTTGGGAAGTTTGATACTCCGTCATGTCATTCCTAGCCTGATTGGCTATATCTTTATCATGCTGATTTTAACTAAGCTACCTCTTCCTTATTCCCGGAGCACAACCTTCGACGATGAGCTAAGCTTATGTTGATTCCCCCGTCTTATCGTTCCACCTCGAACAATAGGCTTGGTTCCGAGTTGGTGTCGTATCCACGGATCCAATAATCTATCCCTGCATCAGTCCTTTTGCTTGATGCAGTCGCTGTTCGATTGCTTCTTCATGGAGCCTCTCGACAAAATTTGTCGTGATCATCATCAACATCTTGACTCCTTCCTAGATATCAATTGAATTCATGATGAGAAATACCATCCTTTCCCTTGATGATTTGTTTTATCATCGACCATTTTTATTGCCTTTCGTTCAACACAAACTTGTTCGTGTTTTGTGTTATACCTTGAGTTCCTTGCTATCCAACATTCTTTACCTTTTAGTATTACCATCTTTTATGTCAGGAATGTCGTGAGAATTTCACCACCTCTTAAGAGTTCTTGGTATAGTGATACTTCTCACCACCACCATTATTTCTTGTTCCCCGTGTTGTTTCTAACCGGAATACACACAAGTGAACTCTGATGTGTGACTTTGTTACTTCTAGCAACCATATTGCTTTGAAGTTAAGGGTCGATAGTTCATCCTTAGACTATTGGTTATTGTATCACCATTCTAACCTTGATTGGGTTGCTCAATCCATATTTCCAGGTGCATTTTCGATCAATGTTCAATTGTGGAAGTTCCCTCGAGCATACATCAGTATATCATCTGATCTAAAAAATGTTATCTCCTTGTTCACATAATTGTGGAAATCCATCTTCTTGGAAATCTCGATGAATTTTTGCTGAGTCCATCAGCCACCCCACCATCCTCTTCTTGGATCAATGATGAACTATTGTTTGCAAATCGCTTCCATAGTTCATTTCCCGAGAATCATACGATGTATTCTCGTCAATTTGTCGCACCTTTTTCTTCTCAGGCATCCTGAGTCTGAGGTATCTGACACCGATCAGATCTGAATCTCGGTCAGATATTATGGTTGGAACATATATTCAAGAGTTATATCATTGGTCTTTATATGACTCGATAAGATGATGTCATGCCTAGCACACCTGGCCAGAGGACCTATTGTTATAGTTTCCTTTTTAGCAAGCTTAGCGATTCTTCCATGAGGAAATCGTAAGACTTATTTTATAAGTTGTTCCCGATGGATTCTTTGTGTATCCAAAGTCCAACCTTTGCTTGAAGACCATGTCAATGCTATCTCGAAGCATGTATGTGGTACTCCTATCATCAATAGGAACATTTGAAGCACAATGCTAAATTTTCTTTATCAATTATTCAAACACTGTTGTTTGGGTAATGTCATGAAATTCCTCTCCCCTTACCTAAATGGTTTTCTACTTCTATCCTGTCATGGATATCATGCTCTGTTTTTCGTTGGGAAGGATATACCCCTGAAATATGTGTTTAAACACATTTTCCTTTCCATTGTTATGTTTAATTTGATAATCATATTATCCTTTCCATTGTTTGGTTTAACCTTTCTTAAGGTCTATATGATCTAAGCAGTAATATTCTCCTGCTTATGTAAACACCTCGGTGTACAATTCTATCAGCAAGACCCTGTTACTATTGTTGAAAACATTCCGGTGACCACCGATGGACGAGAACCTTGCCTATTGGTCTGCCTCGTTCAACGAGCAGGAAAATGGTTCTCTTCGTCCCTCGCCCTTGGTACCTACGTTGTTGCCGACATAACTGATAGACTACCTTCTGACATGCCTTGCTATCATGACCGTGCAAGATGTCACCGCTCCTTCTACTTTAACCCACATGGTGGGCCCATAACCCACCGTTCCACAGGAACGAAACCTGACTCTCCTGTACCACCCAGTTTCAAAGTTATCCCTTGCATTTGGTTTTGTATGTATTTCGTGAGCCACCTTCCTATTGATCTATTCTGGTATGAGACGCAATACTTATTCCCATTTCTCTGAACCCCTTTCACCTTCTGATTAGGCATCGAACAATTGCCTACCCGCTTGAAACTTCTTATTGTACCTTCTTACTTTGTTCTCAATATTTTCTTAAGTTTCAACTCGAGAGTTACTTTCTACCACATTCCCTGAGTTATAAACCAGATAGCAACCTTGTAGAGTTCCGTTCTTTCGAAGCTACCCCTTATCCTTTTTGTAAGTACGATGGAGTTCCCGAAGAAAGGATGCCGACTTCATCATGATGACCTCAAGCTGAAGTATGAAGACATCAGCCTTATGGATCGACCTCTTCGAGGAGAGCAACCAAGACCGAGAAGACTCGTTAGAATTTCGTAACCAAATCCCTTCCCCCTTACTCTGCCTCTTAACTCTCGGGACGAGATTTCTTGTAGTGGAGGAGAATTGTAACGCCCGGGTAATTAAGCTACAGTGAACCTCTGCTAATGATGCCACGTCACCTCGATTACTGTTGCTAATCGCGCGTTAGTTTGAGACTGATACAAATTCAAATTCAAAAAATGGCTACCAACAAAAGTTTTCAAATATTGAAACTAAAATGTTCGGTTTGTGGCAAATAATCCATACTAAATGTTGGTGGAGAAACCCCACTTTTATGAAGCGTTTAAAACTCTAAAATGAACAAAATAGTAAGAAAACCAACTATTTAAAAGCTTTTAAAATAATAAACAATTACAAACTATTTTATTTTAGGTGCCAAGTTAATTGAGGTGGTGGCATATTTGTTAATACTAATTTAGGTACAACTAATGTATTTTATAAAACTAAGGTATTTAAAATATATAATTAAAATAGAAAAGAAAAGAAATAAAACAAAAGTCAAAAATAAAATAAAAAGGGGAGACAAAGACCCCCCCTCCCCCACTGGACCCCTTGGTCCAACTTGGCCATGGCCCAGCCAGGCCGGCCCACACCTCTGGCCTACATAGGCCTCCCCCACTCCCCCAAACCGTAACCGACACCCCACTCCCCCACTCATTCGCCCTCTCCCTCTCCCCCACCCGATCCGATCTGGATAGGGGCACGAACGCCGCCACCGATTCCCGTCGCCACCACGCCGGCGCCCCTCGCCGGACCGCTCCGCCGTCGTCAGCGCCAGCTCGACCTCGTCTCCTCCCCACCGTGTCGTCCCCATCCTCCTCCTCGTCGGACTCCATCGTCCCCGTACTCTGCGTCGTTGCCTCGTCCCCGTCGTCCTCCCCACGCTCCACTGCCCCGTGCCCTACAACGCCGGTGAGGCCCCCGACCTCTCCTCCTCTCCCCGCACTTGTCGTCCGCTCCGGCCGCTCGTCCACATGCGTGCACGCACCATGCTCGTCTACACCACGCCGTGGCCCTGCCTAGCTGCCACTGCTGCTCGCGCCGCTTGCCCACCTCTGCTACCGCGCTGCCGCTGCTACCTGCTCGCCCCACTTCACCCCTCGCGTGCAACCTGGTTACTCCGGCCACCACTCGCCCCGGGCTCCCTCGCCGCACTCCGCCACCCCCACGCCGGCCGGCCACCGCAGCCGCCCTGGCCACGCGCGCTTGCGTCACTTGTAGCCGGCGCTGCTCATCGCCGCTGCCCACCGCTCCACTTCCCTTCCCGGTGTGCGCTGCTGCTGCCGCCTCAGCCAACTCGCGCTTCAGCCGCGACCCCTTGTCCTCGCCGCTCGACCGCCACAGGCGGTGACCTCCTCCGTCTGGCGGTGTCGAGGCCAACCAGCTGCTCTCGATCCAGCGCTCGCCAGATTCGGGCTGGGCGCCCGTCTTGCCAGATCCACCAACATGAAGCGCCCGCTATTGCCTCCTCGCCGAATGACACATGGGGCCCACGCCCCTAGAACATTTTAAAAAAATTATTAAAAATTATTTATTTATTAAGTAAATAAATTAACCTAATTAATTGTAGTTAATAAACATAATCAATTAGTTAGATTAACTAAACCTGATTAGTTGGTCTTAGTCTATGACATGCGGGACCCACACGTCAGCTTTGCACAGTGAGCACCTTTGTTGGCTGATGATGTCATGCTTGAAGGAAATATGCCCTAGAGGCAATAATAAAGTTGTTATTTATATTTCCTTATATCATGATAAATGTTTATTATTCATGCTAGAATTGTATTAACCGGAAACTTAGTACATGTGTGAATACATAGACAAACAAAGTGTCCCTAGTATGCCTCTACTTGACTAGCTTGTTAACAAAAGATGGTTAAGTTTCCTAGCCATATACATGTGTTGTCATTTGATGAACGGGATCACATCATTAGAGAATGATGTAATGGACAAGATCCATCCGTTAGCTTAGCATAATGATCGTTTAGTTTTTCTCCTATTGCTTTCTTCATGACTTATACATGTTCCTCAGACTATGAGATTATGCAACTCCCGAATACCGGAGGAATACCTTATGTGCTATCAAACGTCACAACGTAACTGGGTGATTATAAAGATGCTCTACAGGTGTCTCCGATGGTGTTTGTTGAGTTGGCATAGATCAAGATTAGGATTTGTCACTCCGTTTATCGGAGAGGTAACTCTGGGCCCTCTCGGTAATGATCATCACTATAAGCCTTGCAACCAATGTGACTAATGAGTTAGTTGCGGGATGATACATTCCAAAACGAGAAAAGAGACTTGCCAGTAACGAGATTGAACTAGGTATGATGATACCGATCGAATCTCGGGCAAGTAACATACCGATGACAAAGGGAACAACGTATGTTGTTATGCGGTTTGACTGATAAAGATCTTCGTAGAATATGTGGGAGACAATATGAGCATCCAGGTTCCGCTATTGGTTAGTGACCAGAGAGGTGTCTCGGTCATGTCTACATAGTTCTCGAATCCGTAGGGTCCGCACGCTTAACGTTCGATGACGATTTGTATTATGAGTTTTGTGTTTTGATGAACCGAAGTTTGTTCGGAGTCCCGGATGAGATCATAGACATGACGAGGAGTCTCTAAATGGTCAAGAGGTAAATATTCATATATTGGAAGATTGGGCCTACATGGGCCATAGGGAAGAGGGGAGGCAGCCCACAAGGGGCAGCAGCGCCCCTCCCTATAGGGAGTCCAAATTGGACTAGGGAGGGGGCGCTCCCCCCTTTCCTTCTCCCTCTCTCTCCATTCCCCTTTTCCCTTCCCGGTGGAAGGAAGGAGGGGGGCCGAATCCTACTTGGACTGGGAGTCCAAGTAGGACTCCCCCCTTGGCGCACCCCCTCTAGGGCTGGCCTCCTCCTCCTCCCCCTTTATATACGTGGGAGGGGGCACCGCAAAGGCAAACCAGGTCTTCTCTTAGCCGTGTGCGGTGCCCCCTCCACAATTACACACCTCGGTCATATCGTCGTAGTGCTTAGGCGAAGCTCTGCGCCGGTAAACTTCATCAACACCGTCGCCACGCCGTCGTGCTGACGGAACTCTCCCTCGGCGTCAACTAGATCAAGAGTTCGAGGGATGTCATCGAGCTGAACGTGTGCAGATCGCGGAGGTGCCGTACATTCGGTAATTGGATCAGTTGGATCGCGAAGACGTTCGACTACATCAACCGCGTTATTAAACGCTTCCTCTTTTTGGTCTACGAGGGTACGTGGACACACTCTCCCCGCTCGTTTCTATGCATCTCCTATATAGATCTTGCGTGATGATGTCTACTACACAACCTTCTTCTTGTAGACGTTGTTGGGCCTGCAAGTGCACAGGTTTGTAGGACAGTAGCAAATTTCCCTCAAGTGGATGACCTAAGGTTTATCAATCCGTGGGAGGTGTAGGATGAAGATGGTCTCTCTCAAGCAACCCCTGCAACCAAATAACAAAGAGTCTCTTGTGTCCCCAACACACCCAATACAATGGTAAATTGTATAGGTGCACTAGTTCGGCGAAGAGATGGTGATACAAGTGCAATATGGAAGGTAGATATAGGTTTTTGTAATCTGAAAATATAAAAACAGCAAGGTAACAAGTGGTAAAAGTGAGCGTGAACGGTATTGTAATGATAGGAAACAAGGCCTAGGGTTCATACTTTCTCTAGTGCAAGTTCTCTCAAAAATAATAACATAGATAGATCATATAACAAGCCCTCAACATGCAACAAAGAGTCACTCCAAAGCCACTAATAGCGGAGAACAAACGTAGAGATTATGGTAGGGTACGAAACCACCTCAAAGTTATTCTTTCGGATCAATCTATAAAAGAGTTCGTACTAGAATAACACCTTAAGATACAAATCAACCAAAACCCTAATGTCACCTAGATACTCCGTTGTCACCTCAAGTATCCGTGGGCATGATTATACGATATGCATCACACAATTTTAGATTCATCCAACCAACATAAAAGTACTTCAAAGAGTGCCCCAAAGTTTCTACCGGAGAGTCAAGAACGTGTGCCAATCCCTATGCATAGGTTGCCAATGTCACGAAACCCGCAAGTTGATCACCAAGACATACATCAAGTGTTCTCATAAAATACTCAATCCGATAAGATAACTTCAAATGGGGAAACTCAATTCATCACAAGAGAGTAGAGGGGGAGAAACATCATAAGATCCAACTACAATAGGAAAGCTCGGGATACATCAAGATCGTGCCATAGATTGGAACATGAGAGAGAATACGAGAGAGAGAGAGATCAAACACATAGCTACTGGTACATACCCTCAGCCCCGAGGGTGAACTACTCCCTCCTCGTCATGGAAAGCGCCGGGATGATGAAGATGGGCATCGGTGATGGAACCCCCCTCCGGCAGGGTACCGGAAAGGGGTCCCGATTGGTTTTTGGTGGTTCTGGAGGCTTGCGGCGGCGGAACTCCCGATCTATCTTCTGTTCTGTAAGTTTTAGGGTACGACGGTATATATGGGTGAAAGGAGTACGTCGGTGGAGCTACGAGGGCCCCACGAGGCAGGGGGCGCGCCCAGGGGGGTGGGCGCGCCCCCCACCCTCGTGAGCTCCTCCCGTATCTTCTGACGTGGGATCCAAGTCCATCAGGTGTGTTTCCTTCCAAAAATAACTTCTCCAGTTGATTCCGTTCCGTTTTGACTCCATCTGATATTCTTTTTCCTCGAAACACTGAAATAGGCATAAAACAACAAATCTGGGCTGGGCCTCTGGTTAATAGGTTAGTCCCAAAAATAATATAAAAGTGGATAATAAAGCCCAATATTGCCTAAAACAGTAGATAAAGTAGCATGGAGCAATAAAAAATTATAGATACGTTGGAGACATATCAAGCATCCCCAAGCTTAATTCCTGCTCGTCCTCGAGTAGGTAAATGATAAAAAAGAATTTTTGATGTGGAGTGATACTTTGGCATAATTTCAATGTAATTCTTCTTACTTGTGATATGAGTATTTAGATCCGAAAGATTTAAGACAAAAGTTCATATTGACATAGAAATAATAATACTTCAAGCATACTAATCAAAGCAATCATGTCTTCTCAAAATAACATGGCAAAAGAAAGTTCATCCCTACAAAATCATATAGTTAGGCTATGCTTCATTTTTGTCACACAAAGATGTTCGCAACTTCTATACCCCGATGACAAGCCAAGCAATTGTTTCATACTTAAATAATCTCAAACTTTTTCAACCTTCACGCAATACATGAGCGTGAGCCATGGATATATCACTATGGGTGGAATAGAATATGATGATGGGGATTGTGTGGAGAAGACAAAAGGAGAAAGTCTCACATTGACGAGGATAATCAACGGGCTATGGAGATGCCCATCAATTGATGTCAACATGAGGAGTAGGGATTGCCATGCAACGGATGCACTAGAGCTATAAATGAATGCTCAACAAAAGAAAACTAGTGGGTGTGCATCCAACTTGCTTGCTCACGAAGACCTAGGGCATTTGAGGAAGCCCATCGTAGGAATATACAAGCCAAGTTCTATAATGAAAAATTCCCACTAGTATAAAAATACAACTTATGAGACTGACTATATGGAAAACATGGTGCTACTTTGAAGCACAATATATGAGACTCACTACATGAAGAACAAGGTGCTACTTTGAAGCACAAGTGTGGAAAAAGAGGATAGTAACATTGCCCTTTTTTTGGGCCTTCTTTTTTTTGGCCTTGCTTTTTTTGGGCAATGCTCTAATAATGATGATCATCACACTTCTATTTATTTACGACTCAATGATTACAACTCGATACTAGAACATAGTATGACTCTATATGAATGCCTCCGGCGGTGTACCGGGATGGTGCAATGAATCAAGAGTGACATGTATGAAAAATAATGCATGGTGGCTTTGCCACAAATACGATGTCAACTACATGATCATGCAATGGCAATATGACAAAAGTAATGTATGTCATGATGATGATGAACGGAACGGTGGAAAGTTGCATGGCAATATATCTCGGAATGGCTATGGAAATGCCATAAATAGGTAGGTATGGTGGCTGTTTTGAGGAAGATATAATGAGGCTTATGTGTGATAGAGCATATCATATCACGGGGTTTGGATGCACCGGCGAAGTTTGCACCAACTCTCAAGGTGAGAAAGGGCAATGCACGGTACCGAAGAGGCTAGCAATGGCGGAAAGGTAAAAGTGCGTATAATCCATGGAATCAACATTAGTCAAAAGAACTCATATAATTATTGAAAAAATTTAGAAGTCATCAAAAATCAAGTACTACGTGCATGCTCCTAGGGGGATAGATTGGTAGGAAAAGACCATTGCTCGTCCCCGACCGCCACTCATAAGGATGCACAAGCCAGGTACACTTCATGTTTCAAATTTGTTACACAACTTTAACAATACGTGCATGCTACGGGACTTGCTAACTTCAACACAAGCATTCTTTAAATTCATAATCACGCAACTAGCATGACTTTAATATTACTACCTCCATATCTCAAAACAATTATCAAGTATCAAACTTCTCTTAGTATTCAACACACTCAAAAGAATTCTTACAAATCTTGTATGCTTAGCATATTATGATTAAGCACATTACCATGCTATTTAAGACTCTCAAAATAATATAAATGAAGCATGCGAGTTCATATATTTCTTCAAAATAAAACTACCACCGTGCTCTAAAAGATATAAGTGAAGTACTAGAGCAAACAACAAACTACTCCGAAAGATATAAGTGAAGATCAATGAGTAGTCGAATAATTATACAACTGTATGAAGACTCTCCTATTTAATAATTTCAGATCTTGATACTTTATTCAAACAGCAAGCAAAGATAAAGAAAACTACATTGCAAGGATAGCACAACTCATGTGAAGAAGCAAAAACTTAGGCTCAACCGATACTAACCGATAGTTGTTGAAGAAGAAAGGTGGGATGCCTACCGGGGCATCCCCAAGCTTAGATGCTTGAAACTTCTTAAAATATTATCTTGGGGTGCCTTGGGCATCCCCAAGCTTGAACTTTTGTGTCTCCTTAATTCCTCTCATATCATGGTTTCTCTTTTTATCAAAAGCTTCATTCACAACAAGCTCAACAAGAACTCGTGAGATAGGTTAGTATAAACCAATGCAAAACCTTATCATTTTCTACTGTAACAAATCACTAACATTATTATTCAACATTGCATACTAAATGCCTCTGCATATTTAATACTCCTATCCTCAAATAGAATCATTAAACAAGCAAACATATGCAAACAATGCAAACATAACAGCAATCTGCCAGAACAATACAGTCTGTAAAGAATGCAAGAGTATCAATACTTCCCTGACTCCAAAAATTATGAACTAAAATTACCACTGTAATAAATTTATCAGAGCTCAATATGCAAAAATATTCAACATTATACCACTCTCTGACTTTTCTGAGGAATTTTTACAACAGCGGTAAACTTTCTGTTTTCAAACAGCAACATGTATACTAGCAAAATAAGCATGGCGAAGGCTATCCTTGACTTTTTTTTATTTAAATTAAAGATTCAAAACACTAATATAACTAACAGCAAGAAAATAATAACACAAATAAAATGACGCTCCAAGCAAAACACATATCATGTGGTGAATAAAATATAGCTCCAAGTAAAGTTACCGATGAACGAAGACGAAAGAGGGGATGCCTTCCGGGGCATCCCCAAGCTTAGGCTCTTGGTTGTCCTTGAATATTACCTTGGGGTGCCTTGGGAATCCCCAAGCTTAGGCTCTTGCCACTCCTTATTCCGTAGTCCATCGAATCTTTACCCAAAACTTGAAAACTTCACAACACAAAACTTAACAGAAAACTCGTGAGCTCCGTTAGCGAAAGGAAACAAAACACCACTTCAAGGTACTGTAATGAACTAATTCTTTATTTATATTGGTGTTAAACATACTGTATTCCAACTTCTCTATGGTTTATAAACTATTTTACTAGCCATAGATTCATCAAAATAAGCAAACAACACAATGAAAACAGAATCTGTCAAAAACAGAACAGTCTGTAGTAATCTGTAACTAACGCAAACTTATGGAACTCCAAAAATTCTAAAATAAATTTGTGGACCTGAGTAATTTGTCTAGTAATCATCTGCAAAAATAATCAACTAAATAGCACTCTCCAGCAAAAAGTTATAGCTAATCTCGTGAGCGCTAAAGTTTCTGTTTTTTACAGCATGATCATAAAGACTTCACCCAAGTCTTCCCAAAGGTTCTACTTGGCACAAACACTAATTAAAACATGAAAAACACATCTAAACAGAGGCTAGATGGATTATTTATTCCTAAACAGAACCAAAAATAAAGAAACTAAAATAAAATAAAATTGGGTTGCCTCCCAACAAGCGCTATCGTTTAACGCCCCTAGCTAGGCATTATGATTTCAATGATGCTCACATAAAAGATAAGAATTGAAACATAAAGAGAGCATCATGAAGAATATGACTAGCACATTTAAGTCTAACCCACTTACTATGCATAGGGATTTTGTGAGCAAACAACTTATGGGAACAATAATCAACTAGCATAGGAAGGTAAAACAAGCATAACTTCAAAACTTTAAGCACATAGAGAGGAAACTTGATATTATTGCAATTCCTACAAGCATATGTTCCTCCCTCATAATAATTTTCAGTAGCATAATGAATGAATTCAACAATATAACCAGCACCTAAAGCATTCTTTTCATGATCTACTAGCATACAAATTTTATTACTCTCCACATAAGCAAAATTCTTCTCATGAATAATAGTGGGAGAAAACTCAACAAAATAACTATCATGTGATTGAAGATTAAGATCAAGATGACAAGTTTCATGGTTATAATTATTCTTTAAAGCATACGTGTCATCACAATAATCATCATAGATAGGAGGCATGCTTTCATCATAGTAAACTTTCTCATCAAAGCTTGGGGGACAAAAAATATCATCTTCATCAAACATAGCTTCCCCAAGCTTGTGGCTTTGCATATCATTAGCATCATGGATATTCAAGGAATTCATACTAACAACATTGCAATCATGCTCATCATTCAAAGATTTAGTGCCAAATATTTTAATGCATTCTTCTTCTAGCACTTTGGCACAATTTTCCTTTCCATCATACTCACGAAAGATATAAAAAAGATGAAGCGTATGAGACAAACTCAATTCCATTTTTTTGTAATTTTCTTTTATAGACTAACTAGTGCTAAAACAAGAAACAAAAAGATTCGATTGCAAGATCTAAAGATATACCTTCACTTACCTAGCCTCCCCGGCAACGGCGCCAGAAAAGAGCTTGATGTCTACTACGCAACCTTCTTCTTGTAGACGTTGTTGGGCCTGCAAGTGCACATGTTTGTAGGACAGTAGCAAATTTCTCTCAAGTGGATGACCTAAGGTTTATCAATCCGTGGGAGGCGTAGGATGAAGATGGTCTCTCTCAAGCAACCTGCAACCAAATAACAAAGAGTCTCTTGTGTCCCCAACACACCCAATACAATGGTAAATTGTATAGGTGCACTAGTTCGGGCAGAGATGGTGATACAAGTGCAATATGGATGGTAGATATAGGTTTTTGTAATCTGAAAATATAAAAACAACAAGGTAACAAGTGGTAAAAGTGAGCGTAAACGGTATTGCAATGATAGGAAACAAGGCCTAGGGTTCATACTTTCACTAGTGCAAGTTCTCTCAACAATAATAACATAGATAGATCATATAACAAGCCCTCAACATGCAACAAAGACTCACTACAAAGCCACTAATAGAGGAGAACAAACGTAGAGATTATGGTAGGGTACGAAACCACCTCAAAGTTATTCTTTCCGATCAATCTATAAAAGAGTTCGTACTAGAATAACACCTTAAGATACAAATCAACATAAAAGTACTTCAAAGAGTGCCCCAAAGTTTCTACCGGAGAGTCAAGAACGTGTGCCAACCCCTATGCATAGGTTGCCAATGTCACGAAACCCGCAAGTTGATCACCAAGACATACATCAAGTGTTCTCATAAAAGACTCAATCCTATAAGATAACATCAAAAGGGGAAACTCAATTCATCACAAGAGAGTAGAGGGGGAGAAATATCATAAGATCCAACTACAATAGCAAAGCTCGGGATACATCAAGATCGTGCCATAGATTGGAACACGAGAGAGAACACGAGAGAGAGAGAGAGATCAAACACATAGCTACTGGTACATACCCTCAGCCCCGAGGGTGAACTACTCCCTCCTCGTCATGGAAAGCGCCGAGATGATGAAGATGGCCACCGGTGATGGATCCCCCCCTCCGGCAGGGTACCGGAAAGGGGTCCCGATTGGTTTTTGGTGGTTCTGGAGGCTTGCGGCGGCGGAACTCCCGATCTATCTTCTGTTCTGAAAGTTTTAGGGTATGACGGTATATATGGGTGAAAGGAGTACGTTGGTGGAGCTACGGGGGCCCTACGAGGCAGGGGGGCGCGCCCAGGGGGGTGGGCGCGCCCCCACCCTCGTGAGCTCCTCCCGTATCTTCTGACATGGGGTCCAAGTCCATCAGGTGTGTTTCCTTCCAAAAATAACTTCTCCAGTTGATTTCGTTCTGTTTTGACTCCGTCTGATATTCTTTTTCCTCGAAACACTAAAATAGGCATAAAACATCAAATCTGGGCTGGGCCTCCGGTTAATAGGTTAGTCCCAAAAATAATATAGAAGTGTATAATAAAGCCCAATATTGCCTAAAACAGTAGATAAAGTAGCATGGAGCAATAAAAAATTATAGATACGTTGGAGACGTATCACGTGATCGTAGGCAATTTTTTTGAAATACTGCGTTCCCCAACTATGGCATCCGAGCCAGGTCTATGCGTAGATGTTATATGCATGAGTAGAACACAATGAGTTGTGGCGATAATGGTCATACTGCTTACCAGCAACGTCTTACTTTGATTCGGCGGTATTGTTGGATGAAGCGGCCCGGACCGACATTACATGACTGCGTTCATGAGACTAGTTCTACCGCCGTGCTTCGCACACAGGTGCCTAGCGGGTGTTTGTTTCTCTAGCTTTAGTTGAATCGAGTTTGACTATGCCCGGTCCTTGTTGAAGGTTAAAACAACACACTTGACGAAAAATCATTGTGGTTTTGATGCATAGGTAAGAACGGTTCTTGCTAGAAGCCCGTAGCAGCCACGTAAAACTTGCAACAACAAAGTAGAGGACGTCTAACTTGTTTTTGGAGGGCTTGTTGTGATGTGATATGGTCAAGACGTGATGATATATAAATTGTTGTATGAGATGATCATGTTTTGTAACAGTTATCAGCAACTGGCAGGAGCCATATGGTTGTCGCCATATCATATCACTTATATTGATTGCATGTGATGTTTATCCTTTATGCATCTTATTTTGCTTAGTATGGCGGTAGCATTATAAGATGATCTCTCACTAAATTTCAAGGTATAAGTGTTCTCCGTGAGTATGCACCGTTGCTACAGTTAAATCGTGCCGAGACACCACGTGATGATCGGGTGTGATAAGCTCTACATTCACATACAACGGGTGCAAGCCAGTTTTGCACACGCAGAATACTCGGGTTAAACTTGACGAGCCTAGCATATGTATATATGGCCTCGGGACACTGAGACCGAAAGGTCGAGCATGAATCATATAGTAGATATGACCAACATAGTGATGTTCACCATTGAAAACTACTCCATCTCACGTGATGATCGGACATGGTTTAGTTGATATGGATCACGCGATCATTTAGATGACTAGAGGGATGTCTATCTAAGTGGTAGTTCTTAAGTAATATGATTAATTGAACTTTAATTTATCATGAACTTAGTACCTGATAGTATTTTGCATGTCTATGTTGTTGTAGATAAATGGCCCGTAAGCATCGCTCCTTTGAATTTTAACACGTTCCTAGAGAAAGCTAAGTTGAAAGATGATGGTAGCAACTACACGGACTGGGTCCGTAACTTGAGGATTATCCTCATTGCTGCACAGAAGAATACGCCCTGGAAGCACCGCTGGGTGCCAAACCCACTGCGGGAGCTACTCCGGACGTTATGAACGTCTGGCAGAGCAAAGCTGATGACTACTCAATAGTTCAGTGTGCCATGCTTTACGGCTTAGAACCGAGACTTCAACATTGTTTTGAACGTCATGGAGCATATGAGATGTTCCAGGAGTTGAAGTTAATATTTCAAGCAAATGCCTAGATTGAGAGATATGAAGTCTCCAATAAGTTCTACAGCTGCAAAATGGAGGAGAGTAGTTCTGTCATTGAACATATACTCAGAATGTCTGGGTACCACAATCACTTAACTCAACTGGGAGTTAATCTTCCTGTTGATAGTGTCATTGACAGAGTTCTTCAATCACTGCCACCAAGCTACAAAAGCTTCGTGATGAACTATAATATGCAAGGGATGGATAAGAAAATTCCTGAGCTCTTCGCAATGCTAAAGGCTGCGAAGGTAGAATCAAGAAGGAGCATCAAGTGTTGATGGTAAACAAAACCACTAGTTTCAAGAAGAAGGGCAAAGGGAAGAAGGGGAACTTCAAGAAGAACGGCAAGCAAGTTGCTGCTCAGGTGAAGAAGCCCAAGTCTGGACCTAAGCCTGAGACTGAGTGCTTCTACTGCAAAGGGACTGGTCATTGGAAGAGGAACTGCCCCAAGTATTTGGTGGATAAGAAGGATGGCAAAGTGAAAGGTATGTCTAATATACATGTTATTGATGTGTACCTTTGTTGGGGAACGTAGTAATTTCAAAAATTTTCCTACGCACACGCAAGATCATGGTGATGCATAGCAACGAGAGGGGAGAGTGTAAGATGGAGTAGTCATCTAAGTGATCACGTGATCCAAATCAACTAAACCATAACCGATCATCACGTGAGATGGAGTAGTTTTCAATGGTGAACATCTTATGTTGATCATATCTACTATATGATTCACGCTCGACCTTTCGGTCTCCGTGTTCGAGGCCATATCTGCATATGCTAGGCTCGTCAAGTATAACCTGAGTATTCTGCGTGTGCAAAACTGGCTTGCACCCGTTGTAGATGGACGTGAGCTTATCACACCCGATCATCACGTGGTGTCTCTACGATTTAACTTTGGCAACGGTGCATACTCAGGAGAACACTTCTTGATAATTAGTGAGAGATCATCTTAAAATGCTACCGTCAATCAAAGCAAGAATAAGATGTATAATAGATAAACATCACATGCAATCAAAATATGTGACATGATATGGCCATGATCATCTTGCGCCTTTGATCTCCATCTCCAAAGTATCATCATGATCTCTATCGTCACCGCACGACACCATGATCTTCATCATCTTGATCTATATCAATGTGTCATCACATGGTTGTCTCGCCAACTATTGCTCTTGCAACTATTGCTATCGCATAGCGATAAAGTAAAGCAATTATTTGGCACTTGCATCTTATGCAACAAAGAGACAACCATAGGGCTTACGCCATTGCCGATAACTTCAACAAAACATGATCATCTTATACAACAACTTATATCTCATCACGTCTTGACCATATCACATCACAACATGCCCTGCAAAAACAAGTTAGACGCCCTCTACTTTGTTGTTGCAAATTTTACGTGGCTGCTACGGGCTTAGCAAGAACCGTTCTCACCTACGCATCAAAACCACAACGATAGTTTGTCAAATAGACTCCGTTTTAACCTTCGCAAGGACCGGGCATAGTCACACTCGGTTCAACTAAAGTGAGAGAGACAGACACCCGCCAGCCACCTTTAAGCACGAGTGCTCGTAACGGTGAAACCAGTCTCGCGTAAGCGTCTGGCGTAAAGTCGGTCCGGGCCGCTTCATCTCACAATACCGCTGAACCAAAGTATGACATGCTGGTAGGCAGTATGACTTGTATCGCCCACAACTCACTTGTGTTCTACTCGTGCAAAACATCAAACCATAAAAACCTAGGCTCGGATGCCACCGCTTGTTGGGGAACGTAGTAATTTCAAAAATTTTCCACGCACACGCAAGATCATGGTGATGCATAGCAACGAGAGGGAGAGTGTATGTCCACGTACCCTCGTGAGACCGTAGCGGAAGCGTTATAACAACGCGGTTGATGTAGTCGACGCGTCTTCACGATCCGACCGATCCAAGTACCGAACGACGGCACCTCCGAGTTCTGCACACGCTCAGCTCGATGACGATCCCGGACTCGATCCAGCAAAGTGTCGGGATGAGTTCCACAAGACGACGTGGCAGGACGATGATGATGCTCCACCGACGCAGGGCTTCGCCTAAGCTCCGCTGACGATATGACTTCTCCGCGCAGGGCTTCGCCTAAGCTCCGCGACGATATGACCGAAGTGGAATATGGTGGAGGGGGCACCGCACGGCTAAGGAACGATCCATAGATCAACTTGTGTGTCCATGGGGTGCCCCTGCCTCAGATATAAAGGAGTGGAGGAGGGAGGGCGGCCCTCTCTATGGCGCGCCTTAGGGGAGTCCTACTCCCACCGGGAGTAGGATTCCCTTCCTAGTCCAACTAGGAAACCTTCCATGTAGTAGGAGTAGGAGAGAAGGAAAGGGAAGGGAAAAGGAGAAGGAAGGAAGGGGCGCCCCTTCCCTAGTCCACCCGGACCAGACCAAGGGAAGGTGCGGCCACCCTTGAGGCCCTTTTCCTTCTTTCCCGTATGGCCCAATAAGGCCCAATACGTATTCCCGTAACTCTTCGGTACTCCGAAAAATACCCGAATCATTCGGAACCTTTCCGAACTCCGAATATAGTCGTCCAATATATCGATCTTTACGTCTCGACCATTTAGAGACTCCTCGTCATGTCCCCGATCTCATCCGGGACTCCGAACTCCTTCGGTACATCAAAACTCATAAACTCATAATATAACTGTCATCGAAACCTTAAGCGTGCGGACCCTACGGGTTCGAGAACTATGCGCACATGACCTAGAACTATTCTCGGTCAATAACCAATAAGCGGGACCTGGATGCCCATATTGGCTCCTACATATTCTACGAAGATCTTTATCGGTCAAACCGCATAACAACATACGTTGTTCCCTTTGTCATCGGTATGTTACTTGCCCGAGATTCGATCGTCGGTATCCAATACCTAGTTCAATCTCGTAACCGGCAAGTCTCTTTACTCGCTCAGAATGCATCATCCCGTAACCAACTCATTGGTCACATTGCTTGCAAGGCTTATAATGATGTGCATTACCGAGAGGGCCCAGAGATACCTCTCCGACAATCGGAGTGACAAAACCTAATCTCGAAATACGCCAACCCAACATGTACCTTTGGAGACACCTGTAGTACTCCTTTATAATCACCCGATTACGTTGTGACGTTTGGTAGCACCCAAAGTGTTCCTCCGTAAACGGGAGTTGCATAATCTCATAGTTACAGGAACATGTATAAGTCATGAAGAAAGCAATAGCAACATACTAAACGATCAAGTGCTAGGCTAACGGAATGGGTCATGTCAATCAGATCATTCTCCTAATGATGTGATCCCGTTAATCAAATGACAACTCATGTCTATGGTTAGGAAACATAACCATCTTTGATTAACGAGCTAGTCAAGTAGAGGCATACTAGTGACACTGCTTGTCTATGTATTCACACATGTATTATGTTTCCGGTTAATACAATTCTAGCATGAATAATAAACATTTATCATGATATAAGGAAATAAATAATAACTTTATTATTGCCTCTAGGGCATATTTCCTTCAGTCTCCCACTTGCACTAGAGTCAATAATCTAGTTCACATCGCCATGTGATTTAACATCAATTGTTCACATCTATATGTGGTTAACACCCATAGTTCACATCGACATGTGACCAACACGCAAAGGGTTTACTAGATTCAGTAATCTAGTTCACATCGCTATGTGATTAACACCCAAAGAGTACTAAGGTGTGATCATGTTTTTGCTTGTGAGAGAATCTTAGTCAACGGGTCTTTCATATTCTGATCCGTTATGTATTTTGCAATTTTCTATGTCTACAATGCTCTGCACGGAATACTCTAGCTAATTGCTCCCACTTTCAATATGTATCTAGATCGAGACTTAGAGTCATCCAGATCGGTGTCAAAACTTGCATCGACGTAACCCTTTACGACGAACCTTTTTTGTCACTTCCATAATCGAGAAACATATCCTTATTCTACTAAGGATAATTTGACCGCTGTCCAGTGATCTACTCCTAGATCACTATTGTACTCCCTTGCAAAATTCAGAGCAAGGTCTACAATAGGTCTGGTACATAGCATAGCATACTTTATAGAACCTATGACTGAGGCATAGGGAATGACTTTCATTCTCTTTTCTATTTTCTGCTGTGGTCGGGATTTGAGTCTTACTCAATTTCACACCTTTGCAACACAGCAAGAACTTTTCTTTGACTGCTCCATTTTGAACTACTTCAAAATCTTGACAAGGTATGTTCTTATTGAAAAACTCATCAAGCGTTTTGATCTATCTCAATAGATCTTGATGCTCAATTTGTACGCAGCTTCACCGAGGTCCTTCTTTGAAAAACTCCTTTCAAATACTCCTTTATGCTTTGCGTAATAATTCTACATTATTTCCGATCAACAATATGTCATTCACATATACTTATCGTAAATGTCAGAGTGCTCCCACTCACTTTCTTGTAAATACAGGCCTTTCCAAAAGTCTCAGATAAAATCATATGCTTTGATCAACACATCAAAGCGTATATTCCAACTCCGAGATGCTTGCACCAGTCCATTGATGGATCGCTGGAGCTTGCACATTTTGTTAGCTCCTTTAGGATTGACAAAACCTTCGTTGCATCATATACAACTCTTCTTTAATAAATCCATTAAAGAATGTAGTTTTGACATCCATTTGCCGATTTCATAAAATGTGGCAATTGCTAACATGATTCGGACAGACTTAAGCATCGCTACGCTTGAGAAAATCTCATTGTAGTCAACACCTTGAACTTGTCGAAAACCTTTTTGTGACAAGTCGAGCTTTGTAGATAGTAACACTACTATCAGTGTCCGTCTTCCTCTTGAAGATCCATTTATTTACTATTGCTTGCCGACCCTCGGGCAAGTCAACCAAAGTCCACACTTTGTTTTCATACATGGATCCCATCTCAGATTTCATGGCTTCTAGCCATTTAGCGGAATCTGGGCTCACCATCGCTTCTTCATAGTTTGTAGGTTCGTCATGATCTAGTAGCATGACTTCCGTAACAGGATTGCCGTACCACTTTGGTGCGGATCTCACTCTGGTTTACCTACGGGATTCGGTAGTGACTTGATCTGAAGTTACATGATCATCATCATTAGCTTCCTCACTAATTGGTGTAGGAATCATCGAACTGATTTCCGTGATGAAATACTTTCCAATTCGGGAGAAGGTACAAATTACCTTATCAAGCTCCACTTTCCTCCCACTCACTTCTTTCGAGAGAAACTCCTTCTCTAGAAAGGATCCATTTATAAGCAACGAATGTTTTTGCCTTCGGATCTGTGATAGAAGGTATACCCAACAATTTCCTTTGGGTATTCTATGAAGACGCACTTCTCCGATTTGGGTTTGAGCTTATCAGGATGAAACTTTTTCACATAAGCATCACAACTTCCAAACTTTAAGAAACGACGACTTAGGTTTCTTTGTTAAACCATAGTTCATACGGTGTCGCCTCAACGGATTTAGACGGTGCCCTATTAAACGTGAATGCAAATTGTCTCTAATGCATAACCCCAAAAGCGATAGTGGTAAATTGATAAGAGACATCATAGATCGCACCATATCCAATAAAGTGCGGTTCTGACGTTCGGACACACCATAACATTGTGGTGTTCCGGTGGCGTGAGCTGTGAAACTATTCCACATTATTTTAATTGAAGACCAAACTCGTAACTCAATTATTCGTCTTGATCAGATCGCAGAAACTTTATTTTCTTGTTACGATGATTTTTCCACTTCACTCTGAAATTCTTTGAACCTTTCAACTATTTCAGACTTATGTTTCATCAAGTAGATATACCCATATCTGCTCAAATCATCTTGTGAAAGTCGAGAAAATAACGATACTTGCCACGAGCATCAACACTCATTGGATCGCATACATCGGTATGTATTATTTCCAATTAGTCAAGAGCTTGTTCCATTGTTCCGAGAACGGAGTTTTAGTCATCTTGCCCAAACGGCACGGTTCGCAAGCATCAAATGATTCATAACCAAGTGATTCCGAAAGTCCATCGACATGGAGTTTTCTTCATGCGCTTTACACCAATATGACCTAAACGGCAGTGCCACAAATAAGTTGCACTATCATTATTAACTTTGCATCTTTTGGTTTCAATATTATGAATATGTGTATCACTATGATCGAGATCCAATGAACCATTTTCATTGGGTGTGTAACCATATAAGGTTTTATTCATGTAAAATGTAACAACAATTTATTCTCTTACTTAAATGAATAACCGTATTGCAATAAACATGATCAAATCATATTTATGCTCAACACCAAATAACATTTATTTAGGTTCCACACTAATCCCGAAAGTATAGGGAGTGTGTGATGATGATCAAATCAATCTTGGAACTACTTCCAACACTCATCGTCACTTCCCCTTCAACTAGTTTCATTCATTCTGCAACTCCGTTTCAAGTTACTACTCTTAGCAACCGAACCAGATCAAATACCGAGGGGTTACTACGAACACTAGTGAAATACACATCAATGATCTCAGTATATCAAATATACCTTTGTTCACTTTGCCATCCTTCTTATCCGCCAAATACTTGGGGTAGTTCCGCTTCTAGTGACTAGTTCCATTGCAGCAAAAGCACTTAGTCTCGTGCTTAGGTCCAGACTTGGGCTTCTTCACTCGAGCAGCAACTTGCTTGCCGCTCTTCTTGAAGTTCCCCTTCTTCCCTTTGCCCTTTTCCTTGAGACTAGTGGTCTTGTCAATCATCAACACTTGATGCTCTTTCTTGATTTCTACCTTCGTTGATTTCAACATCACGAAGAGCTCGGGAATCGTTTTCATCATCCCCTGCATACTATAGTTCATCACGAAGTTCTAGTAACTTAGTGATGGTGACTAGAGAATTCTGTCAATCACTATCTTATCTGGAAGATTAACTCCCACTTGATTCAAGCGATTGAAGTATTCGCACAATCTGAGCACATGCTCACTAGTTGAGCGATTCTCCTCCATCTTTTAGCTATAGAACTTGTTGGAGACTTCATATCTCTCAACTCGGGTATTTGCTTGAAATATTAACTTCAATTCCTGGAACATCTCATATGGTCCATGACGCTCAAAACGCCTTTGAAGTCCCGATTCTAAGCCGTTAAGTATGGTGCACTAAACTATCAAGTAGTCATCATATTGAGCTAGCCAAACGCTCATAACGTCGCATCTGCTCCTGCAATAGGTCTGTCACCTAGCGGTGCATTAAGGACATAATTCTTCTGGCAGCATTGAGGATAAACCTCGGATCGCGGATCCAATCCGCATCATTGCTACTAACATTTTTCAACACAATTTTCTCTAGGAACATATGAAAATAAACATATGAAAGCAACAACGCGAGCTATTGATCTACAACATAATTTGCAAAATACTACCAGGACTAAGTTCATGATAAATTTAAGTTCAATTAATCATATTACTTAAGAACTCCCACTTAGACAGACATCTCTCTAGTCATCTAAGTGATCACGTGATCCAAATCAACTAAACCATAACCGATCATCACGTGAGATGGAGTAGTTTTCAATGGTGAACATCTTATGTTGATCATATCTACTATATGATTCACGCCGACCTTTCGGTCTCCGTGTTCCGAGGCCATATCTGCATATGCTAGGCTCGTCAAGTATAACTGAGTATTCTGCGTGTGCAAAACTGGCTTGCACCCGTTGTAGATGGACGTAGAGCTTATCACACCCGATCATCACGTGGTGTCTCGGCACGACGAACTTTGGCAACGGTGCATACTCAGGGAGAACACTTCTTGATAATTAGTGAGAGATCATCTTAAAATGCTACCGTCAATCAAAGCAAGAATAAGATGTATAATAGATAAACATCACATGCAATCAAAATATGTGACATGATATGGCCATGATCATCTTATGCCTTTGATCTCCATCTCCAAAGTATCGTCATGATCTCTATCGTCACCGCACGACACCATGATCTTCATCATCTTGATCTATATCAATGTGTCATCACATGGTTGTCTCGCCAACTATTGCTCTTGCAACTATTGCTATCGCATAGCGATAAAGTAAAGCAATTATTTGGCACTTGCATCTTATGCAACAAAGAGACAACCATAGGGCTTACGCCAGCTTGCCGATAACTTCAACAAAACATGATCATCTTATACAACAACTTATATCTCATCACGTCTTGACCATATCACATCACAACATGCCCTGCAAAACCAAGTTAGACGCCCTCTACTTTGTTGTGGCCAATTTTACGTGGCTGCTCCGGGCGTAGCAAGAACCGTTCTCACCTCCGCATCAAAACCACACAGCGATAGTTTGTCAAATAGACTCCGTTTTAACCTTCGCAAGGACCGGGCATAGTCACACTCGGTTCAACTAAAGTGAGAGAGACAGACACCCGCCAGCCACCTTTAAGCACAAGTGCTCGTAACGGTGAAACCAGTCTCGCGTAAAGCGTCTGGCGTAAAAGTCGGTCCGGCCGCTTCATCTCACAATACCGCTGAACCAAAGTATGACATGCTGGTAGGCAGTATGACTTGTATCGCCCACAACTCACTTGTGTTCTACTCGTGCAAAACATCAAACCATAAAAACCTAGGCTCGGATGCCACTTGTTGGGGAACGTAGTAATTTCAAAAATTTTCCTACGCACACGCAAGATCATGGTGATGCATAGCAACGAGAGGAGAGTGTATGTCCACGCACCTCATAGACCGTGGCGGAAGCGTTATAACAACGCGGTTGATGTAGTCGTCGTCTTCACGATCCGACCGATCCAAGTACCGAACGTCACGGCACCTCCGAGTTCTGCACACGCTCAGCTCGATGACGATCCCGGACTCCGATCCAGCAAAGTGTCGGGATGAGTTCCGTCGACACGACGGCGTGGTGACGATGATGATGCTCCACCGTCGCAGGGCTTCGCCTAAGCTCCATGACGATATGACTTCTCCGGCGCAGGCTTCGCCTAAGCTCCGACGATATGACCGAAGTGGAATATGGTGGAGGGGGCACCGCACACTGCCAAGGAACGATCCATAGATCAACTTGTGTGTCCATGGGGTGCCCCTGCCCCTCAGATATAAAGGAGTGGAGGAGGGAGGGCCGCCCTCTCTATGGCGCGCCTTAGGGAGTCCTACTCCCACCGGGAGTAGGATTCCCCTTCCTAGTCCAACTAGGAAACCTTCCATGTAGTAGGAGTAGGAGAGAAGGAAAGGGAAGGGAAAAGGAGAAGGAAGGAAGGGGCGCCTTCCCTAGTCCAATTCGGACCAGACCAAGGGAAGGTGCGGCCACCCTTGAGGCCCTTTTCCTTCTTTCCCGTATGGCCCAATAAGGCCCAATACGTATTCCCGTAACTCTCCCATACTCGAAAAATACCCGAATCATTCGGAACCTTTCCGAACTCCGAATATAGTCGTCCAATATATCGATCTTTACGTCTCGACCATTTCGAGACTCCTCGTCATGTCCCCGATCTCATCCGGGACTCCGAACTCCTTCGGTACATCAAAACTCATAAACTCATAATATAAGCATCATCGAAACCTTAAGCGTGCGGACCCTACGGGTTCGAGAACTATGTAGACATGACCTAGAACTATTCTCGGTCAATAACCAATAGCGGGACCTGGATGCCCATATTGGCTCCTACATATTCTACGAAGATCTTTATCGGTCAAACCGCATAACAACATCGTTGTTCCCTTTGTCATCGGTATGTTACTTGCCCGAGATTCGATCGTCGGTATCCAATACCTAGTTCAATCTCGTAACGGCAAGTCTCTTTACTCGCTCAGTAATGCATCATCCCGTAACCAACTCATTGGTCACATTGCTTGCAAGGCTTATAATGATGTGCATTACCGAGAGGGCCCAGAGATACCTCTCCGACAATCGGAGTGACAAAACCTAATCTCGAAATACGCCAACCCAACATGTACCTTTGGAGACACCTGTAGTACTCCTTTATAATCACCCGATTCGTTGTGACGCTTTGGTAGCACCCAAAGTGTTCCTCCGTAAACGGGAGTTGCATAATCTCATAGTTACGAGGAACATGTATAAGTCATGAAGAAAGCAATAGCAACATACTAAACGATCAAGTGCTAGGCTAACGGAATGGGTCATGTCAATCAGATCATTCTCCTAATGATGTGATCCCGTTAATCAAATGACAACTCATGTCTATGGTTAGGAAACATAACCATCTTTGATTAACGAGCTAGTCAAGTAGAGGCATACTAGTGACACTCTGTTTGTCTATGTATTCACACATGTATTATGTTTCCGGTTAATACAATTCTAGCATGAATAATAAACATTTATCATGATATAAGGAAATAAATAATAACTTTATTATTGCCTCTAGGGCATATTTCCTTCATCTCCCACTTGCACTAGAGTCAATAATCTAGTTCACATCGCCATGTGATTTAACATCAATTGTTCACATCTATATGTGGTTAACACCCATAGTTCACATCGACATGTGACCAACACGCAAAGGGTTTACTAGATTCAGTAATCTAGTTCACATCGCTATGTGATTAACACCCAAAGAGTACTAAGGTGTGATCATGTTTTGCTTGTGAGAGAATCTTAGTCAACGGGTCTTTCATATTCTGATCCGTTATGTATTTTGCAATTTTCTATGTCTACAATGCTCTGCACGGAATACTCTAGCTAATTGCTCCCACTTTCAATATGTATCTAGATCGAGACTTAGAGTCATCCAGATCGGTGTCAAAACTTGCATCGACGTAACCCTTTACGCATTTAACCTTTTTGTCACTTCCATAATCGAGAAACATATCCTTATTCTACTAAGGATAATTTGACCGCTGTCCAAAGGATCTACTCCTAGATCACTATTGTACTCCTTGCAAAATTCAGAGCAAGGTCTACAATAGGTCCGGTACATAGCATAGCATACTTTATAGAACCTATGATCGAGGCATAGGGAATGACTTTCATTCTCTTTTCTATTTTCTCTTTGTGGTCGGGATTTGAGTCTTACTCAATTTCACACCTTTGCAACACAGGCAAGAACTTTTCTTTGATCTGCTCCATTTTGAACTACTTCAAAATCTTGACAAGGTATGTTCTTATTGAAAAACTCATCAAGCGTTTTGATCTATCTCAATAGATCTTGATGCTCAATTTGTACGCAGCTTCACCGAGGTCCTTCTTTGAAAAACTCCTTTCAAATACTCCTTTATGCTTTGCGAATAATTCTACATTATTTCCGATCAACAATATGTCATTCACATATACTTATCGTAAATGTCAGAGTGCTCCCACTCACTTTCTTGTAAATACAGGCCTTTCCAAAAGTCTCATATAAAATCATATGCTTTGATCAACACATCAAAGCGTATATTCCAACTCCGAGATGCTTGCACCAGTCCAATGCTGGATCGCTGGAGCTTGCACATTTTGGTAGCTCCTCTCGGATTGACAAAACCTTCTCCTTGCAACATATACAACTCTTCTTTAATAAATCCATTAAAGAATGTAGTTTTGACATCCATTTGCCAGATTTCATAAAATGTGGCAATTGCTAACATGATTCGGACAGACTTAAGCATCGCTACAGTTGAGAAAATCTCATTGTAGTCAACACCTTGAACTTGTCGAAAACCTTTTGTGACAAGTCGAGCTTTGTAGATAGTAACACTACTATCAGTGTCCGTCTTCCTCTTGAAGATCCATTTATTTACTATTGCTTGCCGACCCTCGGGCAAGTCAACCAAAGTCCACACTTTGTTTTCATACATGGATCCCATCTCAGATTTCATGGCTTCTAGCCATTTAGCGGAATCTGGGCTCACCATCGCTTCTTCATAGTTTGTAGGTTCGTCATGATCTAGTAGCATGACTTCCGAACAGGATTGCCGTACCACTTTGGTGCGGATCTCACTCTGGTTTACCTATGGGATTCGGTAGTGACTTGATCTGAAGTTACATGATCATCATCATTAGCTTCCTCACTAATTGGTGTAGGAATCACCGGAACTGATTTCCGTGATGAAATACTTTCCAATTCGGGAGAAGGTACAAATTACCTTATCAAGCTCCACTTTCCTCCCACTCACTTCTTTCGAGAGAAACTCCTTCTCTAGAAAGGATCCATTTATAAGCAACGAATGTTTTTGCCTTCGGATCTGTGATAGAAGGTATACCCAACAATTTCCTTTGGGTATTCTATGAAGACGCACTTCTCCGATTTGGGTTTGAGCTTATCAGGATGAAACTTTTTCACATAAGCATCACAACTTCCAAACTTTAAGAAACGACACCTTAGGTTTCTTTGTTAAACCATAGTTCATACGGTGTCGCCTCAACGGATTTAGGCGGTGCCCTATTAAACGTGAATGCAGCTGTCTCTAATGCATAACCCCAAAACGATAGTGGTAAATTGATAAGAGACATCATAGATCGCACCATATCCAATAAAGTGCGGTTACGACGTTCGACACACCATAACATTGTGGTGTTCCGGTGGCGTGAGCTGTGAAACTATTCCACATTATTTTAATTGAAGACCAAACTCAGTAACTCAATTATTCGTCTTCGCGATCAGATCGCAGTAAACTTTATTTTCTTGTTACGATGATTTTTCCACTTCACTCTGAAATTCTTTGAACCTTTCAACTATTTCAGACTTATGTTTCATCAAGTAGATATACCCATATCTGCTCAAATCATCTTGTGAAAGTCGGAAAATAACGATACTTGCCACGAGCATCAACACTCATTGGATCGCATACATCGGTATGTATTATTTCCAATTAGTCAAGAGTTTGTTCCATTGTTCCGGAGAACGGAGTTTTAGTCATCTTGCCCAAAGCGGCACGGTTCGCAAGCATCAAATGATTCATAACCAAGTGATTCCGAAAGTCCATCGACATGGAGTTTTCTTCATGCGCTTTACACCAATATGACCTAAACGGCGATTGCCACAAATAAGTTGCACTATCATTATTAACTTTGCATCTTTTGGTTTCAATATTATGAATATGTGTATCACTATGATCGAGATCCAATGAACCATTTTCATTGGGTGTGTAACCATATAAGGTTTTATTCATGTAAATGTAACAACAATTTATTCTCTTACTTAAATGAATAACCGTATTGCAATAAACATGATCAAATCATATTTATGCTCAACACCAAATAACATTTATTTAGGTTCCACACTAATCCCGAAAGTATAGGGAGTGTGTGATGATGATCAAATCAATCTTGGAACTACTTCCAACACTCATCGTCACTTCCCTTCAACTAGTTTCTGTTCATTCTGCAACTCCGTTTCAAGTTACTACTCTTAGCAACTGAACCGATTATCAAATACCGAGGGGTTACTATTTAACACTAGTGAAATACACATCAATGATCTGTATATCAAATATACCTTTGTTCACTTTGCCATCCTTCTTATCCGCCAAATACTTGGGGTAGTTCCGCTTCTAGTGACTAGTTCCATTGCAGCAAAAGCACTTAGTCTCAGGCTTAGGTCCAGACTTGGGCTTCTTCACTCGAGCAGCAACTTGCTTGCCGTTCTTCTTGAAGTTCCCCTTCTTCCCTTTGCCCCTTTTCCTTGAGACTAGTGGTCTTGTCAATCATCAACACTTGATGCTCTTTCTTGATTTCTACCTTCGTTGATTTCAACATCACGAAGAGCTCGGGAATCGTTTTCATCATCCTGCATACTATAGTTCATCACGAAGTTCTAGTAACTTAGTGATGGTGACTAGAGAATTCTGTCAATCACTATCTTATCTGGAAGATTAACTCCCACTTGATTCAAGCGATTGAAGTATTCAGACAATCTGAGCACATGCTCACTAGTTGAGCGATTCTCCTCCATCTTTTAGCTATAGAACTTGTTGGAGACTTCATATCTCTCAACTCGGGTATTTGCTTGAAATATTAACTTCAATTCCTGGAACATCTCATATGGTCCATGACGTTCAAAACGTCTTTGAAGTCCCGATTCTAAGCCGTTAAGTATGGTGCACTAAACTATCAAGTAGTCATCATATTGAGCTAGCCAAACGTTCATAACGCCCGTACCGCTTCCCGCAATAGGTCTGTCACCTAGCGGTGCATTAAGGACATAATTCTTCCATGCAGCATTGAGGATAAACCTCGGATCGCGGATCCAATCCGCATCATTGCTACTAACATTTTTCAACACAATTTTCTCTAGGAACATATGAAAATAAACATATGAAAGCAACAACGCGAGCTATTGATCTACAACATAATTTGCAAAATACTACCAGGACTAAGTTCATGATAAATTTAAGTTCAATTAATCATATTACTTAAGAACTCCCACTTAGACAGACATCTCTCTAGTCATCTAAGTGATCACGTGATCCAAATCAACTAAACCATAACCGATCATCACGTGAGATGGAGTAGTTTTCAATGGTGAACATCTTATGTTGATCATATCTACTATATGATTCACGCTCGACCTTTCGGTCTCCGTGTTCCGAGGCCATATCTGCATATGCTAGGCTCGTCAAGTATAACCTGAGTATTCTGCGTGTCTGGCTTGCACCCGTTGTAGATGGACGTAGAGCTTATCACTCCCGATCATCACGTGGTGTCTCGGCACGACGAACTTTGGCAACGGTGCATACTCAGGAGAACACTTCTTGATAATTAGTGAGAGATCATCTTAAAATGCTACCGTCAATCAAAGCAAGAATAAGATGTATAATAGATAAACATCACATGCAATCAAAATATGTGACATGATATGGCCATGATCATCTTGCGCCTTTGATCTCCATCTCCAAAGTATCATCATGATCTCTATCGTCACCGCACGACACCATGATCTTCATCATCTTGATCTATATCAATGTGTCATCACATGGTTGTCTCGCCAACTATTGCTCTTGCAACTATTGCTATCGCATAGCGATAAAGTAAAGCAATTATTTGGCACTTGCATCTTATGCAACAAAGAGACAACCATAGGGCTTACGCCATTTGCCGATAACTTCAACAAAACATGATCATCTTATACAACAACTTATATCTCATCACGTCTTGACCATATCACATCACAACATGCCCTGCAAAAACAAGTTAGACGCCCTCTACTTTGTTGTTGCAAATTTTACGTGGCTGCTACGGGCTTAGCAAGAACCGTTCTCACCTACGCATCAAAACCACAACGATAGTTTGTCAAATAGACTCGTTTTAACCTTCGCAAGGACCGGGCGTAGTCACACTCGGTTCAACTAAAGTGAGAGAGACAGACACCCGCCAGCCACCTTTAAGCACGAGTGCTCAGAACGGTGAAACCAGTCTCGCGTAAGCGTCTGGCCAGAAGTCGGTCCGCCGCTTCATCTCACAATACCGCTGAACCAAAGTATGACATGCTGGTAGGCAAGATGACTTGTATCGCCCACAACTCACTTGTGTTCTACTCGTGCAAAACATCAAACCATAAAAACCTAGGCTCGGATGCCACTGTTGGGGAACGTAGTAATCTCAAAATTTTTCCTACGCACACGCAAGATCATGGTGATGCATAGCAACGAGAGGGGAGAGTGTATGTCCACGCACTCGTGAGACCGTAGCGGAAGCGTTATAACAACGCTGTTGATGTAGTCGACGCCTTCACGATCCGACCGATCCAAGTACCGAACGTCTGACACCTCCGAGTTCTGCACACGCTCAGCTCGATGACGATCCCGGACTCGATCCAGCAAAGTGTCGGGATGAGTTCCACAAGACGACGGCATGGTGACGATGATGATGCTCCACTGACGCAGGGCTTCGCCTAAGCTCCGCTGACGATATGACTTCTCCGCGCAGGCTTCGCCTAAGCTCCGCCACGATATGACCAAGTGGAATATGGTGGAGGGGCACCGCACACGGCTAAGGAACGATCCGTAGATCAACTTGTGTGTCCACGGGTGCCCCTGCCCCGTGATATAAAGGAGTGGAGGAGGGAGGGCGGCCCTCTCTATGGCGCGCCCTAGGAGTCCCTACTGCCACCGGAGTAGGATTCCCTTTCCTAGTCCAACTAGGAAACCTTCCATGTAGTAGGAGTAGGAGAGAAGGAAAGGGAAGGGAAAAGGAGAAGGAAGGAAGGGGCGCCTTCCCTAGTCCAATTCGGACCAGACCAAGGGAAGGGGTGCGGCCACCCTTGAGGCCCTTTTCCTTCTTTCCCGTATGGCCCAATAAGGCCCAATACGTATTCCCGTAACTCTCCGGTACTCCGAAAAATACCCGAACCATTCGGAACCTTTCCGAACTCCGAATATAGTCGTCCAATATATAGATCTTTACGTCTCGACCATTTCGAGACTCCTCGTCATGTCCCCGATCTCATCCGGGACTCCGAACTCCTTCGGTACATCAAAACTCATAAACTCATAATATAACCGCCATCGAAACCTTAGCGTGCGGACCCTACGGGTTCGAGAACTATGTAGACATGACCTAGAACTATTCTCGGTCAATAACCAATAGCGGGACCTGGATGCCCATATTGGCTCCTACATATTCTACGAAGATCTTTATCGGTCAAACCGCATAACAACATACGTTGTTCCCTTTGTCATCGGTATGTTACTTGCCCGAGATTCGATCGTCGGTATCCAATACCTAGTTCAATCTCGTGAATCGCAAGTCTCTTTACTCGCTCAGAATGCATCATCCCGTAACCAACTCATTGGTCACATTGCTTGCAAGGCTTATAATGATGTGCATTACCGAGAGGGCCCAGAGATACCTCTCCGACAATCGGAGTGACAAAACCTAATCTCGAATACGCCAACCCAACATGTACCTTTGGAGACACCTGTAGTACTCCTTTATAATCACCCGATTACGTTGTGACGTTTGGTAGCACCCAAAGTGTTCCTCCGTAAACGGAGTTGCATAATCTCATAGTTACGGGAACATGTATAAGTCATGAAGAAAGCAATAGCAACATACTAAACGATCAAGTGCTAGGCTAACGGAATGGGTCATGTCAATCAGATCATTCTCCTAATGATGTGATCCCGTTAATCAAATGACAACTCATGTCTATGGTTAGGAAACATAACCATCTTTGATTAACGAGCTAGTCAAGTAGAGGCATACTAGTGACACTCTGTTTGTCTATGTATTCACACATGTATTATGTTTCCGGTTAATACAATTCTAGCATGAATAATAAACATTTATCATGATATAAGGAAATAAATAATAACTTTATTATTGCCTCTAGGGCATATTTCCTTCAACCTTACTAACGCTTGTCGTAGCGCCTGGGTATTTGATACTAGTTCTTTTGCTCATATTTGCAACTCGAAACAGGGGCTACGGATTAAACGAAGATTGTCTAAAGGGCGAGGTGACGATGCGCGTGGGAAATGGTTCCAAAGTCGATGTGATCGCGGTTGGCACGCTACCTCTACATCTACCTTCGGGATTAGTTTTTTACCTGAATAATTGTTATTTGGTGCCAGCGTTAAGCATGAACATTATATCTAGATCTTGTTTGATGCGAGATGGTTATTCATTTAAATCAGAGAATAATGATTGTTCTATTTATATGAGTAATATCTTTTATGGTCATGCACCCTTGATGAGTGGTCTATTTTTATTGAATCTCGATAGTAGTGATAAACATATTCATAGTATTGAAGCCAAAATATACAAGTTTAAAAATGATAGTGCAACTTATTTGTGGCACTGCCGCTTAGGTCATATTGGTGTAAAGCGCATGAAGAAACTCCATGCTGATGGGCTTTTGGAATCACTTGATTATGAATCACTTGATGCTTGCGAACCATGCCTCATGGGCAAGATGACTAAGACTCCATTCTCTGGAACAATGGAGTGAGCAACAGACTTATTGGAAATAATACATACTGATGTATGTGGTCCAATGAGTGTTGATGCTCGCGGCGGGTATCGTTATTTTATGACCTTCACAGATGATTTGAGCAGATATGGGTATATCTACTTGATGAAACATAAGTCTGAAACATTTGAAAAGTTCAAAGAATTTCAGAGTGAAGTGGAAAATAATCATAACAAGAAAATAAAGTTTCTACAATCTGATCGTGGAGGTGAATATTTGAGTTATGAGTTTGGTCTTCATTTGAAACAATGCGGAATAGTATCACAGCTCACGCCACCTGGAACACCACAATGTAATCGTGTGTCCGAACGTCGTAACCACACTTTATTAAGATATGGTGTGATCTATGATGTCTCTTACTGATTTACCGCTATTGTTTTGGGGTTATGCTTTAGAGACGGCTGCATTCACGTTAAATAGGGCACCATCTAAATCCGTTGAGACGACACCTTATGAAATATGGTTTGGCAACAAACCGAAGTTTTCGTTTCTTAAAAGTTTGGGGCTGCGATGCTTATGTGAAAAAGCTTCAACCTGATAAGCTCGAACCCAAATCGGAGAAATGTGTCTTCATAGGATACCCAAAGGAAGCTGTTGGGTACACCTTCTATCACAGATCCGAAGGCAAGATATTCGTTGCTAAGAATGGATCCTTTCTAGAGAACGAGTTTCTATCGAAAGAAGTGAGTGGGAGGAAAGTATAACTTGATGAAGTAATTGTACCTTCTCCCGAATTGGAAAGTAGTCCATCACAGAAATTAGTTCCAGTGATTCCTACACCAATTAGTGAGGAAGCTAATGATCATGATCATGAAACTTTGGATCAAGTTACTACTGAACCTCGTAGGTCAACCAGAGTAAGATCCGCACCAAAGTGGTATGGTAATCCTGTTCTGGAAGTCATGTTACTTGACCATGACGAACCTATGAACTATGAGGAAGCGATGATGAGCCCAGATTCTGCGAAATGGCTTGAGGCCATGAAATCTGAGATGGGATCCATGTATGAGAACAAAGTATGGACTTTGGTTGACTTGCCCGATGATCGGCAAGCCATAGAGATTAAATGGATCTTCAAGAAGGAGACTGACGCTGATGGTAATGTTACTGTCTACAAAGCTCGACTTGTTGTGAAAGGTTTTCGACAACTTCAAGAAGTTGACTACGATGAGACTTTCTCACCCATAGCGATGCTTAAGTCTGTCCGAATCATGTTAGCAATTGCCGCATTTTATGATTATGAAATTTGGCAAATGGATGTCAAAACTGCATTCTAAATGGATATCTTAAAGGAGAGTTGTATATGATGCAACCAGAAGGTATTGTCGATCCAAAAGGTGCTAACAAAGTGTGCAAGCTGATCCATTTATGGACTGGTGCAACCCTCTCGGAGTTGGAATATACGCTTTGATAGTGTGATCAAAGCATATGGTTTTATACAGACTTTTGGAGAAGCCTGTATTTACAAGAAAGTGAGTGGGAGCTCTGTAGAATTTCTGATATTATATGTGGATAACATATTGTTGATTGGAATGATACTAAATTTCTGAATAGCATAAAAGGATACTTGAATAAGAATTTTTCAATGAAAGAATTCGGTGAAACTGCTTATATATGGGGCGTCAAGATCTATAGAGATAGATCAAGACGCTTAATCGGACTTTCAGAAAGCACATACCTTGATAAAGTTTTGAAGAAGTTCGAAATGGATCAAGCAAAGAAAGGGTTCTTGCCTGTGTTACAAGGTGTGAAGTTGAGTCAGACTCAGTGCCCGACCACTGCAGAAGATAGAGAGAAAAGGAAAGTCATTCCCTATGCTTCATCCATAGGTTCTATCATGTATCCAGTGTTGTGTACCAGACCTGATGTGTGCCTTGCTATTAGTTTAGCAGGGAGGTACCAAAGTAATCCAGGAGTGGATCAATGGACAACGGTCAAGAACATCCTGAAATACCTGGAAAGGACTAAGGATATGTTTCTCGTTTATGGAGGTGACAAAGAGCTCAAATAAATGCGATTACGTCGATGCAAGCTTTGACACTGATCCGGATGACTCTAAGTCACAAACCGGATACGTATTTATATTGAATGGTGGAGCTGTTAGTTGGTGCAGTTCCAAGAAGAGCGTCGTGGCGGGATCTACGTGTGAAGCGGAATACATAGCTGCTTCAGAAGCAGCAAATGAAGGAGTCTAGATGAAGGAGTTCATATCCGATCTAGGTGTCATACCTAGTGCATCGGGTCCAATGAAAATCTTTTGTGACAATACTGGTGCAATTGCCTTGGCAAAGGAATCCAGATTTCACAAGAGAACCAAGCACATCAAGAGACGCTTCAATTCCATCCGCGATCAAGTCAAGGAGGGAGACATAGAGCTTTGCAAAATACATACGGATTTGAATGTTGCAGACCCGTTGACTAAGCCTCTCTCACGAGCAAAACTTGATCAACACCAAGACTCCATGGCTGTTAGAATCATTACTATGTAATCTAGATTATTGACTCTAGTGCAAGTGGGAGATCAAGGAAATATGCCCTAGAGGCAATAATAAAGTTGTTATTTATATTTCCTTATATCATGATAAATGTTTATTATTCATGCTAGAGTTGTATTAACCGGAAACTTAGTACATGTGTGAATACATAGACAAACAGAGTGTCCCTAGTATGCCTCTACTTGACTAGCTCGTTAATCAAAGATGGTTAAGTTTCCTAGCCATAGACATGTGTTGTCATTTGATGAACGGGATCACATCATTAGAGAATGATGTGATGGACAAGACCCATCCGTTAGCTTAGCATAATAATCATTTAGTTTTTCAGCTATTGCTTTCTTCATGACTTATACATGTTCCTCAGACTATGGGATTATGCAAGTCCCGAATACCGGAGGAACACCTTGTGTGCTATCAAACGTCACAATGTAACTGGGTGATTATAAAGATGCTCTACAGGTGTCTCCAATGGTGTTTGTTGAGTTGGCATAGATCAAGATTAGGATTTGTCACTCCATGTATCGGAGAGGTAACTCTAGGCCCTCCCGGTAATGATCATCACTATAAGCCTTGCAAGCAATGTGACTAATGAGTTAGTTGAGGGATGATACATTCTGGAACGAGTAAAGATACTTGCCGGTAATGAGATTGAACTAGGTATGATGATAACGACGATCGAATCTCGGGCAAGTAACATACCGATGACAAAGGGTACAACGTATGTTGTTATGCGGTTTGACCGATAAAGATCTTCATAGAATATGTGGGAGCCAATATGAGCATCCAGGTTCCGCTATTGGTTATTGACTGGAGAGGTGTCTCGGTCATGTCTACGTAGTTCTCGAACCCGTAGGGTCTGCATGCTTAACGTTCGATGACGATTTATATTATGAGCTTTGTGTTTTGATGAACCAAAGTTTGTTCGGATTCCCGAATGAGATCACGGACATGAAGAGGAGTCTCGAAATGGTCGAGAGGTAAAGATTCATATATTGGAAGGTCGCATTCGGACATCGGAATGGTTCCGAGTGATTCGGGCATTTAACCGGAGTACCGGGGGGTTACCGGAACCCCCCGAGGGAAGATTGGGCCTACATGGGCCATAGGGAAGAGGGGAGGCAGCCCACAAGGGGCAGCCGCACCCCCTCCCTATAGGGAGAATTGGACTAGGGAGGGGGGCGCCCCCCTTTCCTTCTCCCTTTCTCTCTCCCTTCCCCTTTTCCCTCTCCGGTGGAAGGAAGAAGGGGGCCGAATCCTACTTGGACTGGGAGTCCAAGTAGGACTCCCCCCTTGGCGCGCCCCCTCTAGGGCCGGCCTCCTCCTCCTCCCCCCTTTATATAAGTGGGAGGGGGGCACCCTAAAGGCACACCAAGTCTTATCTTAGCCGTGTGCGGTGCCCCTCTCCATAGTTACACACCTCGGTCATATCGTTGTAGTGCTTAGGCGAAGCTCTGTGCCGGTAAACTCCATAAACACCGTCGCCACGCCGTCGTGCTTACGAAACTCTCCCTCGGCCTCAACTGGATCAAGAGTTCGAGGGACGTCACTGAGCTGAACGTGTGCAGATCGTGGAGGTGCCGTACGTTCGGTACTTGGATCGGTTGGATCGCGAAGACGTTCGACTACATCAACCGCGTTACTAAACGCTTCCGCTTTTTGGTCTACGAGGGTACGTGGACACACTCTCCCCGCTCGTTGCTATGCATCTCCTAGATAGATTTTGCATGATCGTAGGCAAATTTTTTGAAATACTGCGTTCCCCAACAATGCTGACGTCTTGCTGATGCAGTAATGCTATTTTCGAATTAATTTAATAATAATAATTTAGAAATTGGTTAAACTTTGAAAATTAATATAAAATAATCCATAACTCTGATGAAAATACTTTGTACATGAAAGTTGCTCAGAACGATGAGACGAATCCGAATACGCATTCCATTCGCCCTCCACATATCCCTAGCATAGCGAATGTGTAACATTTCACCTCCGGTTCATCTATCCGAAAATGCAAAACACCGGGAATAATTTCCCCGGATCTTTCCCCCCTTCGCCGGTATCACCTACTACCGCGTTAGGGCACACCTAACACCGCTCGTTGTCATGTGATTCACTGGCATGCATATGTTTGCATTATATTTATTTTTTCTTCCCCCTCTTCTCTCGCGAGACACTGAGACCGACACCGCTGCTACCCAGTACGACTACGGTGTTGACGACCCCTCCTTCTCGGCTGAGCTTCCAAGCAAGCCCCCCCCCCCCCTTGATCAACCAGATATCGCCTGTTCTTCTCTCTACTGCTTGCATTAGAGTAGTGTAGCATGTTACTGCTTTCCGTTAATCCTATTCTGATGCATAGCCTGTCTTTGCTACTACTGTTGTTACCTTTACCTGCAATCCTAAATGCTTAGTATAGGATGCTAGTATTCCATCAGTGGCCCTACATTCTTGTCCGTCTTCCATGCTATACTGCCAGGCCGTGATCACTCGAGAGGTGATCACGGGTATATAATTACATACATATTATATGATACATGTGGTGACTAAAGTCGGATCGGCTCGTAGAGTACCCGCAAGTGATTCCGATGTGGGGGCTGAAAGGTCATGTGGTTCCATCCCGGTAGTGGTGGGCCTAGGTTCTCGACGGCCCCCCGACTGTTACTTTTGGTGGAGTGACAGGGCAGGTTGAGACCACCTAGGTGAGAGGTGGGCCTGGCCCTGGTCGGTGTCCGTGGTTACATCAATTAACACGCTTAACGAGATCTTGATATTTGATCTGAGTCTGGCCACTGGCCTATACGCACTAACCAACTACGCGGGAACAGTTATGGGCACTCGACGTCATGGTATCAGCTGAAGCCTTCTTGACGTCAGTGACTGAGTGGCGTGCACCGGATTGGACTGGAATGCCTGCTCTTGTATTAGGGAGGCTAGGTCTGCTTACCGGCCGCGTTCGCAATGTGCAGGTGTGCAATGGGCGATGGGCCCAGACCCCTGCACACATAGGATTTAGACCGTCGTGCTGACCTCTCTGTTGTGCCCAGGTAGGGCTGCGACGTGTTAATCTTCCGAGGCCGGGCATGACCCAGGAAAGTGTGTCCGGCCAGAGGGATCGAGCGTGTAGGGTAATGTGGTGCACCCTTGCAGGGAAGTTTATCTATTCGAATAGTCATGTCCCTCGGTGAAAGGACGACCCAGAGTTGTACCTTGACCTTATGACAACTAGAACCGATTACTTAATAAAACACACCCTTTCAAGTGCCAGATACAACCCGGTGATCGCTCTCTAACAGGGCGACGAGGAGAGGATCGCCGAGTAGGATTATGCTATGTGATGATACTTGGTTAACTTACCATCTACTCTCTTCTACTGCTTCAAGATGGAGGCTGCCAGAAGCATAGTCTTTGATAGGACTAGCTATCCCCCTCTTATTCTCGCGTTCTGCAGTTCAGTCCACAAATACTACCCATTTCATTGATACCAATGCATATGTAGTGTATATCTTTGCTTGTAAGTACTTTGGATGAGTACTCGCGGTTGCTTTGCTACTTCTTTTTTCCCCTGTCCCGGTTATTGCGATCATATGATGGAGTCTAGCAGCTAGAGGATCCCGAGGATATTTCAACGTGAAGTTCGGCTTCGATGAGTAGTTAGGAGGTCCCAGGCAGGAGGCCTTGCCTTTTCGAGCGTTGCTACTTTTGTACTAGCCTTCTTAAGGCAAACTTGTTTAACTTATGTCTGTACTCAGATATTATTGGTTTCGCTGACTCTTGTGTATTCGAGCCCTCGATGCCCCTGGTTTGTAATATAAAGCTTGTAACTTTTTAATTTGTGTCTAGAGTTGTGTTGTGATATCTTCCCGTGAGTCCTTGATCTTGATTGTACACATTTGCGTGTATGATTAGTGTACGGTTAAATCGAGGGCGTCACACTCTTCTGGTTCTCTGTGAGGTTGGCCAAACTCCGCTCGATCCTCCGAGTAGCTTGAATGAGATAGAGCATCTTGCCAGTCTTGGTTTTCAGCACTGGAGCAGTGGAAGCACTCGGTCCGGTAGTCTTTGTAGCCTCTGCTTCTACCTGTGTTGCAGCGGAGGTAGGACGGGATGGATCCGTAGTCACAGTGTTATCCTCGAACTCCGGTATTATCGGCATATGACTGTGCTCACGGTCCAACAAAAAATACTTGTTTGCACCCTTCGAGTTGATAAGCACCTGAATGTGTGGGGCAAAACCACAAGAACTCTTCAGGTCAGCAGTTGTTCTCTTCATGATTTCCACTATGAGATCCATTACGTTGAACTTCTGATGTTGGTCAATGCTCCTCTGAGCGTTGGTCCAAACTAGAGCCACTTGCGGTGCCGCCCTGAGGCAACTTGGGGTATCCTCGGTTGCTGTACGTACTGCTCATCACTTGTCACGCCCTCGATGCGGCTATATCTCCCACGTGTCGAAGCACGACTTAGAGGCATAACCGCATGGAAAGCAATGTCGCAAGTGAGGTAATCTTCACACAACCCATGTAATACATAAGGGAAAGAGATACATAGTTGGCTTACAGTCGCCACTTCACACAATGCATAAATAAACATCCATCATCCAGATTACACTCAAGGTCCGACTACGGAACCAAAATAAAAGAAGACTACCCCAAATGCTACACAGATCCCCGATCGTCCCAACCTGGCTCCACTACCGATCATCGGAAAAGACACATAGTAACGACCACGTTCCTCGTCGAACTCCCACTTGAGCTCGGTTAAGGCCATCTCAAGACCGCCTGGCTTGCACCTGCAACTGTTTTGGTAGAATCTGTGAGTCACGGGGACTCAGCAATCTCACACCCGCGAGATCGAGACTATTTAAGCTTATAGGAAGGACAGAGTTCTGAGGTGGAGCTGCAGCAAGCGACTAGCATATATGGTGTCTACATTACAAAAAGAGAGCGAGAAGAGAAGCAAGGCACGGTTGTGAAGCTAGTAGCGATCAAGAAGTGATCCTGAAACTACTTACGCCAAACATAACTCCAACACCGTGTTCACTTCCCGGACTCACCGAGAAGAGACCGTCCACGGTTACACACGCGGTTGATGTGTTTTAATCAAGGTCAACTTCGGGTTTTCTACAACCGGACATTAACAAATTCCCATCTGCCTCATAACCGCGGGCACGGCTTTGAAAGATAATACCTGCAGGGTGTCCCAACTTAGCCCATTATAAGCTCTCACGGTCAACGAAGGATATTCCTTCTACCGAAGACCCGATCGATCTCGAATCCCGGACTACAAGACATTTCGACAATGGTAAAACAAGACCAGCAAAGCCGCCCGAATGTGCCGACAAATCCCGGTAGGAGCTGCACATATCTCGTTCTCAGGGCACACCGGATGGGCAAGACGTCAGGTTGGCATAGACCCTGGATTGCCCAGGGGGCGCTGGACATCGCCCAGGTTGGGCCAGCACTCGAAGGAGCACCGTCCGGGGTTAAAATAAAGATGACCCTCGGGCTCGCGAAAACCCGGGGAAAAAGGCTTAGGTGGCAAATGGTAAAACCAAGGTTGGGCCTTCTTTGGAGGAGTCTTATTCAAGGCGAACTGTCAAGGGGTCCCATAAATCACCCAACCGTAAGGAACGCGAAATCAAGGAACATAACACCGTTATGACGGAAAACTAGGGTGGCAAGAGTGGAACAAAACACCAGGCATAAGGCCGAGCCTTCCACCCTTTACCAAGTATATAGATGCATTAGTTAAACAATAGATATTGTGATATCCCAGCAAGTAAACATGTTCCAACAAGGAACAACATCTCCATGTTCCAACAAGGAACAAACTTCATCTTCACCTACAACTAGCAACGCTATAAGAGGGGCTGAGCAAAGCGGTAACATAGCCAATCAACGGTTTGCTAGGAAAGGATGGTTAGAGGTTTGACATGGCAATATGGGTGGCATGATAAGCAAGTGATAGGCATCGTAGCATAGGCATAGCAAAAGAGCGAGCATCTAGCAAGCAAAGATAGAAGTGATTTCGAGGGTATGGTCATCTTGCCTGCAAAGTTCTCAGAGTTGTCGAAAGCTTGATCCTCGTAAGCGTCCTCAACAGGTTCCTCGTTCACGTACTCGTCTCCCGGCTCTACCCAAAGCAAGAACACAAGCAAAGGACCAACAATCAATCACGGGCGATGCACAAACAACATGATGCAAAACATGGCATGATATGCGAGATGTGAGATGCAATGCATATGCGTGCTCCGGAAGGAAAATGATGAACCAGGCATCAAATTGGCAAACCAAGTATGCCGCTGGAAAGGTGATATGATTTCGGTTGAAATCGATATAAAGATCACCGGAATCGGATGCACGGTTTGCAAATGACAAGCAAAACAAGAATGACACAAATCTGTCATTAACAGCATGATGCCACATAGCAAGCAACAAGAAATTAAGCTACTGCAACCAAATGTACCAACAAAGCATATGGCAGTGATCTACTCAAGATGCTTGACAAAAGATGAACACTGAGCTACGACTAAATCACACCATAACAGGTCCAAACAAGCATGGCAAAAGTGCAAAATATATCAGCTTCACAGACTTAGTGAAAATACTGAACATGGCAGAATCAGCATCAGGAAGCAATGTTCAGAGCAAGCAAACAACATGCTAAAGGAACTTATAATAGCAAAACAAGGCATGACATGAATCTACTCGAAGCATAGAACAAAAGTCCCTTACTTACAATGAGCCAAAAAGGATCAGAAGATATAATAGCACCCATGTCAATATAGCAAGTTTCGTTAACAGATTTAGCAAACAGGGCATGACATTGACATAATTATGTAAGCATCTTCGCGAGCTCGACGCACTCACTACAGAGCATTTCATGATAAACTAAGCATACATCTATCAGGAAGACATGGCATAGAAGCTATACATGGCAAGAACAACATCATAGCATACACGGATCAAATACAACAACCTTGGCAAAATTGAATAACATGTAAACAATCTGCCAGGAAACATTTTATAACAAAAGTAGAGCTCGATTGACTTAAGCTATGGCACTCCATAATTGCAAACAAGGGCATGGATGGATAGAGAATAACCATATGTTCAAAACATCCTTAGTTAAGTATCTCAAAATATGCATGGATCTCTCGGTAGCATCAAGTTTACATGGCATAAAAATATCAGCAAAACAGGGGCTGAAATCAGCACCATTATGGATCCTAGTTTGCATGCTTGTGCTAGTCACCACAGAGATCAAAAAAAAAAATACATGGCATACACCCCTGTAAAGATGGCATGGCATATTACAAAACACATGTAGGACTCAAGATCATAGGGTGCACACATCAATCAAGGCAAAAATGACAAAAGTGCATGTTCTGATAAGAATCTGAAACTAACATCACATAGCCCTCTTCCAACAGCATTTCGGGGATCAATATGAGCTCAAATGAAAATGATGCAATGAGATGAAATGATTTACTCATCGAGTTGAACAAAACGGTATGCTACACGCCCAAAATGGAGCCACGGGTGCAAAGTTATTATGCGATGAACATGCAACAAAATATCTGCAGAAAAAATGACTTAGACGATTTCCGGACTCGGGAAAATCAACCTTAGATCGGATCCGGGCGCGAACTTCGAGGCAGGACGGAGCCTCGCCGGAGTTGGAGCCGGAGGGGAGGAAGACGGCCGGGGGAGGCGCGGGCCGACCGGATCTCGCCGGATCCGGCGCCGGCAGAGGCGGGGAGGCGACGGGGAGGCGTCGGGCGGGCGGGAGCCTCGGGCGGCGGCGCTTAGGGCGGCGGCGACCGTGGAGGAGGAGGCGCAGCGGCGACGGGCGACGGGCGGGTCGGCGGGCGCGGTTGGCAGGAGGCGCGGCTCGGGCCGGGAGGGCAGTGCGGGCCCAGTGGAGGCGGGCGGCGATGTGGCGCTGACCCGCCATGTGGCGGCGAGTGGTCCGGGCGGCGGGCGGACGCGTCAGCTCCGCCCGGACGTGTCCGGCGGCGGCGAGAGGAGCGGGGCTAGGGTTAGGGACGGATTTGATCCGGAATTTCGGGGGAGGAGGTGTTTTTATAGGTAGAAGGAGCTAGGAAGCTCGAAATGAGGTGTAGTTTTCGCCCACACGATCGTGATCGAACGGCGATGGACATGGAAGTGACTTAGATGGGTTATTGGGCTGTTTTGAAGGGGTGTTGGGCTGCAACACACAAGAGGCCTTCGCGGTTACCCGGTTAACCGTCGGAGTATCAAACGACCTCCAAATGGCACGAAACTTGACAGGTGGTCTACCGGTGGTGTACCAAGGCCACTTGGCAAGCCTCGGTCCATTCCGAGAACGTTCAACACCCGCTCACGAAAAAAGAGACAAGAGGGGTGTGCCGGTGCATGTAGGAGTGCCGGATTGCAAAACGGACAACGGGGAAAATGCTCGGAATCATGAGACGAACACGTATGCAAATGAGATGCACATGATGACATGATATGAGGTGCATGACATAAACAAAATGCAAAACGAAAGACAAAAACCCAACCACGAAGGGAATATCATATCACAATGCCGAAAATAGCAAGAGTTGGAGTTACAAATATGGAAAGTTACATCCGGGGTGTTACAACACTCCACCACTACAAGAGGATCTCGTCCCAGATCTAGGACTGAAAGAACTCCGGATATTCGAACGGAGGTGATCCTCGCGCTCCCTGTGTGGCTTCTCGGTCGGAATGGTGTGACCACTTCACTTTCGTGAATTTGATTGACTTGTTGCGAGTCTTGGCGCTTTCGGTTTCTTCAAGAATAGCAACGGGGTGCTCATGATAAGAGATATCTTCTTGGAGGTCAATTTCTTCGAAGTTGATGGTGCGCTCAGGAGTCTTGAAGCACTTGCGAAGCTGTGACACGTGAAACACATCATGCACGTTCGCGAAGTTGGACGGAAGCTCAAGTTGATAGGCGAGATCGCCTCTTTTGCCAATGATCTTGAAAGGACCCACGTATCTAGGGGCAAGCTTCCCTTTGATACCGAGCGACGAGTGCCTTTCATTGGAGAGACGCGGAGGTAGACATGGTCTCCGATTTCAAAAGCCACATCACGGTGCTTGTCATCATAATAGCTCTTCCGGCGCGATTATGCGGCTTTGAGATTCTCACGAATGACTTTGCACATTTCTTGACTTCGTGATCAAGTCGTTGTCAAGAAGTTGGCGTTCACCTGTCTCGGACCAATTGAGAGGAGTACGACACTTTCTGCCATAGAGAATTTCGAATGGGGCCTTGCCGAACTCGCTTGGAAGCTGTTGTTGTAGGAGAACTTCGGCATATGGAAGACAATCTTCCCACTTCATACCGAAGGAAATGACACAAGCCCCGAGCATATCTTCAAGGATTTGATTGACTCGCTCGACTTCGCCACTTGTTTGAGGATGGAAAGCTGTCTTTGAAAGCGAATGTTGGTGCCCATGGCCTTGAAAAGAATCCCAAAACTTGGAGGTAAAGATGCTGCCACGGTCTGAAGAGATCAATTGTGGAATGCCGTGCAAGGAGAGAATTCTGGAGGTGTATAGCTCTGCCAAATGAGCTGTTGTGATAGATTCTTTGATAGGAAGAAAATGAGCCACTTTAGTAAGCTTGTCAATGACAACGAAGATAGCATCATTTCCACGCTTGGACTTAGGAAATCCAGTCACGAAGTCCATCTCGATATGATCAAACTTCCATTCTGGAATAGCAAGAGGTTGGAGGAGACCAGCTGGTCGTTGGTGTTCTGCTTTCACTCTTCTCCAGACATCACACTCATTCACGAATTGAGCAATTTCTCGCTTCATTCGAGTCCACCAATATGACTGCTTGAGGTCATAGTACATCTTCGTACTTCCAGGATGAATGGATAGAAGAGAATTGTGCGCCTCGTTCATAATGACTTTACGTAGATCACCCTTAGGAACCACAATCCGGTCCTCGAAGAAAAGAGTATCTTTGTCATCAATGTGGAAGCACTTGTATTTGGAAATGCCCTTGTCGATACCACGTTTCACCTTTTTCACCATGGTATCCAGGAGTTGAGCCTCACGAATTTGGTCTTCCAAAGCAGGAGAGACTATGAGGTTGGTAAGAAAGCCTTGAGGAACAACTTGAAGATTTAGCTTGCGGAAAGCTTCACAAAGGTCCGGTTGGAAGGGCTTGAGGATTAAACTGTTGCAATAAACCTTCCTGCTCAAAGCATCTGCAATGGCATTGGCCTTGCCCGGAGTATATTCAATACTTGGGTTGTACTCTTGAATCATTTCGACCCATCGAGTTTTCCTGAGGTTGAGGTTGGGTTGAGTGAAGATATACTTGAGACTCTTGTGATCGATGAATATGTCCACTTTCCTTCCCAACAAGAGATGTCTCCAAGTTATCAATGCATGGACAACTGCCGCCAACTCAAGATCGTGAGTGGGGTAGTTCTTTTCGTTGGGCTTCAGCTGACGAGAGGTATAGGCCACAACTTTCTTCTCTTGCATTAACACAGCACCGAGACCTTGAAGAGAAGCATCACGAGAAAACTTGAATGGCTTGGATTCATCAGAGGAGTCAAGACAGAGCCGTGACGAGTTTCTCTTTGAGAGTATTGAAAGCAACGTCACACTCGGGAGACCGGACATACTTCACATGCTTCGGAGGAGGTGGGAAAGAGGCTTTGCAATCTTAGAAAAATTCTCAACGAATCTTCGGCAATAGCTTGCAAGACCAAGAAAACTGCGAAGCTGCTTGACATTCTGAGGAGGTTCCCAATTCACAACTGCAGACACCTTCTCGGGATTAACAGCGATGCCCTTGGCGGAGATGATATGACCAAGGTAAAGAACTTCGTCAAGCCAAAATTCACATTTGGAAAACTTCGCATAGAATTGATGCTCTCGAGCTTGTCGAGCACCAATCGCAAATGTTTGGCATGATCCTTCTTATTCTTGGAGAAGACTAAAATATCATCGAGATAGACCAAGACGAATTCATTGGTGTAGGGGTTGAAGATGAAGTTCATCATTCGAGAGAATGTTGGAGGAGCATTGACAAGGCGAAAGACATGACAAGATATTCATAAGAACCAAAACTTGTTCTCAATGCTTTGTCTTGGGAATATCTTGTTCACGAATGCGAATTTGATGATAACCCATACGAAGGTCAAGCTTGGAGAACACTTTAGCACCTTTGAGTTGCTCGAAAAGCTCATTGATGTTGGGAAGTGGATACTTGTTCTTGATTGTCTTCTTATTCAATGGACGGTAATCACCGCAAAGTCGGTCCATGCCATCCTTCTTCTGGACAAAAAGAACTCCACAACCCCAAGGAGATGAACTCGGTCTGATCAGACCCAGACGCTCTTGTTCATCGAGCTGTTTCTTCAATTCCTTCAGCTCATTAGGTCCAAGCTTGTATGGACGCTTGCAAACGGGTTCCGTGCCAGGCTCAAGATCGATAACGAATTCAACTGGCCGGTGAGGAGGCATACCCGGAAGTTCTTCTGGAAAAACATCTTGATACTCACAAACGACTGGAATCTGAGAGATAGCATTCAACTCGCCCTTCTCATTGAGAGAAAACAACCGAATGGTTTCATCACGAGCGGCATAGATGATCACATCCTCAGAAGAGTGAGTCAATTGAATTTCCCTGGCAGCACAATCAAGCTAAGCTTTGTGCTGAGAAAGCCAGTCCATCCCGAGAATTAGATCAATATCCGAGTCACCAAGGACAATTGGCTTAGCCAGAAATCTATAGTCGCCCATCTTGATACCGACATTCGGAACCAAAACTCGAGAAGTCATTTGCTTACCCGGGGACACAATCTTCAACGGAATAGGAATATTTTCCGTCACAAACTCATGCTTGGCAACAAAAGGTCTCGAAATGAACGAAAGCGATGCACCAGTATCAAATAAGACTTTTGTAGGAATATCATTAACTGGAAGATTACCCATTATCACATCAGTAGATTCCTCCGTTTGAGCTGCATTCATCATGTTCACCTTTGCAGACTTGGGATTATGCTTGACCACTGCATTGCTGGAAGATCTCACAGGAGTAGGAGGAGGAAGGCGCCTTTGGTTGAAGCACTTGTTCGCATAGTGACCTTTCTGCTGACACTTGTTGCAAGTCACCTCTGAGAGCGGACGGTGATAAGGAGCATTTGACCTTGGAGCTTGAGAATTAGACTTGTTCTGATAGCCTGGGTTGGGTGGGTGGGAAGATCCACGACCACCTGAGTTCTTCTGCTGATAAGGCTGACGGAACGGAGGAGGAGGAAGGTAGAACTTTTGCTGCTTAGCTGCCACTTGAGAGGAAGAAGAAGACTGAACTGCATCCCTGATTCTCTTCTTAGAAGCCTCACATTTGAGCTGGGCAGCTTCTTGCTTCAATGCCATGTTGTAGAATTCATTATACTTTTCTGGCTCAAAAAGCACGAGAGCTAATTGCAGATCTTCTCTGTGGCCACCTCTGAATTGATAGATCATACTCTTTTCATCGTGGACGCCTTGCTTAGCGAAGCGGCGAGTTCTGAAACTGGATATTGTATTGATACACAGACATGCCGCCTTGCTTGAGATTGCGGAACTCCTCACGCTTGCTCTCAACAACACTTTCCAGAATGTGGTGAGCTTTGAAGTCACGGCGGAACTCATCCCAGGTAATTACACGACCTCCTCTGGAATCTTTGTATTGCTGGTACCACTCGGCAGCTTGGTCCTTGAGTTGAAACGAAGCAAACTTGACAAAGTCCTCAGGTCTGACATTTCTACATTCAAAATGTTTGCAGATGTCCACAAGCCAATCGTCGGCGTCTGTGGCCTCGCCACAGAAGCTGAAAGACTTCGGCTGATTAGCGAGGAACTGATTGAGGGTAGCAAAGTGCGGCTGGTTGTTGCCTTGACCTTGATTTCCTTGATTGCCTTGCCCTTGGGTACGCTCTTGCAAGAGTTGCAAAATCATCTGAGCATTTGCGTTGGTGGCTGCCATGATAGCTTGCCATGCCTCCGGAGGCGGAGGTGGAGGTGGAGGGTTCGACTGATTCCCTTCATTTCGTTCTGGATTCTGACGCGTTGGCGGAGCCATCCTGAAGAGGGTGACATCCGTTAGCACTTTGATAGACAGATAGACAAGTTGAATCAACGGATAGAAATTGCAACATATAGTCTTCACAATAAACATTCGAACAAGGATGAATGAATGAATTCCAAAAGCTAACATCACACGTCCATTAAGGTGAGAAGCCACTTAATTAAGGGTTGATGAAAAAATAACAAGGTACGACTGGAACAAGTAAGTGGTAAGGATTACCCAATCAAAAACCAAGTATCTGCGGGAAGAAATGCTAAGAGCTACTTGAATCCCACCTATAAACTCCCGAAACTTTCTGGTTATGCAATCTGGTGTTGGGGATACAGGGGACACAAAATATATCACCCAAACTAACAATACCTAGATCCAAATTGTATCCATCCGTCAACACATAACCAAGAAACCTTCAAAAATCGTGGTACCTCGACCTTGAAAAGCATCCGTTATCACGAGTCATGGAAATACTCCCGTGCTCGCCCGATTTCTGGGTTATCGTGGTTATCTCACCAACAAGCTGTACAAAGAGATTTTCGATGTCGGCAAAGCTCGGGTATTCCAGATCGCAACGATAAAATTGTGATGACAACACCTCGGAGCTCAACTCCCCGGGACACTGCCACAACCCCTAAATGTCAGGAGGCACCAAGAACAATGTTCTCGTCACAAAACTATCGGAACGATTCCAAGATACCCGCGTGATCCTAAAACAAATTTTAGTGAAATTTGAGGAGAGGAGAGTCAAAACTTCTACGTCAGGAGGCCTCACCAGGCTGCGACGAAGGACTGGGGAGTAAATAGAATCCTACTCTCCTATATATATAATCCTAAGACTCAAAACATTTTTTTTCTAGACTCAACAACGCCAGCAAACAATCAAGCAGTGGCTCCTAAGTCGGGGATGGCTCTGATTACCAACTTGTTACGCCCTGAATCATCTTCTCATCACCTGACTTGGGCATCAAAGTATGCCTCGTGATGGTATTGGAGGTAGCAAGACATGCCAATAAGTGATAAACTCATCCAAGCTTGTGAGAATCCTTGTACTTGTTAGGAATCTATGTGTACATATTAGCCATGGAATTGCGGTCCATCTTTGGCTTGGCATACACATCAATATCGTCCTCGTTAGCCTCAGGCACACCTAACAAAGTGGCCCACTCAAGTACACTGGACTAGTACCTGGCTCCTTCGGTAATCCAGATTGTCCTTCCATTTGGATAGAAGTGAGTTGTCGAGTAAAATCGCATGATCATCTCATCTTACCATGCAGTCAGCTTCTTCCCAGTGAACTCATCGATCCCAACTATGTTGTCATGAACGTGGGGGTAGTGGTCCTCATGCTTGTCAATGTATTTCCGGTCCTCCCACCTCATGTCACTAACCCCAGGCTTCTCGTCAAGAAGCACTTCTCATAGAAGTCCTACTTCTCCTTGGTGTAGAAGCGGTAGTCCACAACAGTCCTTCTCCTGATGGAATATGGGCAGACTCTCTCCATATCCTCACTCCATTGTCTTTCCTCTCTTTCATATTTTCTACCATAGGATGAGTGTCATCGTGTTTTTTCATTCTGGCTCTATGCTTTCATGGCATTGGAGCTTCATCATCTTCCTCTTCTCTTTCAGGCACCGGGTCCTTGTCCTTTTCCATAGCAGATATGTTTCTGGTAGTCCTCCCCTTAGGCTTGGGGTAGCAGCCGATTTTGGAGGCAGCAACAAACTTGAAGGTTGTGGCTGCTCTCTTGGGCATTGCATCAACCATTAGCTTCCGCTGCTTGGCTGGAGGAGGCTCGGCAGTCTCTGGCTCATCATCCATCCTCATGGAGGTAGGTGTCGGTGTCAAAACCGGCGGATCTCGGGTAGGGGGTCCCGAACTGTGCGTCTAGGCGGATGGTAACAGGAGACAAGGGACACGATGTTTTTACCCAGGTTCGGGCCCTCTCGATGGAGGTAATACCCTACTCTGCTTGATTAATATTGATGATATGGGTAGTACAAGAGTAGATCTACCACGAGATCAAGGAGGCTAAACCCTAGAAGCTAGCCTATGGTATCATTGTTGTTAGGCCCCACGGACTAAAACCCTCTGGTTTATATAGACACCGGATAGGTTAGGGTTACCACAGTCGGTTACAATGGTAGGAGATCTACATATCCGTATCGCCAAGCTTGCATTCCACGCCAAGGAAAGTCCCATACGGACACGGGACGAAGTCTTCAATCTTGTATCTTCATAGTCTAGGAGTCCGGCCGAGATGATAGTTCGGCTATCCGGACACCCCCTAATCCGGGACTCCCTCAGTAGCCCCCGAACCAGGCTTCAATGACGATGAGTCCGGCGCGTTGATTGTCTTCGGCATTGCGAGGTGGGTTCTTCTCCAAATTCCATATACTTGTAGAATAGTGTCCGACTTCTGATAAATGTTGTGCTCCTTGGCTTCTACGCCCAATAATGGCCATCTTCCACGTGTTTGAATGAATGCGAAAAGCCAGAGTATTTTTACACTTACCCCCCTAGCTGCGCAAATGAGCTGCCTATAAGAGGGGCGAGGATCTAGATCTGAGTCACACCATACCTCCTTCGCGAGCTTTCATCGGAGCCTCTGACCAAAGCCCATTCCATCATGGACAGTCGATGCGGCTCCTCCTCTCGCGCTCCCAGCCCTCAGCCTGGAAATTGGGAGAGATGCTCAGTCCCGCATAGCGAGCTAGTTATACTCCAAACCAAGGGATTTCTTCCCCGGCCTTCATGGTTCCGGTTCGAGCCGGACTTGCCACCTACAAGGGCGGAAAGCAAGCGGAGAGTGTCCCCGATCCCTCTAAAGGAGAGCGGGTATGCTTCATCTCTTATCTAGTAAGAGGACTCGGATTTCCAATCCATCCGCTTTCTCCGGGGCTCTTGGAGTTCTACGGCCTCCAGTTGCACCACCTTACTCCTGCCTCCATCTTGCACATCGCGGGCTTCGTGGCCCTTTGCGAACTGTTCTTGGGCGTCGAGGCTCATTTCAGGCTGTGGAAGAGATTATTCTGCCTAGTACCCCGTTCTTATGAGGGGTCAATATATCAAGTGGGCGGAGCCGAGTTATGGCGCATCGCCGGGACCGGATACCTATCTGGAACCCCGAAGAAGGCGTCCGAAGACTGGCCTTTAGAATGGTTTTACATGGAGGACGTTCACGCCGGATCCTGTTGGATCGGCCTTCCGGTTTAGCAATGCTCCTCTCAAGAAGCGCCTAAGCTGGCGCCCTCGGAGCCCTGTGAGGGAAAATGACCGGGATGTCCTCTACTTGATGAGCCGAATAAGATTATCGGCTCATGCCGGATTGACCATGATTGGAGTCATGGCAATCTGCATTATGAGAGTGCAGCCGCTCCAATATAGGGGCCACCCCATGTGAGACTTCAGCGGGAGGACGATGCCACCCGCCATGGCCGCAAAGGGCGGGATCGGTCACCGAACTGGTGAGATCTTGTCTGCCATGTATAAGGGGAGGAGGAGGATTTCCTCCGCGTCAATCCACTGAAGGAGTTTTCTTCGAATAATCCTCGAAGCTGGGTAAGCAAACATCTTTGTGGCCTGTCCGATCCATGTTCCCGTGGTTAAATATCTCATTTCATGGTTTCTACGCAAGTACTGCGCCGGACTGTGGAGAAGATACACAGCCTGCCCCCACAACCCGAGGATCCGGAACGGTCCCTCGATCCGACCTCCGAAGAGGATCCAGATATAAAGATGGAGTTGATCGACGGGGTATTCCACCAACTTAGCATCGACAATGCTTTGGTTGCCATTACGGCCGATTACCCGGAATACTTCCAGCCTCGTAGGTAACTGAGACCGAGGTCCCAATATTCTGATAATGGCCCATCCGTGCTTATTTCTTGATCACCATATACCAATGGTGTTTCGAAGGGGGTACCTTCGAGGCAGGAAGCCGAGCCCGCGGCGGCTGGCCAACAAGGGGCGTCTGACCCGCAGGTTAAAAGGAGTGCGGTCCGGATCAAAACTCCGCCGCAACGGTATGGCGTGTCACCATGTTCCTAGGATTGATTCCTGGAAGGCGTACTAACGCTCACGCTCTTTTCAGGAAAAAGAGCGCTCGCCGGACTGAGTCCGGAGAGATTGCCAGTCGAACCTCCGCCGGCCAGGCTCCAAAGCCGGGTCCAGAAGCGGAGGCGAACACGAGGCATACGTCGAATGCTCCTCCGATAGAGGATGCCGACAGATTGTCCGCCACCAACTCCGAGGTGGAGAGCGCCCTGAATCACAGGCGCCGCCGGACAGTTCTTCGTGACGCATGTTTCTCCCAAGAGGCCTTGAATGCCTTCAATTCGGGAAATGCGCACCTCCATGCCGCTCAAGATGGTCTAGCCAGATCCACGGAGCAGTATGTAAAGGACATACGGGTAAGGAAATTTGATGATTATATATGCCAAGAGCCCCGAGACTTAAAATAGTTAGAATAACTGATTTAAGGATCATTTGTTATGCAGGATCTTACAAAAAAGAGTACCCGACTGACCCAGGAGCTTGAAGAGTGCAAGGCCCAACTTGAGGTTGCACTAGCCGCTACAGGGGGAGCCACAGAGACCCCCTCTGGTAATATACGCTTCAAAAGATAAATAGTTTATGAAGTGCGGCGGGTGTGTAAATCTGACAAAAATATTGCAGATGGCGCCGGACTAGATCCGGACAAGCAACAACTCTTGCGCCAGCTAAAGGCCGGCGAGAGCGTGCTTACGAGGGTGCGGCAGGAGAAAAATAACCTCCAAGATGCCAACACCAAACTGGGTGAGGAACTAAAGGATGTTCGTGCCCGGTTGTCCGACTCAAGAAGGAGAATCGGCGGCTTCAGCGGCATTTTCAGTAAGTGCTTGAGCGAACTTTGAAAGAGTTCGGCGAGGAAGGCGACTAACATAAACATGTATGTAGGTTTGCTCACAGGTCATCCCGAGGAGGAGATGCCCAGTTCTTGGTGATCTTCTTCCCGAATTATGCGTCCACCGCATCGAACGAGTCCGGCAGGTGATGAAAGGTGTCGGCCAGGCTTGTGGCCATCTATCTCCCTGCCCGAAGGCATTGGGGAGCTGGCAGAGCGGCTTCAAGGAGCACGGCGGCGCTTCCGACTATGGAATATATCGGCCTGCTGTCAAGGCGCCAGGGAGGCCTGGGCCATGGTAAAGACACGGTAGACGAAGGCTGACCCAAACCACATGGCCGAGGTCGGACCTGTGGGGCCTGATGGGATGAAGATCCCTGTAAGCTTAGTGTACGGCCAAGTAGAATTGGCCACCAAGTATTCCCAGCAAGATTGTAAATTAGATAGCCTATTAGATGGCATTGAGGAGGAATACAATGAGTCGAGTTGACTATGTAAAAATATGACATGAAAAAAATGGCTTCTAGCCGGATTGTAGATCGTTTGTCATAGCGGACCTTTTCGCTTCGACCTCAGGACCCAATAGTCCGGAGTGTGTCCGAATACCTTCGTGGTTATATAAGAACCGAGGTATGCATGGAGACAAGGCGTAGGGGTCATTATTGCTGTATTAGACAAGTGCCCAACTAGTTATGTTATATTACATGGGTAGTAAGAAACATCTTCCAGGGAGAATAGTTCCGTTAAGGGTTCCTTTCGCTGGGATGCATGCCCTAAAGTGCATGTCAAAGATGCTATGAAAGCAGAAAATCATCTGGGGGCAGATGGGTAAATAGTTAAAAATCATATTTCAGTTCACCGACCGAATATTCCCTTAAGAACGCTAGCTTTCGGCTTTACCTAGTCTGAGGTACACATCCGGCTGACCCGGTAGTAACAATCGCAGAGGTGCTCCCTTTACCACCTAGCCGAACAATCGGGAACGTAGGGGTAAGCATAGGAGCCAGGCAACCCAGCTTGGCCAAAACTTAAGTTGGTAAGCACAGGAGCCAGGCAACCCAGCTTGGCCAAAACTTAAGTCATATCGATGCATATAATGGTGAATAAAAGGTACATGCGGAAGTTTGACGCATGTGTTGGGCATGAAGCCCGTATAAAATAAGCTTACGGTAAAGAAGCCCCGAATATAATGAGCGTACAATGGCGTCAAATATGTGCGAACAAAGCGCGAACGGGCCTCTAAAGGCTTCAGGAAGAAGGAGGGGGAAGGAGAGAAATAAAAGACAGCAAAATTAGAAAATGTGGACAGAGGAAGGAAACGAACTTGGAGTCCGGCGCTTAGGCGTAGAATCTTCGTAGACGGGCTGCGTTCCATGGGTTCGGCTCAAGTCGGTTATTCGATGCGTTTCGTAGACGGTATGCTCCACCGGTCAGGACCTGGTCGATGATGAAGGGACCTTCCCATTTGGGCTTGAGTTTGTCCTTTTTCTTGTCCGGCAGGCGTAGAACTAGTTCGCCAACGTTATAAGCTTTGGCCCGTACTTCCTGCTTTGATATCTTCGAGCCTCTTTGTTGATAGAATGCGGAACGAGCTTTTGCCACGCCGCGCTCCTCCTCCAATGCGTCCAAACTGTCCTCCGCCGATCGAGCTCGGCTTCTCTTTCTTCATACATGCGCACGCGAGGTGAGTCATGAATTATGTCCCAGGCAGGACTGCCTCTGCACCGTACACCATAAAAAATGGTGTGAATCCGTAGTACGATTCGGCGTGGTCCGCAACCCCAGAGTCTGGTCGAAGCTCCTCAACCCAGTGCGTGTTAGATTCCTTGAGGGACCGCACTAGTCCGGGTTTAATGCCGCTCATGATTAGACCGTTTGCTCGTTCGACTTGGCCGTTGGTTTGAGGGTGATAGGCGAGGCGTAATCGAGCTTGATGCCCATGTTTTTGCACCATAATTTGACCTCATCGGCCGTGAAGTTAGTGCCGTTATCGGTGATAATCGTGGGGACACCGTAACGGTGAACTACCCCTGATATGAAGTCTATCACCTGTCCGGATTCGGCCGTTTTAACAGGTTTGGCCTCTATCCATTTGGTGAATTTATCCACCATGACCAATAGGTATTTTTGCTTGTGGGTTCCCCCCTTAAGGGGTCCAACCATGTCAAGCCCCTGCATCTGCGAACGGCCGTGTGATGGGTATAGGTCCGAGGGCGGTGGGTGGCATGTGGCTTTGATTAGCAAAAAGCTGGCAACCAACGCATCGTTGGACTAAATCCTGCGCATCTGCCCGGGCCGTCGGCCAATAAAATCATGTACGGAAGGCCTTGCCTACAAGGGCCCGTGCTGCGGCGTGGTGCCCACCCAGTCCGGCATGAATCTCAGCTAGGAGGTTTCGCCCTTCCTCTTCGGAGATACACCTTTGAAGGACTCATGTTGTGCTTTTTTTATAAAGCTCTCCCTCATGGACTATATAGGCTTTAGATCGCCGTACTATGCAGCGAGCCTCATTTTGGTCTTCGGGGAGTTCCTGCCTAGTTAGGTAGGCTAGGAATGGCTCCGTCCGCAGGCGATAACCGCCATTATTTCGTGGGCGGAGGGTGTTATCTCGGTGGCAGAGCCTCCGATTGTGTCAGAGTGTTCGGCGTCAGGCAGTGCGGTTGGGTCCGGATTGTTATTTTCGGACTCCCCTTCCCATAGTACAGATGGCTTGAATAGCCGTTCCAGGAAGATGTTGGGCGGGACGACATCGCGTTTTGCACCGATGCGTGCCAATATGTCCGCCACCTAGTTGTTATCCCGGGCTATATGATGAAATTCGAGCCCTTCGAATCTGTCTTGACATTTTTAGGACCGCATTGCGGTATGCTGCCATTTTCGGATCTTTGGCATCAAAGTCTCCGTTTATTTGAGATATCGCGAGGTTCGAATCGCGCACCTCTAGGCGTTAATTGCCCATGGAGATCGCCATCCGGAGGCCGTGCGAAGGGCCTCGTATTCGGCTGCGTTGTTGGAGTCCGTAAACATTATCTCAAGGGCGTATTGGACTGTGTCCCCGGTTGGGGACGTCGAGGCAACGCCAGCCCCTAGGCCGCCAACATTTTGGAGCCGTCAAAGTGCATGATCCAATTGGAGTATGCGCCCGTACTCTTTAGGGAGTTGACGGTCCATTCGCCACGAAGTCGGCCAAAACCTGCGACTTGATAGCTCTTCGTGGCTTGTAGGTTATGTCGAATGGAAGGAGCTCTATGGCCCATTTAGCAATCCGGCCCGTCGGCGTCAGCGGTTGTTTATAATGTCGTTAAGAGGTACTTGAGGCTACCGTTATCGAACACTCTTGAAAGTAGTGTCGCAGCTTCCGGGATGCCATGAACACCACGTATGCTATCTTTTGATAGTGTGGGTACCGGGACTTGCATGGAGTTAGGACGGTGGACACATAGTAAACCGGCTTTTGAAGAGGGAACGGTGTCCCTCCGTTTCTCGTTCGACGACGAGCACCGCGCTGACAACTTGATGTGTTGCAGCAATATATAATAGCATTGGTTCGCCCACATTGGGCGCGGCCAGGACCGGATTTGTTGCCAATATGGCTTTTATCTCTTCGAGTCCGGCCGTATGCATCCGCCCACTCGAAGTGTTCGGTCTTGGCGGAGGAGGCGGTAAGGGGTAACGCTTTTCTCCCAAGCGGAAATAAAGCGGCTTAGAGCCGCCACGCATCCCGTCAATTTTTGTATTTGTTTGAGGTCTTTTGGAATATCTAATTGTGACAGAGCTCGGATCTTGGCTGGGTTTGCTTCAATTCCTCTCTGGACACAATGAAGCCCAGAGCTTTCCTACCGAACGCCAAGACGATTTTTCCGGATTGAGCTTGATGTCATATTTTTGAAGATTGTCGAATGTGAGCCTCAAGTCGTCTACTAGAGTTTCGACATGCTTGGTTTTGACGACCACGTCATCTACATATGCTTCCACCGCTTTTGCCGATCTGGTTTGCGGACATGTATACGAATCATGCGCTGATATGTTGCGCCGGGCGTTTTTGAGCCCGAAGGGCATTGTGTTGAAGCGAGCGGGCGTATGGAGTGATGAATGCTGTTGCAGCTTGGTGCAGCTCCGCCATCTTGATTTGGTGGTAGCCGAGATGCAGCGTCGAGGAAGCACAATGAGTCGTGTCCTGCTGTAGCGTCGATAATTGATCAATTCGAGGGAGGGGGAAGGGATCCTTTGGGCAAGCCTTATTAAGGTCTTTAAAATCAACACATAGGCGCCAGGATTTATCCTTCTTTGGTACCATCACCAGGTTTGCTAGCCAGTCCGGATGTTTTATATCTCTGATGAATCCGGCTTCCAAAAGTTTGGCTAGCTCCTCTCCCATGGCCTGTCTCTTGGGTTCGGAAAAGCGCCGAAGAGCCTGTTTGACTGGCTTGAATCCTTTTAGGATATTTAGGCTGTGCTCGGCCAGCCGACGTGGGATTCCTGGCATGTCTGAAGGGTGCCAGGCAAATATGTCCCAGTTTTCTCGTAGAAATTCTCGTAGTGCGGCTTCTACATCAGGGTTTAATTGTGCCCCAATGGAGGCCGTCTTTGCAGGGTCCGTTGGGTGGACTTGGAATTTGACTATTTCATCCGCTGGTTTAAAATAGGAGGACTTGGATCTTTTATCAAGTATCACATCGTCCCTGTTCACCGTGAGCGCATCGCGGTGAGTTCCTCGGCCGCTAGGGCTTCGGATAGTGCCTCGAGGGCTAGTGCGGCTGTCTTGTTTTCGGTAGCGAGTGCTATGTTCGGATCACTAGCGAGAGTGATGATTCCGTTAGGTCCGGCATTTTAAGCTTCATGTACCCATAATGGGGTATAGCTTGAAAAATTGTGAATGCCTCTCGTCCTAATAAAGCATGATATCCGCTGCTGAAAGGGGCCACTTGAAATGTGACCTCCTCGGACCTGTAATTGTCCGGCGAGACGAACACTACGTCCAGTGTGATTTTTCCTGTGCAGCATGCTTCCCGGCTAGGGATTATTCCTCTAAAGGTTGTGCTGCTTCGCTCAATGCGGTTCCAGTCTATTTCCATTTTTCGGAGGGTTTCCTCATAGATGAGGTTTAGTCCGCCGCCGCCATCCATGAGTACCTTAGTAAGGCGAAAGCCGTCCACTATCGGACTGAGGACCAATGCGGCTCGTGCTCGGGCTGTTCGGAATTTAGGTTAAATCCGGCATTAAAGGTAATAGCCGTGTCACTCCATGGATTTATTGTTGCTACTTGGTAGACTTCAGCAAGGTTGGGAGTGTTTGTTTTTGCATGTTGTTTGATGCGAAAGTCTCGAAGACTGTTAACACCGTACTGGTGTTTCTGGGCTGGGATTCTAAAGCTAGAAGCTCTTCGCCACTTTTGGCCACCTGCCGTAGTATCCAACATGCTCGAAGGCTATGAGTTGGAGTGGCGCCCTCTGTACTGTGAATTTTGCAGGGTCCATTTAGCCAACCCTCCAGTACGTTTCCGTACCCTTTAGGGGCTGTTGGTTTTTTGGTTGTTAGACCAGGTGCTTGGTAATGATGCACCCTATTATTTCGGACTAGGGATGTATACAGGGCCGGATTATCCCAAAATTTACTTTCGGTTTTCAGGCGCTCTCCATCGCACAAGATTACTTTTGTACTATGGTCACCAAATCGGCAAAGCGTGTAATTTCGCGACGACCTATGGCGTTTAAGGATTCCCTTGTTCGTGCAATTTTGCAGAAAATTGGGATTAAATCCTCCTCTCGGCGATCCTTTATCCCTGTCCATAACCAGGAGGAATCGCCCGATAATGATGTCTTGTTTCAGCGGGCTCTTGCCGAATTCGGGATAGATCGCTAATGTTTGGGTGGGCGGGTGGAACTGGATCCGAACCCCGTCCAATTAAACACTCGGGGGCCGGAAGTTTCGAACTCGGAAGTTTGGATTTTTGAATGCTATCCAATGAATCCATCCCGTCGCCTGACTTTAAGTTCAGGTCTTGATCGACATCCGTCCCTCTGCGGGAGTCCGGCATGGAGGGCTCGGGAATCCGGACGTAGCTAGTCCTTAAAATAGAAGAAGAACCGCCGCATTGCTCCTCTATCACAGCAACATGATGGGTAGCCTGGGGAGAGTTGATCTCTCTCAGATCGGTTTTAGGCCCAATCCGATGCGTAGTCTGTGGCGACTCCTGTAGCGGCGATGCGATCCAAGAGCTCGTTCACGGAGGAGAGCTCGATCGGATCTAACTGTTCGGCAAGTTCGAATTAACGTGAAGATTGGTTTCGATGACTCGAGAAGTCATCGTCGGTATGATAATGGCGGCGGTTATAAGAAAACCACCTAGCGAAGAGTCGACCCGATGGCCAAGGCTCCTTTGGCGATAGTATCGTCTTTAAAGACGGGATGAGGCATCCTTCCCGGCGGCGGCACGGAAGGAACTCTCAATGAAAGCACCAATGTCGGTGTCAAAACCGCGGATCTCGGTAGGGGTTCCCGAACTGTGCGTCTAAGGCGGATGGTAACAGGAGACAAGGGACACGATGTTTTTACCCAGGTTCGGGCCCTCTCGATGGAGGTAATACCCTACTCCTGCTTGATTAATATTGATGATATGGGTAGTACAAGAGTAGATCTACCATGAGATCAAGGAGGCTAAACCCTAGAAGCTAGCCTATGGTATCATTGTTGTTCGTCCTACGGACTAAAACCCTCCGGTTTATATAGACACCGGATAGGTTAGGGTTACATGTAGTCGGTTACAATGGTAGGAGATCTACATATCTGTATCACCAAGCTTGCCTTCCACGCCAAGGAAAGTCCCATCCGGACACGGGACAAAGTCTTCAATCTTGTATCTTCATAGTCCAGGAGACCGGCCGAGATGATAGTTCGGCTATCCGGACACCCCCTAATCCGGGACTCCCTCAGTAGCCTTGTACACCACATGAGTTGTTTATTTTCTCACTCTCTTCTCTCCTGCAACGTTGGCCATAGATTTACTTGCGGCTGGCCTTGTGCTTGTAGCAGTGCCATACTCCTTAGCTAGCACGATCTTCTTCTTCTTGGAAGTTACTTCTTCCAGATGGAAATCCTCATCATCAGAATCTGACTTCCTCTTCTTCCTTGTTCTGTTCTGTTAGGGCATATTTCTCCCTTAGTGGTTCTAGTGATTGATGACAATGCTTTTGCGGACAAATCGTGCGCATTGAGCATTTCACATAATTGATCAAATGGCAAAATACGATTCAAGTCCCTCAGAGTTTTAAAAGTAAGGACGGTTATTTTCCTACATTTCTTTTCGGTGGATTTTAGTCATAGGAGAATCATACTATTAAGAGGGGGTCCGCTTTGGAAAGGTTTGAGTGGAATCAACACGCACACACTTTCATATGCACCCCTGTTCCTTTCCCGCTTCGATGGAGTTGCTCCTAGGTTGTGTGTGCTTGAATCTCGAAGGACTTAAGCTGCAGTACCGCTCTGGTCAGTGGTAGTACTGCCTATAACCGGCAGTACAACTCTTAGCGAGCGATAGTATCGCTTATATGAAGTAGTACCTCTGCCCAGTGCCGCGCATACTGGCGCTGCGTCTGGGGGCTCGACTTTTCGTGTCGGATTGCACGACAATGGGGACGGTAGCACGAGCGGTAGTACCGCTCACTTCCGCCCCCTCCAGGATTAATGCTCTCCCAGTGGTTCTAGAGCAACAATGGACTAGTGGCACTACTGTTTGTAAGCGGTGGTACCGCACATGACCAGTGGTAGTACCGCTGTTGCAGCAGTGCTGCATCCCATGTGTCCTGCCCTGCTTTCTCAGTACACTGAGCTGCAATCCCAGCGGCAGTACCGCTGGGGCGAGCGGCAATACTGCTCCGGTGGCACTAACGCCTGATGGATCCATGCCATTGCTTTGCTGGAAGTATACTTTTGCCCGAGCGGTAGTACCACTTGTTGCAGGCTGAGAGCAATGTAACGGTTGTATTGCCCCCCACTATATAAAGGGGGTCTTCTTCCCCAAGAAGACCTACCTCTTCCTCCCCCAAACTCCATTGCTACTCAAAGCTCCATTTTCGCCTGATCTCTCTCCCTAGCCAATCAAACTTGTTGATTTTCTAGGGAATAGTTGAGAAGGCCCCGATCTACACTTCCACCAAGAGAATTTTTATTCCCCCCACTAATCCCTTGAGGATCTTATAACTCTTGGGTGTTTGAGCACCCTAGATGGTTGGGATCACCTCAGAGCCACATTCCATTGTAGTGAAGCTTTGTGGTGGTGTTGGAAGCCTCCAATTCGGCTGTGGAGATTGCCCCAACCTTGTTTGTAAAGGCCCGGTTGCCGCCTTCAAGGGCGACACTAGTGGAATCACGACATCTTGCATTTTACAAGGGCATGAGGAGAGTACGGTGGCCCTAGTGGCTTCTTGGGGAGCATTGTGCCTCCACACCGCTCCAACGGAGACGTACTTCCCTTCAAAGGGAAGGAAATTCGGTAACACATCCTCGTCTTCACCGGCTCCACTTGTGGTTACTTCTTACCTTTACTTTGTGCAAGCTTTATTTGTGTTGTATCCTTTGCTTGCTTGTGTTGTTGTTGTTGCTAGCATCATATAGGTTGCTCACCTAGTTGCATATCTAGACAACCTATTTGTTGCTAAACCTAATTTGTTAAGAAAAGCTAAAGATTGTTGTTGCCTATACACCCCCCCCTCTAGTCAACCATATCGATCCTTTCATGGTGGATGCTGGTGGAAAACTTGGAGACCTTCTCTCTTCCTCATGATACCATTCCTCTGGACTAGTGCCTGCATATAGGTCCAAACTGACCTCTCTGAAAACATTCTGACTATCAGTGGCCTCAGACATGCCGACAATAGATCCTGTGAATAGATTACGTAAGGCGGAGTGGATTAGTATCACAAAATGCAGCTTATTTTTGAAAACATTCGAATTCAAACTTCAGTTTTAGGTTTTTACTGAGAGCATTTTGGAGTGGCCGAGTTGAAATTTTCGGTAGCACCGAGGTAACAACTGGAACTAGGGTTTGCAGTTTCGGTCTGACCGAAGCAATCTCTGGTTCCACCAAAGCGCACATGTTGCTACTAAAGCCAACTCGGTGATACCGACCCAATACCACTTAGTTTCACCGAAATCATACTGTGTGCAATGGCCGTGGCCAAATCGGTGATGTCGGGTTGCTTCAAATCGGTTGATCCAGGATGAAAACTTTAAAACCCCAAACCTAAAATTCAAAATCGAACTATAGCTAGGAATTGTACTGGATAAGGAATCTCAATCTGTGGCAAGATCTAGATGAGCCATCCATGCATCGAATCGAAAAATGGAAGCATGGAAGGGAACGAATCTCACTCTAACTTGGTGGAGATCCCCTATGGCGGCAATGGCGGAGGTGATTTCCGTTGACGACGGCAGAATCCAACTGCGGGGGCACGCTGGAAACAAAGACGACGATCCGAAGACCAGGGCGACGGCAACAACAGGGTGCGGAGACAGAACGATTGAAGAAATTTTCAATGTACGATCCGCGGGCATATATATACCCATGTGCTGTCGGTAGAACCGATCGAAACAAATTGGTATCACCGAGATGCGTAATGGCCAGAGACAGTGAGCTTCGGGGAAGCCAAGTTCTTCACATCGGTCGTACCGAGATAGAAATAAGGATCAGTCTAAGTGCTCATCGGTGGAACCGAATTCGAGTGAATTGGTCTATCCGAAAAACACTTAGAGGGTTTTGGAAGTCATCCCTAATCAGATCGGTGGCTTCGAGTGCTCCTCACCCAGAGGGTCTGAAACAGAGCTTGTTCAAATTTTGTGATATAACATGAAAATAAATTGAGACAAGATGAGATAGATAGCTAGAGAAGGTGCTTAGGCATTCTTGTACATCCAATTGGCCAAATAAAACCAAAATAATCAAACTACAAATGGATATCCTCGAATGAGAAATATGCATACCAACATGCTCACACAATAAGATAGCAAATGAAATATGTGTCAAGCATGCACATCCAACACTAGCAACTATCAAACAATGGACAATGACATAATCATCTATATATGAGTATATTGACTTAGGAGCCAAAATGAGAACATTTGATCATAGGTCATACTCATCATTTAAGCAAAAGTGGGGTTACAACTTCTACATAAAGCATCAATGTGTTCACACATTAGAGTTGCTTTGACTCAAGTATTAGAGTAAATCTCCCATGATACGTCTCCAACGTATCTATAATATTTGATTGTTCCATGCTGTTATATTATTATTCTTAGATGTTTTAAAATCATTTTATAGTCATTCTTTATCATTTTTGGTACTAACCTATTGACATAGTGCCAAGTGCCAGTTGTTGTTTTTTGCATGTTTTTTTCATTGCAGGAAATCAATATCAAACTGAGTCAAAACAAAGTGAAACTTTTTGTGGATTTTTTTTATGGATCAGAAGACCACCAATGGGCCAGAGCAGCACCTACCCTGTAACTGTTGTTGTAGTAATATGTGAGCCACGAGGACTCAACAATCCCATTACCATGGGTATCAAGACTAGCAAAGCTTAATGGGTAAGGAAGGGGTAAAGTGGTGAGGTTGCAGCAGCGACTAAGCATGTATGGTGGCTAGCTTACGAAACAAGAGCGAGAAGAGGATCTTAACAAGCGGTCGTCAACTAGTGATGGTCAAGAAGTGATCCTGAACTCCTACTTACGTCAAACATAACCCCAAAAACCGTGTTCTCCTCCCGAACTTCCTTGAAAAGAGACAATCACGGGTACGCACACAGTTGGTGTATTTTAATTAAGTTTACTTCAAGTTTACTACAACCGGATATTAACAAATTCCCATCTGCCACATAACCATGGGCACGGGTCTCGAAAGTTTATACCTTGCAGGGGTGTCCCAACTTAGCCCATTACAAGGTCTCACGGTCAACGAAGGATATTCCTTCTCCCGGGAAGGACCGACCAGACTCGGAATCTCGGTTACAAGACATTTAGACAATGGTAAAACAAGACCAGCAAGACCGCCCGATGCGCCGACATCTCGATAGGAGCTGCACATATCTCGTTCTCAAGGCAACACCGGATTAGCACTCCGTACAACTAAAACCAGCCCTCAAGTTTCCCCGAGGTGGCACTGCAAAGGACTCTAGCTCGGACCAACACTTAGAGAAGCATTGGCCCTGGGGGGGGGGGGTTTAAAATAAAGATGACCCTTGGGCTGGCCGACCCAAGGGAAGGTGAGGGAGTTCCGGACTAGGGGGTGTCCGGATAGCCGAACTATCATCATCGGCCGGACTCCAAGACTATGAAGATGCAAGATTGAAGACTTCGTCCTGTGTCCGGATGGGACTTTCCTTGGCGTGGAAGGCAAGCTTGGCGATACGGATATGTAGATCTCCTACCTTTGTAACCGACTTTGTGTAACCCTAGCCCTCTCCGGTGCCTATATAAACCGGACGACTGTAGTCCATAGGACGAACAACAATCATACCATAGGCTAGCTTCTAGGGTTTAGCCTCTTTGATCTCGTGGTAGATCCACTCTTGTAACACACATCATCAATATTAATCAAGTAGGACATAGGGTTTTACCTCCATCAAGAGGGCCCGAACCTGGGTAAAACATCGTGTCCCTTGTCTCCTGTTACCATCCGCCTAGACGCACAGTTCGGGACCCCCTACCCGAGATCCGTCGGTTTTGACACCGACATTGGTGCTTTCATTGAGAGTTCCTCTGTGTCGTCACCGATAGGCTCGATGGCTTCTTCGACCATCATCAACGATGCGGTCCAGGGTGAGACTTTTCTTCCCGGACAGATCTTCAGATTCGGGCGGCTTCGCTGCGGGCCGATTCGCTGGCCATCTGGAGCAGATCAAAAGCTACGCCCACGGCGTCGGTCGGACTTGGAAGTTTGAACTTCACGGCTGACATCCGCGAGGACTTGATCCTCGATGGAGTCGAGCCACGCCCGGCGTGCCGCCTTTATCACAGCGAGCATGATTTAGCTTTGCAGCCGGACGGTACCACGGAGGTCGCTTTCGAACCGCTCCGATCTTCAATTCGGAGCCGGCTGCAGATCGGGGCGGATGGCTGGACACCGCCTCGGGGCTGCAACCTCTGGCGATAGAGCCGAACACCGATCTTGTCCCTCATAAAGCTCGCGACTCCGAGGTGCCGGACTCCTTGCGGACTTGAACCTCCCGCCCCCTCGATCGAATCCGATTGGGCGCCGGTCATGGAGTTCACCGCAGCGGACATCTTTCAACTCTCACCTTTTGGCGACATCTTGAGTTTGCTAAAGTACCTCTCGTTATCGAGAGAGCCACTGGCGGACTGCGGTCGGGGCGGTTGGGATGCGGACGACGAAGAAATTCAAAGCCCACCTACCACCCACTTTGTAGCAGCGCCGACTATCTAACCGACATGCTAGACTACGACTACGAAGACATCGACGGTATGGACGGCGATGCGAGACGAACAAGAACCAGCGCCTACCGGCACGCTGAAAGCCACCTCATCATATGACATATACATGGTGGATATCCGAAAGGATGGGAATGGCGAAGGAACAGAGGAGGATGACCCCTCCAAGAAACAGCCCAAGCGTCGGCGTCAGCGGCGCCGCTCTAAATCCCGCCACAGCAAGAATGAATATTTCGGCACCGGAGATAACAATGCACCGGACAGTGCTGAAGATAATCCACTCCAGCAAGATCCAGCGCAGGAGGATGGAGATGCCAGCCCTCACGAGAGAGCGGCAGAAGAAGAGGTAGAGGATTATATGCCTCCCTCGGGAGACAAAGCAAGCCTCGACGACGATGAATTCGTCGTGCCTGAGGATCCCGTCGAACAAGAGCATTTTAGACGCAGGCTTATGGCCACGGCGAACAGCCTCAAGAAAAAGCAGCAACATCTTAGAGCTGATCAAGATCTGCTAGCCGACAGATGGACTGAAGTCCTCGCGGCCGAAGAGCATGAGCTCGAACGCCCCTCGAAAAGCTACCCTAAACGTAAGCTGCTCCCCCGATTAGAGGAGGAGGATTACGAACCCGCATCACCAGGAGACAATACGGCTGACCGACCACCCCGTGGTCGCGACAGAGAGGCCTCTAGGCCCTTCACTAGAACCGTACCCCGGCATCGCTCAAAAGCACACGGCCACAGGGGAACGCTCCGGACCTGCGAGATATATTGGAGGACAAGGCAAGACAATCAAGATCGATCTATGGATCGCGTGGGCGCCCCAGATGCGTGGCGACAACCGTCGCGCGGACCTGATAAGTCCGGCCGGGCGAACAAAAGCAGACAAAGCTCTTTTGAGCTCCGTCGTGATATCGCCCGATCTGAGGCGCCGCACACCCACTATGCTTCACGCACGAAGTAATGGATCATCAAATCCCGAAGGGTTTAAACCCGTCAATATTGAATCCTATGATGGCACAACAGACCCAGCGGTTTGGATCAAGACTATCTCCTTCACATCCACATGGCCCGCGGTGACGATCTTCACGCCATCAAATACCTCCCCTCAAGCTTAAAGGACTAGCCCGACATTGGCTCAACAGCTTGCCAGCCAGAGTCAATTGGGAGGCTGGGAGGACACGGAAGCCGCATTCCTCGATAACTTCCGGGGCACTTATGTGCGACCACCGCACGCTGATGACCTAAGCCACATAATTCAGCAGCAGACGAATCGGCGGAACAATTACGGACACGGTTCTTAACCAAGAAAAACCAAATCGTCGACTGTCCGGACGCGGAGGCCCTCGCGGCCTTCAAGCATAACATCCGCGACGAGTGGCTTGCCCGGCACCTAGGACAGGAAAAGACAAAATCCATGGCAGCCTTCACATCACTCATGACCCGCTTGGCGGGTGAGGACAGCTGGCTAGCACGCAGCAACAACCTCGGCAAAAATTCTGCAGTCCGGACTTCAAGGACCGAAATGGCAGGCCGCGTCGTAACAAAAACAAACGCCGCATTAACGGCGACAATATTGAGGATACGGCAATCAATGCTGGATTCATAGGCTCTAAACCCGGTCAGCGGAAAAAGCCATTCAAAAGAACTACTCCGGGTCCGTCCAATTTGGACCGAATACTCGATTGCTTGTGCCAGATACACGGCACCCCCGAAAAGCCAGCTAACCACACCAACAGGGATTGTTGGGTATTCAAGCAGGCAGGCAAGTTAATTGCCGAAAACAATGACAAGGGGCTGCATAGCGATGACGAGGACGATACCCAACAGCCGAACAATAGAGGACAGAAGGGTTTCCCCCCACAGGTGCGGACGGTGAACATGATATACGCAACGCACATACCCAAAAGGGAGCGGAAGCGTGCACTCAGGGATGTCTACACAATGGAGCCAGTTGCGAAGTTCAATCCATGGTCCTCCTGCCCGATCACTTTTGACCGAAGGACCACCCCACCAAAGATCCGCCACGGTGGATTCGCCAGCCGGTCTTAGACCCAATCGTCGATGGATTTCACCTAACCGTAGTCACGATGGGACGGCGGCAGCGACTTGAACCTGCTTTACCGTGATACAAAGGCGCAAAATGGGCATAGACCCTCAAGGATTAAACCTACCAAAAGCGACCTTTAAAGGCGTCATACCAGGTGTAGAAGCCAATTGTACAGGCTCAATTACATGGAAGTGGTCTTCGGATCCCGGATAACTTCCGGCGAGGAGTTAATCTTCAACATAGTCCCGTTTGGCGGCTATCATGCCTTGCTTTCGGACGCAGCGTTTGCAAAGTTCAACAGCGGTGCCGCACTCGCATACCTCAAGCTCAAGATGCCAGGCCCTCGAGGAGTCATCACGGTCAGCGGAAACACCGAGCGTTCTCTCCGCACGGAGGAACATACAATGACTCTCGCGGCGAAGTGCAATGCAGCCTCTTAAGGCAATTCTCGAATCCGCCATTAAGCGGCGGAAAGACCTAAGCGGCGCCGAGTAACTAACAACAAGACCACAGCACGTTCGAGCATCGCCAGAAGCGATGCGGCCCCAACCCCAGCTCTGCGAAAAGTCAGCAGGTCCTTCGCATTACACCATTACGCTCTGAAGATACCATGGGCATGGGGAGAGGGGAACGACCACGATAAACCCAGACTGCGGCTCAACCACACCAGGGGCTCTCAAGTGTGTCGTTCCTTTTTATTTTCTTTTTACCTTTTACCTTTTACCCACATGACTCCGTTTGTCAGAAGCCCTGTCCGGCAGCAGACCTGCTGAACTCACGATGCAACAGCCAGGGAAGGATAAAGGCTACAACGAATATACAGGTGGTCTCCATTACGAGCATTTTTATACACCAATTTGCAGAGGGGGACATGTTTAACAGTCCCATACCTTGCTTATCACACTATTTGTATCGTTCTGCATTCGTAGCAACACTTATTGAATAAAACAATGCAGCACCTTTTTGCTTATAATTGCATTTCTTTTTCATATATATGTTCATTTACGGCATGTTGCATCCGTACACTTTAGTGCAGCTAATATACACCGAGGGCTTATGTTTCCCACATTATGGTATGATGAGTCCGAACACTTTCACAAGTGCGGCACCCCGAACTTATAGCACTATATGCATCGGCTCCGAATCATGTCTTGGGTCAATAGTTGGGTTTGCCCGGCTCCCATGTTTTGGTACCTTACGTTCCGTTATATCGGCTAAGGTAGCCTTTGGGAGAACCACCGCGATTCCGCCCAGCTTGAGTTGGGTTAACGCCTCGATGGAGAAAGCTAAAACTGACCGTCATGATGAGGCGAGAGCGATCGCTGTTCGAGAGGTTTTTGCTAGTCCTTAAAGACTTATGCCGCTTAGAGCGAGGAGTCGGATACGTCCGGCCAAAGGCGTGGATAAGCGCCCCAAATTGACCTTCCGAAGACTAGGGGCTTCGCCGAAATTTAAAATTATAGAATTCTATGGCTAAGTGAGAGTGTTCAAGCATTATAAGTCCGGTTGCCTTGTTCGGCTGTGTTGAGCGCCTCCTAGATGGACCCAAAAATGGGAACAAGAGCGCTCAAGTTTATCCCGAACACACCAAAGCACTTCGTGGCATGGGGCTGAAGCCGACGACTTGCCATCTCTCGATTTGATAAACAGCCGCACGTAAGGTAATATTTTAAATTAACAAGCATTGCTTAGCGCATATGAACTAAGTTTTCAGCGCACAGGATAACAAAATGCGAGTATACTCAAATATTACATCTTTGGAGCACTCACCCGCAATAGTGCGGGCGCCCTTCAGCACACTCTTATAATACATCTCGGGCGTGCGATGCTCCTTGCCCTCTGGTGGCGGGTTAAATCCACGAGCTTCGGGCATCCATTTTGCCCAGTGCACCTTTTGCGCGGGCAAGGGCCCGACGGGCACCCTCAATACAAGCGGAATGCTTGATGACTTCTACCCACTGGCACGCATCCATCAGCCGCCGCACGAGGCCGAAGTAGCTCCCAGGCATGGCCTCCTTAGGCCACAGCCGAACTATGAGGCCCTTCATGGCCTGTTCGGCCGCCTTGTGGAGCTCGATCAGCTGCTTCAGCTGGTCGCTAAGGGGCACCGGATGTTCGGCCTCAGCATACTGAGACTAGAAGACCTTCTCCGTCGAGCTCCCCTCCTCGGCCCGGTAGAATGCGGCAGCATCGGACACACCGCGAGGAAGATCTGCGAACGCTCCTGGAGAGCTCCGAATTCGGGTAAGCAACAGGTAATTAACACTCACATGCTTACTTTGCATGAAAAATGCCTTACTCGCTGCTATTTTCTTTACCGCCTCAATCTCCTGGAGGGCCTTGTAGGCTTCGGCCTTAGCAGCTTTGGCACTCTCAAGAGCCGTTTCAAGCTCAGACTCTCGAGTCTTCGAGTCACGGTCCAAGCTCTCATGTTTTTTCACGAGATCCTGGAGCTCTTGTTGTACCTCCGCCACCCGCGCCTCCTGCTTCTCTCGCTCGGTGCGCTCATGGCGCCGCATTACGTTGACCGCTGACCACCGCCTCCTTCAAGGTCGCCACCTCGTTAGTGGCCCCTACAATACCTATGTTATCCTTGTCATTTTTCTTGCAACCAAATCCTTTTCTGTAAGGTACAATTTTCATAAGGTATTACTCGCCTTCTTTTTCCTCGAGCTGCTTCTTGGCATGGCCGAGCTCGTTCTCGGACTGCTCGAGGTTTTCCTTCAAAGTATTGACCTCCATGATCGGTCTTGGAGGTCACAACAACCTGCAATCCCATATTGACATATTTTTATGACTCCTGCGTTTATCTTTCTAAAGATCCTCGGTCCGCTTTTCTTTCCGAACACCGAACCGAGCATCGTGGGCTACTGTCTATGTGGTACCATTTTACATATATTGAAATTCTTACCTCAAAGCCTATTAGAAGGCTACTGCAGGCTTCGGTCAGCCCGCTCTTGGCGAGCTGAACCTTCTGAATCACCGCACTCATAACAGTGCGGTGTTCCTCTTCGATGGAGGCGCCGTTGAGCGCCTCCAGCAAATTATCCGGCACCTCCGGTTGGACGGAGGCAGCCGGCGTCGCGGTCTTGCCCTTCTTACGAAGGGGTCGCCCGCCGGACTCCGGAGCCACTGTGGCCTCCGGGGCTGAGTCCGATGCAAAGTCCGGGAGGGTGTCCTGTGACACCTCCGGGGCCTCCTCCTCCTGGTGGGTCCCTTCACAGGATCCCACCTCGGCGTCGTCCGTGTACGGGGTGGAGGCAATCGAGAAGGAATCCATATCCGACGCACCCAAGGGCCCGCTCGACGAAACGGGAAGATCATCCTTGGGCGGACTACAGGGTTGTATGCGGCATTAGAAAGAAATTATGTGGCGAAAAGAAAAAACCTTGAAGTTATTCGGGAGTCCGGATACTTACGATCTCGCCAGGGGCTTGGCCCTTGGAGGCCAGTCCTTGTCGTCATCCTTTGGCGTTGGCCGAGCAGTCCGGGGAAGAGTTTTCCCTTCTTGGACCCTCCGGCCTCCCTTGTTGGGGAGGCCTTCCTTTTCTTCCCTCCCCCTGCTGGGGGAGAGGCTTTCTTCTTCTCCTCCTCGCCTTGGTGGGAGGAGTCGGCCTCGGATTCATCATCCGATAACACCTAAAAATGGGAACTCTTCCGAGTCCCCGTGGCCGTCTTCTTGGCCTTATTCTCCGGCAAAGGTAAAGGGAGTTTAGATCTCGCATAGAGCCAAACTATGGAAAACAAGTGGTGAAATCACTTACCTCGTCAGCTGGACGCTGCGAGCGGAATCCATGATCTTCGGTGGCGGATGCGGAGCTTCGCGCCCTTGAACAACACCTTCCGGACATCTTCGTGCGTAGTGCGAAGAGCCCGCTCAGTGGTGCAGTGCTGCGCGGATCAAACTCCCACATGTTGAAGCCCCATCGCTGGCACGGGAGAATCCGGTGGATGAGCATGACCTGGACCATGTTGACAAGCTTGAGCTTCTTGTCCACCAGCTTCTGGATACAGGCTTGGAGTCCGGTCAGCTCCTCCGAATCCCCCCAAGTCCGGCCACTCTCTTTCCAGGAGGTGAGCCGTGTAGGGATGCAGATCTGAATTGGGGCGCTGCCCAATCGAGTCACGCTGCTCGGTGATGTAGAACCACCCGATTTCCACCCCTTGATGGTTTCCACGAAAGTGCACTCCACCACGTAACGTGGGACATCCTGCCCACCATGGCGCCTCACTTTTCAGCTTGGCTGCCCTTCACAACCTTCGCTTGACATCAAGGTCTTGAGCCTAAGTGAAGTGGGGCTGGATGCAGAAGAAGGCCTCGCACACGACGATAAACGCCGAGATGTTGAGGACGAAATTCGAGGCCAGATCATGGAAATCTAGGCCGTAGTAGAACATGAGCCCCCGGACAAAGGGATGAAGCGGGAAGCCCAGTCCGCGGAGGAAATGGGGAAGAAATACTACCCTCTCATGGGGCCTAGGGTTGGGGACGAGCTCTCCCTCGTCGGGGAGCCGATCTTGTGATGTTGTTGGACAAATATCGAGCGTCATGCAGCTTCTGGATCTGCCCCTCCGTGACGGAGGAGGCCATCCACTTGCCTCCCGCTCCGGACATAGTTGGAGAAGGTTGAGGTGAGAAGTGTGGACTTGGGCGCTAGAGCTCGAGTTCGCGGAGATGGATAAGCCAAGGACGAAGAAGGCGCGGGTAAAAGGGTTGGATCTTTATCCCCTTATATGGGCGGACAAAAACATGTGTCCCCGCCGGCCTGGTAAAACTCGCTTATCCCCCAAGCGTCACAATCAATGGCGCGGTTGGGTTACCCACATCCGTATTGATGGGAATCCCGGAATAAGGGGAACACGATCTCTGCTTCGACGAGACGTGCCAAGGAAACCGCTTCGCTAAACGCACCAAGGTGGAACAATAAAAGCAATTTGAGTAGAGGCTTGGAAGTGGTGCGACGTCACGCCCACGTAATCGTCGGCCAGATTGATCTTGTGTAATATTATTCTCTCTACGGTGGTATGTGCAATTTATTTTTGCAGAGCCGGACACTATCCTGGTGTTCACAATCTCCTATAAATTGTTCGGAGGAAGAACCCGCCTTGCAATGCCGAAGACAACATGCACGCCGGACTCATCGTCATTGAAGCCTGGTTCAGGGCTACCGAGGAGTTCCGGACTAGGGGTGTCCGGATAGTCGAACTATCATCATCGGCCGGACTCCAAGACTATGAAGATGCAAGATTGAAGACTTCGTCCGTGTCCGGATGGGACTTTCCTTGGCGTGGAAGGCAAGCTTGGCGATACGGATATGTAGATCTCCTACCTTTGTAACCGACTTTGTGTAACCCTAGCCCTCTCCAAAGGTTGCCTATATAAACCGGACGATCGTAGTCCATAGGATGAACAACAATCATACCATAGGCTAGCTTCTAGGGTTTAGCCTCTTTGATCTCGTGGTAGATCCACTCTTGTAACACACATCATCAATATTAATCAAGCATGACGTAGGGTTTTACCTCCATCAAGAGGGCGAACACAGGTAAAACATCATGTCCCTTGTCTCCTGTTACCATCCGCCTAGACGCACAGTTCGGGACCCCCTACCCGAGATCCGCCGGTTTTGACAGCGACAGAAGGGTAATAGGTTGTTAGGCAAATGTAAAACCAAGGTTGGGACTTGCTGGAGAAGTTTTATTCAAAGCAAACTGTCAAGGGGTTCCCATAACACCCAACCGCGTAAGGAACGCAAAATCAAGGAACATAACACCGGTATGACGGAAACTAGGACGACAAGAGTGGAACAAAACACCAGGCATAAGGCCGAGCCTTCCACCCTTTACCAAGTATATAGGTGCATTAATACTATAAGAGATATTGTGATATCCCAACATAAACATAATCCAAGATGGAGCAATCTTCATCTTCATCTGCAACTAGCAACGCTATAAGAGGGGCTAAGCAAAAGCGGTGACATAGCGAAACAACGTTTTGCTAGGAAGGGTGACAAAGGTTAGAGGTTCATGGCAATTTGAGAGGCTTGATAAGCAAGCGGTAGGTAACGCGGCATAGCGATAGCATCGAGGCAACTAGCATAGCAATGATAGCAATGAGATCCAAGGTGACGGTCATATTTCCTGAAATCCCACTAGGAAGAAGAACGAGTCCATGAAGAAGATGAAGCCACGAAGATGAACCCAGCGTAGACGAACGAATCCTCACGAACGCAACGAAACAGGAACTATCGAGGAGAAGCACATCCGGAAAGAAGCAAACAACACGGTAAACACACCACACATAAACAAGGCATGATGCACATCCCAGTATGATGCATGAAAAGGCTACATGAGGCTACGCATGGCAAGAGATGATGCATACAAGAGAAACACATCAAAGCAAGTTCAAATGAGGCCGGAAACAACATATAACAATTCTGGTAAGTCCCCATATGCAAATTTCGAAATTGGACCAGATCTGAATAAACCTTATGTTCAAGTTGTTAAACAGCAAGTTAATATGCACCAAAATGATCTATACGAAATTCTAGTCAAGTTACATATAAAGTTCATTTAATTTGGATCTACGGCCTAGAAGATATGAGCAAAACAAGTTAAACATGGCGTTGATGTAAAATGCATTCAAACGTCAAGCAAACACATTCAAAACATGGATGCAACAAGGTAATATGAAACTACATGCAAAACTAAGCAAGTTTCATTTAGAGCACACTCAAAACGGAGCAACGGTTCAACACATACACATGAAACAAGTTTAAAGGGCAAGCTGTCCAAAACAGCAACTAGGCAACTTGCAAGTATCAAAACAACATGCTACAACACCTCAACCTGAAAACAAATGACATGGACGTGATTTACAGGTAAAAAATTAAAATGAACACTGAGCTATCTCCAGAAATCACTAGAACATGCTCAAAAGGACATGGCAAGATTGGAAATAATAACAATTTCACATACTTAGCAGAATTTCACTAGACATGACAGTAATAACATCAGGTTGCAAAGTTTAGAGCTATCAAAAAACATGCTACATGAACTTATCATGGCAACCAAAGGCATGGCATGCTAGTACCGAAAGCAATTAAGAAAACTCCCTTAGTGAACTTATTCCAAAGATCAACAAAAAGATGGTAGTACCCGTGCAAACATGGCAAATGATATGGCAGATTCAGACTGAATAATAGCACATGGCAGGAACAACGATAAGTAGGCATGTTGGTGAGCTTGTGCCACTCACCACAAAGCATTACATGGCATGAAAAGGTAACCGAAAGTAATAAGACATAATTATGAAGCTAAGAACGGCAATAGAAAGTTCATAGGGTACATGGATAACTAGCAGAGCACATGGCAAAAACTGGACTTAACATTAGCAGGCTGACAACAACATTATTTAGCAAGTTTGGAGCACGATAACATCAAGCTACAGGAGGCTATAAATGCAACAAAGAGCATGGATCGATAGAGCATAACATTTATAACAAAAAATCCTTACTGAACATCTCCAGATTATGCATAGATTAATTGGTAGCATCAAGCAAAGATAACAACATGATATAACCGTTTCAGCATTGACAGAACATTAACAGTAAGTAGCCCACTTCACGAGCTTGATGCACTGGCCACAAGGCACAAAAAAATACATGGGTCCAACCACTGTAAATATGGCACAAATATGCTCCTAAAACATGTAGACATCATGCTCAAAGGATGCACACACAAAATGCAACGAAAATGACAAAACAACAAGTTATAACAGTCTCAGCAGGTTAACATCATATGGCACTTGCAACGATGATTAGGGCGTCAAGATTAACTCAAACAAGCATGGCACAAGGGAATTAAATGTAGAGCATCTCACAATGAACATTTTTACATATTACGCACTCAAAGCGGAGCAGTATGCAAGAAGTTATGGCATGTCAAATGGGGCACCAGAAAGTGAGATTTCGGGGACTTGGCAGAAAATACCCTTCGAAAGTCAACGGGACGAGGCGGTTCGGGGACGAGCAGATCCGGGTACGGGGGAGGCGTTTGGATCGGGATGGGTGGATATGGTCCACTTTTCCAGATCCACCGGAGAGGAGAATCCGGCGATGACGGCGCGCGGGCGCTGGGTTCCGGCGAGGAGGCCGTGGCAGGTGCGGCGCCGCGCGCGTGTCAGGCGATATGCGCGTGTTGGGGAACGTTCGAAAATTAAAATTTTCCTACGGTTTCACCAAGATCTATCTATGAGTTCATCTAAGCAACGAGTCAAGAGAGAGAGTTTGCATCTACATACCACTTGTAGATCGAGTACGGAAGCGTTCGAGGGAGTGGTGATGATGAAGACGTTCTCAACGTGATTCCGATCACCGATGACCAAGTGCTGAACAGACAGCACCTCCGCGTTCAACACACGTGCGGATTTACGACGCCTCCTTCTGCCTTGATCCAGCAAGGAGGAAGGAGAGGTTGAGGAAGACAACTCCAATGGCAGCACGACGGGCGTGATGCGGATGGAGTGTTGTTCTCCGGCAGGCTTCGCCAAGCCTATGCGGAGGAGGAGAGGTGTTGGGAGGGAGGGCTGCGCCTTCAATGGTGTTTGCAGCCCTCCCTCACCCCTCTATTTATAGGGAAGGGAGGAGGGCGGCCCCTCTAGATGCATCTAGAGGGGCGGCGGCCAAGGGAGGGGCTTGCCCCCAAGCAAGGGGCGCCCCCAGGGTTCCCTCAACCCTAGGCGCATGGGCCAAGGGAGGGTGCGCCCAGCCCACTAGGGGCTGGCTGCCTCCCACGCAGCCCTAGTGGCCCCCCTATAGGGGTGGCCCCTGCGGGTGGTCCTCCGGAACCTTTCCGGTGGACCCTCCATAATACCGATATGACCCGAAACTTTTCCCGTGTCCGTTTGACGACTTCCCATATATAAATCTTTACCTCCGGACCATTCCGGAACTCCTCGTGACGTCCGGGATCTCATCCGGGACTCTGAACAACATTCGTTAATCACATACAAGTCTTCCTATTAACCCTAGCGTCACCGAACCTTAAGTGTGTAGACCCTACGGGTTCGGGAGACATGAAGACATGACCGAGACGCTCTCCGGTCAATAACCAACAGCGGGATCTGGATACCCATGTTGGTTCCCACGCTCCTCGATGTTGTCATCGGATGAACCACGATGTCGAGGGTTCAAGCAACCCCGTATGCTATTCCCTTTGTCTTGACGGTATGTTACTTGCCCGAGACTCGATCGTCGGTATCCCAATACCTCGTTTAGTCTCGTTATCCAAGTCACTTTACTCGCATCAGTAATGCATGATCCCGTGACCGGACACTTGATCACTTTGAGCTCATTATGATGATGCATTACCGAGTGGGCCCGATGATACCTCTCCGTCATACGGAGTGACAAATCCACTGTCTCGATCCGTGTCAACCCAATGTACACTTTCGGAGATACCTATAATGCACCTTTATAGTCACCCGATTACGTTGTGACGCTTTGGTACACCCAAAGCATTCCTACAAAGATCCGGGAGTTACACGATCTCACGGTCTAAGGAAGATACTTGACATTGGAAAAGCTCTAGCAAAAGCGAACTACACGATCTTTGTGCTATGCTTAGGATTGGGTCTTGTCCATCACGTCATTCTCCTAATGACGTGATCCCGCTTGTCAATGACATCTGATGTCCATAGTCGAAACCATGACTATCCGTCGACCAACGAGCTAGTCAACTAGAGGCTCACTAGGGACGTATTGTGGTCTATGTATTCACACGTGTATTACGATTTCCGGATAATACAGTTATAGCATGAATAAAAGACAATTATCATGAACAAGGAAATATAATAATAATGCTTTTATTATTGCCTCTAGGGCATATTTCCAACAGCGCGGGTGTGGGGTGAGGTGGCGCCGCGGGATTGGTAGCGGGGACAGTGGTGCTGACGTGGCAGCTTGTGGTTGGTCGGGGCGAGGTGGCCGGCGGACATGTCCGGCACGGACGAATTTGTCCGGCGGCGCGAGGTGGAAGGAGGCCAGGGTTTGCACCACGAAAATGGAGGGGAAGGACCTATATATAGGTAGGAGGAGCTAGGGTAGTCTAAATGAGGAGCGGTTTTCGCCCACACGATCACGATCCAACGACCGAGAGCATGGAGGGGGTTTGGATGGGCTCATGGGCCGTGGTGGAGGGGTGTTGGGCTGCAAAGAGAGAGGGGTTTTGGGCTACGCGGTTAACCGTTGGGGCGTCAAACGGACTACGAATGCGACGAAAATTGACAGGCGGTCTACCTACTCTAAAACAACACCGCACGTCGAGTTTCATCCCATTCTGAGAACATTTAAATGCCACTCACGAAACAAGGTCTGAGAGGTGCAACGGGCGCGTGAGAGTGTCGGATCGTGAAACGAACAACGGGGAAAAAGACCGGATGCAAGTTTTGGAAACATGAGGATGCAATGAAGATGATGACATGGCAAAATGCAACACGCAAGCAAATGACATGGCAAGGACGGCGAATAAACGAAAGACACCTGGCGCATCGGATCCGGGGCGTTACAACTCTCCTCTACTAATAAGAGATCTCGTCCCGAGATCTTAGGACCGAGACGGAAGGGAAAAGGGATGAGGTGAAATAAGGACAAAAGAGAGAGGATGAACAAAGTCGAGAAAACTCGAGTAGGAAAAGAAACGACGAATATGACGAGAATCAAAGCTCCGAAACAAAAATGAATTCGAAGCCACTCCGGTTAGAACAAGATAGAAGCGGAATAAGAATGAAAGAATTTAGGAAGAACTCTGGCTGAACAAGGAAAGAATAGAACATGATCTTGACAAGATGGAATGATACTTGGTGAGAGGAACAACACAATGCCTCCGGGAATACTTGAAAGATTGGAATGAGAAGAACGGGGAAGGAGATGACAACTTCTACCACGAATGAAATAGAAAGCATCCATAGAAGGAAGCATTGAATGGAGTTGTTGGAAATTCAACAACAAAAGAATTGCTTGTTGTGGACTTATAGATAACATCTCAAAATTATGAGGTGATCGCCGACCACAAGCAGAAAATATTGAATAGCTGAGAAGAACGAAGAAATGCTAAACTCCACTTCAAAATAATACGAAGAATTAATTTCACCTCGCGCAGCAAGAAGAAGAATACTTGAGCTCCTCCGAAAGAATCTGGATGAACACTTGAAGAATGAATTAAATCATGGCGATCCACCGTGAAGAACTCCGGTACAAAAGGATGATGAGATAGAATTGAGGTATGAAAAGAATAAGGGTAAAGCCTTGCGATGAATAGAAGGAGGTTCGACGAGACGACCAAGGAGAACTTGGAACTCCGGAAGGAAAATAATAACTCAGGACCGAGAGACTATTCACCATGAAAAATCTTCGACGGAAGGAATTGATCCACTTGATGAAAGCGGAATAAGAACTATGTTATGCTTATCCTTCACCAATTTAAATTGATGACAAGCGACGGATTTGCATACTACTTATTCGTGTTGGAAAAGATTAAGGGGGGAATATAGCGCGAAATTTGGGAAGGTCTTCATTAACCCCTGGTAGGGTTTGGAAAGAACGAATGAATTGATACGATAACAACAGAAAAGAAATCTTGAGCGAACCATAATGAGAATTCAAAATTAAATGATGAAGGAGAATGAATCACCGGGAAGAATTAGAAAGGAAAGAAGATACTTGAGGGAATTAGAGACAAAAGAACGAATAGATCGTGAACCAATTGAAGAATACTTGAACGAAGCACCAGAAGAATATTGAGACGAACGAAGGGGCGCGGATATAGAATAATTGGAGAATGAATCTGAAAACTTAGAACGAAGAAATCTTCTGAAAAGATGGCCTTCGGATGATCGAGAGAGAAAGCAACTCCTGAAATGCATCGAATGATTGAAAAGAATTTGCACGATTAAAAATAATAATTTGATAGGATAACATCGAGCTAGCACCACGAATCTCCGGTAGAACGGACAAGATTTAGAGGAAAAATCTTCTTCTATCTTCGAATGACGACGAGAAACAACACCTTGAAGAATTGTTGAAACACTCCGGAAGAATGAAAAGAGGGAAGATTGAACTGAACATAAAAGAATTTGAAAGCAGTCTTGGAGAAGGCATCTAACTGATGAAATTCATACTTACGTCAAATTTTCAAAGAACTTGAGAATACCTCCGGGAAATCAGAAGAGTCAGGTAAGATCCTAGGAAAAGACCTGTGGGTTAGGGCCCACTGAAAAGAAACACCGTTGAGAGGAATTGAAGAAGAGACGATGCACCAGAACGATTAAAAGATTTGAATGAGATGACAACCTCGGAATAGTTGAATGCAACACTACTCTTCTGAGATGTCTTCATCACTCCGGGACGATTAAATGACGAGAGGTGAACGAGCAACGGGAAACATTTGAGCCGAGGGAAAGAATATAATCAACAACGAAAAAGTTTGAATTGGATCCATCGGAAAGAAAACGAGATGAACAAATATGAACTTGATGAGAAATCGCCGGTTGAGAGAATTGAGGAAAGACTGAAGATATTCCACACGAATGAAATTGATGCTCGAATAGAGGATCAGACTCCGGGAATAAAAATGGTGGGAGGGCGGGAAAAACACAGGCAACTGGAACGACGAATAATTGAATTGAAAAGCGCCAGTTGAAATGATTGAGGAGAGAATGCAAAGGCTTCGCACGATTAGGATGGATACTCGATTTCGGACTCCGGTTCCAAGAAGAAGAAGGGGTGGGCGGGTGGGAAAAACAAGGACAACTTCGGATAGGGAAACAACATCGATTGAAAAGAACTGAGGATTGATCTTGCAAAAGATGACGAAGATCGAAACCACTCGAAGAGAAGTGCGCCGGATTGAAAAGAGGATTGACAACGAACAAAAACTAACCGCGTGATCCTAAAGAAAAATTTGAAGGGGAAGAGGAGTAATTCAAAACACCTACGTCAAGATTCCTTACCAGAGTAATGAAGGGGCATAGGAGTAAAAAGAATTCCTACTCTCCGATATAACTAGACTCGGAAAAAGTTTTCTTCTAGACTCGACAATGGCCAAACTATACGATCAATCAAGGGGGCTCCTATGGTCGGTCGAGGCTCTGATACCAACTTGTCACGCCCAATATGCGACCCTATTCAAGAGTGACTCGAAGGTCCCACCAAGGATAGACCCGCATATTGGAAGCGCTTTTGCAAGGTGGATATCATTACATCATACCATTACATAATAGTTGGGGATACATACATAAGGCACAAACACCCCAAGAATACATCAACATCATACAAGACATCAACATCCGACTACGGATGACACACAAACAGAAACTCAAATAGAAACTCAGACATCATGCTCAAAGGATGCACACACAAAATGCAACGAAAATGACAAAACAGCAAGTTATAACAGTCTCGGCAGGTTAACATCATATGGCACTCTTGCACGATGATTAGGGCATTAAGATGAACTCAAACAAGCATGGCACAATGGAATTAAATGTAGAGCATCTAACAATGAACATTTTGACATATTACGCACTCAAAACGGATCAGTATGCAAGAAGTTATGGCATGTCAAAGGGGGCACCAGAAAGTGAGATTTTAGGGACTTAGCAGAAAATACCCTCCAAAAGTCAACGGGACGAGGCGGTTCGGGGACGAGCAGATCCGGGTATGGGGGAGGCGTTTGGATCGGGGATGGGTGGATCTGGTCCACTTTTCCAGATCCACCGGAGAGGAGACTCCGATGACGATGGCGGCGCGGGCGCGGCTGTGCTGGGGCGACGGGGCGTGGGTGTGGGGTGAGGTGGCGCTACGGGATTGGTCGCGGGAACGGCGGCGCTGACATGGCGGCTTGTGGTTGGTCGGGGTGAGGTGGCCGACGGACATGTCCCGTGCGGACGAATTTGTCCGACGTCGCGAGGTGGAAGGAGGCTAGGGTTTGCACCGCGAAAATGGAGGGGAAGGACCTATATATAGGTAGGAGGAGCTAGGAGAGTCCAAATGAGGAGCGGTTTGGATGGGCTCATGTGCTGCAGGGGAGGGATGTTGGGCTGCAAAGAGAGAGGGGTTTCGGGCTACGTGGTTAACCGTTGGGGCGTCAAACGGACTCCGAATGCAACGAAAATTGACAGGCGGTCTACCTACTCTAAAACAACACCGCACGTCGAGTTTCATCCCATTCCGAGAACATTTAAATTCCACTCACGAAACAAGGTCTGAGAGGTGCAACGGGCGCGTGAGAGTGTCGGATCGCGAAACGGACAACGAGGAAAAAGACCGGATGCAAGTTTTGAAAACATGAGGATGCAATGCAGATGATGACATGGCAAAATGCAACACACAAGCAAATGACATGGCAAGGACGGCGAATAAACGAAAGACACCTGACGCATCGGATCCGGGGCGTTACACCTAGGGAGTGCCCCGAGGGGGCACAACCCACCATGGCGCACCTGGGGGCCCAGGCGCCCCTAGGTGGGTTCTGCCCACCTCGGTGGCCACCTGCACCCCTCTTTACCCTATAAATTCCCAAATATTCCAAAAACCCTCGGGGTTAACCTAGATCAGAAGTTCCGTCGCTGCATGCCTCTATAGCCACCGAAACCCAATCTAGACCCCATTCTGGCACCTACTGGAGGGGGGAATCATCTCCGGTGGCCATCTACATCGTCCCGTCAGCCACCACGATGAGGAGGGAGTAGTCCACCCTCGGGGCTGAGGGTTTGTACCAGTAGCTATGTGTTTACTCTCTCTCTCTCTCTCTCTCTCTCTCTCTCTCTCTCTCTCTCTCTCCGTCTCCCTCGTGTTCTTGAGATGTCACGATCTTGATGTATCGCGGGCTTTGTTAATATAGTCGGATCATATGGTGTTTTCCCCTCTTTATCTTGTTTTGATGAATTGAGTTTTTCCTTGATATTTCGTTGTTATCGGATTGAATAAATTTATGGATTTGAGAGCACTTGATATATGTCTTGCATATGAATACTCGTGGTGATTCACTCTCTTCTACTGCTTCAAGATGGAGGCTTCCAGAAGCGTAGTCTTTGATAGGACTAGCTATCCCCCTCTTATTCTGGCATTCTGCAGTTCAGTCCACAAATACTACCCATTTCATTGATACCAATGCATCTGTAGTGTAGATCCTTGCTTGCGAGTACTTTGGATGAGTACTCACGGTTACTTTGCTACTTTTTTCCCCTGTCCCGGTTTTTGCAATCGTATGATGGAGTCTAGGAGCGAGAGGATCCCGAGGATGTTTCAATGTAGAGTTCGGCTTTGATGAGTAGTTAGGAGGTCCCAGGCAGGAGGCCTTGCCTTTTCAATTGTTGCTACTTTTGTACTAGACTTCTTAAGGCAAACTTGTTTAACTTATGTATGTACTCAGATATTATTGCTTCCGCTGACTCTTGTGTATTCGAGCATATGTATTCGAGCCCTCGAGGCCCTTGGCTTGTAATATAAAGCCTGTAACTTTTTAATTTGTGTCTAGAGTTGTGTTGTGATATCTTCCCGTGATTGTACACATTTGCGTGTATGATTAGTGTATGGTTAAATCAAGGGCGTCACACTCTTCTGGTTTTCTGCGAGGTTGGCCAAACTCCGCTCGATCCTCCGAGTAGCTTGAATGAGATAGAGCATCTGGCCAGTCTTGGTTTTTAGCACTAGAGCGGTGGAAGCACTCGGTCCGGTAGTCCTTGTAGCCTCTCCTTCTGCCTGTGTTGCGGCGGAGGTAGGATGGGATGGATCCGTCATCACAGTGTTATCCTCGAACTCTAGTATTATCGGCATATGACCGTCTCACGGCCCAACAAAAAACACTTGTTTGCACCCTTCAAGTTGATAAGCACCTGAATGTGTGGGCAAAATCACAAGAACTCTTCAGGTCAACAGTTATTCTCTTCACGATTTCCACTATGAGATCCATTACGTTGAACTTCTGATGTTGGTCAATATGATGCAGCATGGTTATGGAGTGACCACGAATCATCTTCTCATCACCTGACTTGGGCATCAAAGTATGCCTCGTGATGGTATTGGAGGTAGCAAGACATGCCAGTAAGTGATAAACTGAGCCAAGCTGTACTTGTTAGGAATCTATGTGTACAAATTAGCCATGGAATTGCGGTCCATCTTTGGCTTGGCATACACATCAATATTGTCCTAATTAGCCTCAGGCACACCTAACAAAGTGGCCCACTCAAGTACACTGGACTAGTACCTGGCTCCTTCGGTAATCCAGACTGTCCTTCCATTTGGATAGAAGTGAGTTGTCGAGTAAAATCGCATGATCATCTCATCTTACCATGCAGTCAGCTTCTTCCCAATGAACTCATTGATCCCAACTGTGTTGTCATGAACGTGGGGGTAGTGGCCCTCATGCTTGTCAATGTATTTCCGGTCCTCCCACCTCATATCACTAACCCCAGGCTTCTTGTCAAGAAGAAGTTCTCATAGAAGTCCTACTACTCCTTGGTGTAGAAGCGGTAGTCCACAACAGTCCTTCTCCTGATGGAATATGGGTCAAACTCTCTCCATATCCTCACTCCATTGTCTTTCCTCTCTTTCATATTTTCTACCATAGGATGAGTGTCATCGTGTTTTTTCATTCTGGCTCTATGCTTTTGCGGCATTGGGGCTTCATCATCTTCCTCTTCTCTTTCAGGCACCGGGTCCTTGTCCTTTTCCATAGAAGAGATGTTTCTGGTAGTCCTCCCCTTTGGCTTGGGGTAGCAGCCGATTTGGAGGAAACAACAAACTTGGAGGTTGTGGCTACTCTCTTGGGCATTGCATCAACCATTAGCTTCTGCTGTTTGGCTGGAGGAGGCTCGGCAGTCTCTGGCTCATCATCTATCCTCATGGAGGTAGGCTTGTACACCACATGAGTTGCTATTTTCTCACTCTCTTCTTTCCTGCAACCTTGGCCATAGATTTACTTGCAGCTGGCCTTGTGCTTGTAGCAGTGACATACTCCTTAGCTAGCAGGGTCTTCTTCTTCTTGGAAGTTACTTCTTCCAGATGGAAATCCTCATCATCAGAATCTGAGTTCCTCTTCTTCCTTGTTCTGGTGTGTTAGGACATATTTCTCCCTTAGTGGTTCTGGTGATTGATGACAATGCTTTAGCGGAAAAATCGTGCGCATTGAGCATTTCAGATAATTGATCAAATGGCACAGGACGATTCGAGTCCCTCAGAGTTTTATAAGTAAGGACAGTTATTTTCCTACATTTCTTTTCGGTGGATTTGAGTCATAGGAGAACTGTACTATTAAGAGGGGGTCCGCTTTGGAAAGGTTTGAGTGGAATCAACACATACACACTTTCATATGCACCCATGTTCCTTTCCCGCTTCGATGAAGTTGCTCCTAGGTTGTGTGTGCTTGAATCCCGAAGGACTTAAGCGGCAGTACCGCTCTGGTCAGTGGTAGTACTGCCTATAAGCGGCAGTACAGCTCTTAGCGAGCGATAGTACCGCTTATATGTAGTAGTACCTCCGCCCAGTGCCATGCATACTACCGCTGCGTCTGGGGGCTCGACTTTTCGTGTCGGATTGCACGACAATGGGGACGGTACCACAAGTGGTAGTACCGCCCCACTTTCGCCCCCTCCAGGATTCTGTGCTCTCCCAGCGGTTCTAGAGCGACAGTGGATGAGCGGCACTACTGTCTGTAAGCGGTGGTACCGTGCATGACCAGCGGTAGTACCGCTGTTGCAGCAGTGCTGCATCCCACGTGTCCTGCCCTATTTTCTCAGTACACTGAGCTGCAATCCCAGCGGCAGTACCGCTGGGGCGAGCGGCAATACTGCTCCGGCGGCACTAACGCCTCATGGCTCCGTGCCATTGCTCTGCTGGAAGTATACTGCTGCCCGAGCGGTAGTACCGCTTATTGCGGGCTGAGAGCAATGTAACGGTTGTATTGGCCGCCCACTATATAAATGTGGTCTTCTTCCCCAAGAAGACCTACCTCTTCCTCCCAAACTCCATTGCTACTCAAAGCTCCATTTTCGCCTGATCTCTCTCCCTAGCCAATCACAATTGTTGATTTTCTTGAGAATAGTTGAGAAGGCCCCGATCTACACTTCGACCAAGAGAAATTTGATTCCCCACACTAATCCCTTGCGGATCTTATAACTCTTGGGTGTTTGAGTACCCTAGATGGTTGGGGTCACCTCGGAGCCACATTCCATTGTGGTGAAAAGCTTTGTGGTGGTGTTGGGAGCCTTCAATTCGGCTGTGGAGATTTCCCCAACCTTGTTTGTAAAGGTCTGGTTGCCGCCTTCAAGGGCGCCACTAGTGGAATCATGACATCTTGCATTGTACGAGGGCGTGAGGAGAGTACAATGGCCCTAGTGGCTTCTTGGGGAGCATTGTCCCTCCACACCGCTCTAACGGAGACGTACTTCCCTTCAAAGGGAAGGAAATTCGATAACACATCCTCGTCTTCACCGGCTCCACTTGTGGTTACTTCTGACCTTTACTTTGTGCAAGCTTTATTTGTGTTGTATCCTTTGCTTGCTTGCTTGTGTTGTTGTTGCTAACATCATATAGGTTGCTCACCTAGTTGCATATCTAGACAACCTATTTGTTGCTAAACCTAATTTGTTAAGAAAAGCTAAAGATTGGTAGTTGCCTATGCACCCCCCCCTCTAGTCAACCATATCGATCGTTTCATGGTGGATGCTGTGGCAAACTTGGGTAACTTCTCTCTCCCTCATGATACCTTTCCTCTGGTCTAGTGCCTGCATATAGGTCCAAACTGACCTCTCTGAAAACATTCTGACTATCACTGGCCTCAGACATGCCGACAATAGATTCTGTGAATAGATTAGTTTAGGCAGAGTGGATTAGTATCAGAAAATGTAGTTTGTTTTTGAAAACATTCGAATTCAAACTTCAGTTTTAGGTTTTTACAGAGAGCATTTTGGAGTGGCCAAGTTGAAATTTTCGATAGCACCGATGCAACAACTAGAACTAGGGTTTGCAGTTTTGGTCTGACCGAAGAAATCTCTGGTTCCACCGAAGCGCACATGTTGCTACTGAAGCCAACTCAGTGATACCAACCCAATACCACTTAGTTTCACCGAAATCATACTGTGTGCAATGGCCGTGGCCAAATCGGTGATGCCGGGTTGCTTCAAATCGGTTGATCCAGGATGAAAACTGTAAAACCCTCAACCTAAAATTGAAAATTGAACTATAGCTAGTAATTCTACTGGATAAGGAATCTCAATCTGTGGCAAGATCTAGAGGAACCATCCATGCATCGAATCAAAAAATGGAAGCATGGAAGGGAGCGAATCTCACTCTAACTTGGTGGAGATCCCCTACGATGGCAATGGCGGAGGTGATTTCCGTTGACGGCGGATGAATCCAACTGCGGGGGCACGCTAGAAACGAAGATGAGATCCGAAGACCAGGGGCGACGACAACAACGGGGTGCAGAGATGGAACGATTGAAGAAATTTTCAATGTACGGCCCGCGGGCATATATATACCCATGTGATGTCGGTAGAACCAATCGAAATAAATTGGTATCACCGAGATGCGTAATGACCAGAGACAGTGAGCTTCGGGGAAGCCGAGTTCTTCACATCGGTCGTACCGAGGTAGAAATAAGGATCAGTCTAAGTGCTCATCGGTGGAACCGAATTCGAGTGAATTGGTCTATCTGAAAAACACTTAGAGAGTTTTGGAAGTCATCCCTAATCAGATCAGTGGCTTCGAGTGCTCCTCACCCAGAGGGTCTGAAACATAGCTTGTTCAAATTTTGTGATATAGCATGAAACCAATTTGAGACAAGATGAGATAGATAGCTAGAGAAGGTGCTTAGGCATTCGTGTACATCCAATTGGCCAAATAAAACCAAAATAATCAAACTACAAATGGATGTCCTCGAATGAGAAATATGCATACAAACATGCTCACACAATAAGATAACAGATGAAATATGTGTCAAACATGCACATCCAACACTAGCAACTATAATGGGCAGTGACATAATCATTTATATATGAGTATATTGACTTAGGAGCCAAAATGAGAACATTTGTTCATAGGTCTTACTCATCATTTAAGCACAAGTGGGGTTACCACTTTTACATAAAGCATCAATGTGTTCACACCATTAGAGTTGCTTTGACTCAAGCATTAGAGTAAAGCTCCCCTGATACGTCTCCAACGTATGTATAATTTTTGATTGTTCCATGCTGTTATATTAATAATCTTGGATGTTTTACAATCACTTTATATCATTTTTGGTCCAAAAACCCTCGGGGTTAACCTAGATCAGAAGTTCCATCGCCGCAGGCCCCTGTAGCCACCATAACGCAATCTAGACCCCATTCCGGCACCCTGCCGGAGGGGGGAATCATCTCCGATGGCCATCTTCATCATCCCGGTGGCCACCACGATGAGGAGGGAGTAGTCCACCCTCAGGGATGAGGGTTTGTACCAGTAGCTATGTGTTTAATCTCTCTCTCGTGTTCTTGAGATGTCACGATCTTGATGTATCGCGGGCTATGTTAATATAGTCGGATCATATGGTGTTTTCCCCTCTCTATCTTGTTGTGATGAGTTGAGTTTTTCCCTTTGAGATTCATTGTTATCGGATTGAATACTTTTATGGATTTGAGAGAACTCGATATATGTCTTGCATATGAATACTCGTGGTGACAATGGGGTATCGTTTGATTCACTTGGTATATGTTTTGGCACTCAATTTGTGGATTCCCGAGGTGACATCACTACTAGTAAAAGGCCTGCTAGTGGTGCACCTGTTTTGGCTACTAATGGCGCACTACAGGTGCACCACTAGCATCACGCCATTAGAATTTTTAGTATACCAGATACTAATGGCGCACCAGGGAGTGCGCCATTAATATATCACACAGTGCGCCATTACTATCTGACTTAGTAATGGCGCACCACATAGAAGTGCGCCATTACTAACAATTTTTTTTCAAATTTTTTTCAGAATTTTTTTTCGTTTTTTTCTTAATCTCGGGTTACTATGGCTTAATCTCGGGTCAATATGCTTAATCTCAAGTCAAATCGCACTCTGTGGTCAAACTTCCTGGAAGGTCACCCATCCTCACACTACTCCAGCCCGAGCACGCTTAACTTCGTAGTTCTATCCAACCCCAAAGACCAAATTTCACTTCACACGCACTTGTTGATATATCTATCATATCAATCCTATTAAACCTTGTTGATGTCTAGGACTTTGTTCATGTTCATGAGTGTGATGAAATTTTGAAAATATATTTCAAACTTCCTGGTCATATTACGTGTCATATTTTGAAAAAAAATTCCAATTTTTTTCTGAAACCAATTTTTTTTTCTGTTACTAGTGGCGCACCTAGCAAATGTTCCGCCACTAGTAAGTTTGATTTTTTTTCATTTTCCCCCCTCTAGATCTTAAAAGCCCCGTATCTTTCGTTCTGTTAGGTTTTTGGGGATTTTGAAGATGTTGAACAAGGTTCCCTCGGTTCAAATCGGATGTAACTTTTCGAGTAGATGATTTTTCATATAAAAAACTTTTTAATCCGAGTTCGTATGCAAAAGTTATGCCTATTTTACAAATTCCAGAGAGATTTTGCAAATAAAGTCGAAATTCATATTTGTAAATTTTCCCAACAAGTAGACCACATATCACATTACTAGTTTTTGGTCAAAGGTATTAATGGCGCACCTAGTTAAACTAGTAATGGCGCACCACACCCACGGTGCGCCATTACTAGTTTAAAAAACAAAAAAAAATTGAAAAAAATTGAAAAAAAATAGTAGTGGCGCACCGAGGGTGTGTTGCGCCACTAGTTTAACTAGTAATGGCGCACTATCCCCTGGTGCGCCATTACTACTTTTGAAAAAAAATAAAAAAATTTGTTAGTAGTGGCGCACCGTGGATGTGGTGCGCCATTAGTATTTAGAGTTTAATGGCGCACCAACACATGGTGCGCCACTGGTATATAGTAGTGGCGCACCACATGTGTGGTGCACCATTAATGTCCATATTATCTATACCCCTTTTCCTAGTAGTGCATTGGGGTAATCTATGCATAGGGGTTGATGCACGTTCTCGTCTTTTGTTTCTCTGATAGAAATCTTGGGGTACTCTTTGAAGTTCTTTGTGTTGGATTGAGTATTATGAATATGAAATTATTTGGTGTTATTTTAGTACGAACTCTTGGATAGATCGATCGGACCGAATAGCTTCGAGGTGGTTTCGTACCCTACAAACAATTTATTCGTATGTTCTCCGCTAGATAGGAACTTTGGAGTGATTCTTCGTTGCACGTTGAGGGACGGTTATATGATCCAATTATATTAGTATTGTTGAGAGATTGCACTAGTGAAAGTACGAACCCTAGGCCTCATTTTCAAGCATTGCAATACCATTTTGTGCCCATTTACTATTTGCTACCTTGCTATTTTTATTTATTCAGATTAAAAAAATATACTTCTACCACCCATATTACACTTTTATCACCATCTCTTCGCCGAACTAGTGCACCTATACAATTTGCCATTGTATTAGGTATGTTGGGGACACAAGAGACTTTTTATTATTTGGTTGCAGGGTTGTTTGAGAGAGACCATCTTCATCCTACGCTTCCCACGGATTGATAAACCTTAGGTCATCCACTTGAGGGAAAATTGCTACTGTCCTACAAAACTCTGCGCTTGGAGGCCCAACACGTGTCTACAAGAATAAAGTTGCGTAGTAGACATCAAGCTCTTTTCTAGCGCTATTGCCAGGGAGGCTAGGTAAGCGGCACTCACTTCCCATCAACAAAGCTCATTTCTGGCGCCGTTGCCGGGGAGGTGAGTGCTTGAAGGTATATCTTTAGATCTTGCAATTGAATCTTTTAGTTTCTTGTTTTATCACTAGTTTGGTTTATAAAAAGAGAACTACAAAAAAATGGACTTGAGGCTGCATCATGTTATTCATCTTTATAATGTCTTTTGTGAAAATGATGGAAAGGAAAATTTTGCTCAATTGATAGATGAAGAATTCTATAAAATGTTTGAAAAATATCTTTCAATGATGAGCATGACTGCAATGTTGTTGGTATGAACTCTTTGAATATCCATGATGCTAATGATATGCAAAGCCGTAAGCTTGGGGAAGCTATGTTTGATGAAGATGATATTTTTAGTCCCCCAAGATTTGATGTGCAAATTTGTTATAATTATTGCATGCCTCCTATTTAAGATGATTATAATGATGAAAGTGGATTTGGAGAGGTCATGACTTTATTTAGTGATGAATCCACTATTTTGGAAGAGGTTGCAATTGACTATGACAACAAAGTTGCTATTTACGATGATTATGGTGATGACATGTATGCTATAAAGAATAATGATAATTATGAAACTTGTCATCATGATTTTAATTTTCACTCTCATGATAGTTATTTTGTTGAGTTTGCTCCCACTACTATTGATGAGAAGAAATTTGCTTATGTGGAGAGTAATAAAATTTCTATGCTTGTGGATCATGAAAAGAATGCTTTATGTGATAGTTATATTGTTGAATTCATTCATGATGCTACTGAAAATTATTATGATAGAGGAACATATGCTTTTACATATTGCAATAATATCAAGTTTCCTCTCTATGTGTTGAAAATCTTGAAGTTATGCTTGTTTTGCCTTCTTATGCTAGTTGATTCTTGTTACCATAAGTTGTTTGCTCACAAAATCCTTATGCATAGGAAGTGGTTTATACTTAAATGTGCTAGTCATATGCTTCATGATACTCTCTTTGTGTTTCAATTCTTATCTTTTATGTGAGCACCATTGAACTCATCATGCCTAGCTTAAAAGGCATTAAAGAAAAACGTTTGTTGGGAGACAATCCAACACTTTTACCTACTGTTTTTGTGTGTCCACATGATTAGGCTACTTTATTAATCATGTTTTATTTCTTTTGTTTCAATAAAGTGCCAAGTAAGACATTTTGCGCTCAGGAAAACAACTCTCATTTTTAACAGAAGCGTGATAAAATGCTGCTTCTTTTTGCAGAAGATTAATAGACAAATTTCCCAGGTTTTACTATTTTTTCAGAATTTTTGGAGTAGCAGAAGTATGGCTGGAGTAAAGATTACTACAGACTGTTCTGTTTTTGACAGATTCTGTTCTCAATGCATAGTTTGCTTGTTTTCTAGTTTCCATGGCTTATATTGCTCAATATAAATTGTGGAAATGTTAGGCTACAGTAGGCATTGTGTGATAACAATTATGAATCTTGTCTTTGACGGTACCAAAGTGAAATGGTTTGCTCTTTGTCATACTAACCTATCTCACAAAGTTCCGTTAAGTTTTGTGTGATTGAAGTTTTCATGTTTTGGGTGAAATTTTGAAATGAGGAGAATAAGGAGTGACAAGACCCTAATCTTGGGTATGCCGAAGGCACCCCAAGGTAATATTCAAGGATGATACAAGCAACTAAGCTTGGGGATGCTTTGGAAGTCATCCCCTATTTCGTCTCCAACATTATCGGTAACCTCACTTGGAGTTATGTTTTCATTCGTCACATGATATGTGTTTTGCTTGGAGCATCATTTTATTTTGTTAGGATTTGCTTGATGTTATTTAGAATAATGTTTTGCATCTTTTATTTCAATAAAAGTGGCAATGATAGCCTTTACTATGCTTATTTTGCAAGCCTACATGTTGCTGTTTCAAAATTGAAAGTTTACCACTGTTGCAAAAATTCCCTAGAAAAGTCAAAATGTGATAAAATGTTGAAACTTTTTCAAAATGAGATCCGATAAATTTTATAAAGTGTGGTAAATTTTCATAATCTTTGGAGTTTAAGAAGTATTGATACTCTTGGATTCTTTACAGACTGTATTGTTTTGGCAGATCGCTGTTATGTTTGCATTGTTTGCATATGTTTGCTTGTTTAATGATCCTATTTGAGGATAGGAGTATTAAATAGAGATTTTTACATCTGTGCCCCTGGTTCCTTAGCTCTACTCATTCATCCCTGCGCTCTTAACTTTTGCACAATTTTCCCCACTCCCTTGCCAGAAACCCTCATAACTAGGCACAACGGACGTTGCCGTCGGGTCAAAGGCTTGACCGTTAACTCTGACTAGTGGGGCCATGCTAGGCTGTGTCGTCTGTTCGACCTGACAAGTGGGGCCGCATTGGGTGGTGTCGCTGTTTGACCGTTGGGCCGTGGTTTCGTTGGGCCGTCCCTTGCATTAAATGTCTGCGCGCGCCGCCAGGACAGAAGCCTGCTATGCATGCACCCAACAAACCCTGCCTGCATGCATCGATCGAGCCTGCATGCGCCGATGCCACGATCCCATGATGTGCCGACCGAGCCTGCATGCGCCGATGCGTCTGCCACGATGCACTGACCAAGCAGCTTTTTGCACACCAGCCGCCATGGATGCAGCGACGGTAACTGCCACTGGTTCCTCTCTTCTAGCTAGGTGGCTACATATATGTGGTTTGTGTAAAAAAAGAGCCACTCCCTTGCTTCGTTGTACTCATTCATCCCTACTAACAAAGCTTGCTTGCATGAACCAGGTGATTACTCACAAGGGAACCCTACTAACAAGCCGAGCTCTCTAAGAAAATAATCAACAAATATGTAGTCCCAATACGTAGATAGGGTCAACAAGCCCATAGCACGATCACATAGCTCAAACTAGGAAGAACTTAATAATAGAATAGATAGAAAACTTAATAGTAGAATTTAATAAAAGGGCCAACAAGCACAAAGCAACTCCAACATAGTTCAATTACAACTTAACATAACATAGACTAAAAAAAGATAGAGGGTTTAGAACCCTAGCCGCCGCCTTCTCCACCTCGCTCCTCCTTCGGGCGCCCTTTTCACTGCCCCTCCGGGGCATTGTTGATGGGGTACGGAAGAGTGTGCATGCGCGTCGTGGTGGGGAAGATGTTGTTGTACTCCGTGAACCTGTTGTGGGTGGTGAAAGCGATGAACTCGGAGCCACACCAAAACACCCGGCCGAGGAGGTAGAAGGTGTCGAATGTGTTGGTGAAGTGGGCAAGGAGAGCAACCACCACCCGGTTTTGGATGACCTCCTCGACGTGGAACATCGTTGGAGATCCCCTCGGGAGGTGGTGGTAGCCGGACGCGAGGAAGAACTCAGTGAAGTTCCTTGCGGTCCTCAGCCTTGATATCGCCCACACACATAGTGTGCGATCAACGTACATGCCGGTAGGGTAGAGCCTCTCCGGCACGGTGGGTGGGAAGCGGTAGGTTGGTCCGGTGTACTGCATGGCTGAGGGATGCACAGAAGACGGAGAAGGGGTCGAAGAGTGAAAGCACAAGTGCTCCCTGGGTGATTTTGGTAATTAATGTCAACATATCTCTTGTTGGACTAATGTTTTCACCTAGTATATTTCAGATAAGTTCAACAATGGAGTGGCATGGACAAGAAGATGTGGAACCCCTTCAAGATGATAAGGACAAAGGATTGGCTCAAGCTCAAAGCTTAAGACTCTGCATTTTCTATTTTAGTGATCCAAGATCACATTGAGTCCATAGGAAAGCCAATACTATTAAGAGGGGGTGAGGTGTTGCTTAATGGCTTGCTTGCTCAACGTGCTTAGTGATATGCTCCAAAGCCCTCAGCCACTTTCTCACATCCACATATGTCCCAAACCAAAAGTCAAACTCGGCCCCACCAAAACTTTCTATCCGGCGCCACCGAGTTCTCTTGGCATAGCCACTGCCAGAAACCCTAATCAATTCGGTCTCACTGAGGGGATCTCGGTCTCACCGAGATGGGCTTGCAAACTCTCGGTTGCCTATTGCAATAATTTCGGTCTCACCGAGATATGCAATCGGTCCCATCGAGTTTGCTTGGCCAACTCTCTGTTTTGCTTATTACCCAAATCGGTCCCACCGAGTTTGTGTAATCGGTCAAATCGATATGAGGCTTTACCCTAACCCTAGCACATCAGTCCCACCAAAATGCCTAACGGTCACATTATGAACTAAATCGGTCTGACCGAGTTCTCTGAATCGGTCCCACCGAGTTTGGTAAATTGTGTGTAATGGTTAGATTTTGTGTGGAGGCTATATATACCCCTCCACCCACTCGTCATTCATGGAGAGAGCCATCAGAACATACCTACACTTCCAACATACATTTTCTGAGAGAGAACCACCTACACTTGTGTTGAGGTCAAGATATTCCATTCCAACCACATAAATCTTGATCTCTAGCATTCCCCAAGTTGCTTTCCACTCAAATCATCGTTCCACCAAATCCAATCCTATGAGAGAAAGTTGAGTGTTGGGGAGACTATCATTTGAAGCACAAGAGCAAGGAGTTCATCATGAACACACCATCTATTACCTCTTGGAGAGTGGTGTCTCCTAGATTGGTTAGGTGTCACTTGAGAGCCTCCGTCAAGATTGTGGAGTTGAACCAAGGAGTTTGTAAGGGCAAGGAGATCACATATTTCGTGAAGATCTACTAGAGTGAGGCAAGTCCTTCGTGGGCGACGGCCATGGTGGAATAGACAAGGTTGCTTCTTCATGGACCCTTCGTGGGTGGAGCCCTCCGTGGACTCGCGCAACCGTTACCCTTCGTAGGTTGAAGTCTCCATCAACGTGGATGTACGATAGCATCACCTATCGGAACCACGGATAAAAAATCTCCGAGTCTCCAAATTGCGTTTGTACACTCCAATCCCATCCCTTTACATTCTTGCAACTTGCATGCTTTACTTTCCGCTGCTCATACACTCTTATCATTCTTGCTTGATATGTATTGTGAATGTGTGAACTTGTGATAAAACTCCACTTCAACTTAAAGAAATTAAAAAACTGCCACTTTTATTGCTAGGAGTCTATTCACCCCCCTCTAGACACTTCTTCTCGGTCCTTTCAATTGGTATCAGAGCTTTTGTCTCCATTGCTTTGGTTTAATCACCATTGGAGGAAGATGGATGAGTCTACTTTGGGGAGTCTTAGATGTAGAGTGCCTATTCTTGATGGAGAGTTCTTTCATGAGTGGAATAATGAGATGCTTGAGATTTTCAATGAATATCATTTGAACAAGTACATTGCTAGCCCTTGTGCACCTCATGTTGATCCTTTGCACCCTACCCTTGATGAGTCTATTGACATGATCCGCAACCTTATAAGTGTTAATCTTATCACCAGAGGCTTGCCTAGAAACTTGATTGGATGTTTGCCTACTCTTGATTGTGCCTACACTATATGGAGATTTCTTGAGGAAGGATTTCCAAACTATTCCTTGCAAAACTTAGACGAAATTCTCCATAAGTCTATTGCCTTGAATAAGATGAATTCCAGTGATCCTAAGTTTGGTGATTGTCTATTTGAGCTTACCAATCTCATGCGTGCCAAAGGAGATGTTGGAATCATTAGCAATATCATCTCTGAAGCTATTACAATTCATAAAGGTGACCATTGTGATGATCATTTATCTAATGAACTACCCTCTCTAGGAATTGATCAAATACAAGACGATGTTGAACATGGATACTATGATGAGGATGATGATAGTGACTATGATCTTGATGATGCGATGAGACACTTTGGTCTTATGGATAATCTTCACGGCTATATGGCTGGAGGAAAGGAATGGGTCCTTGATAGTGGATGTACTGATCATATGACCAGAGACAAAGATATGTTTCGTGAGCTTCTTTGAAAGCAGCGGCCCTTGAAAGTATGTCACTTTTGGTGATAACTCAAAGGGTAAGGTGGTTGGCCTCGGTAAGGTGGCCATCTCACATGGTAGCTCCATACAAAATGTCATGCTCGTTGAATCTCTTGGGTACAATTTACTTTCAGTATCTAGACTTGCTGATTTCGGTTTCAATGTTCTATTTACTGAAGTAGATTGACAAGTGTTTCATAGAGACAATCATAAAATGGTCTTTACCGGTATACGTAGAGGTGATATTTACATTGTTGATTTCACTAAAAAGGCTCAACCTAGAACTTGCTTAATTGCTAAATCTTCTCAAGGCTGGTTGGGGCATAGAAGGTTAGGTCATGTGGGCATGCGAAATCTTGATAAGCTTATTAAAGGTGATCATATCCTTGGAGTAAAAGATGTTATATTTGACAAGGATAGACTTTGTAGTGCTTGTCAAGCAGGAAAACAAGTTGGAGGAAGTCACCCCGTGAAGAACATCATGACCATGAGAAGACCACTCGAGCTACTTCACATGGATCTCTTCGGTCCCAATGCCTACAAGAGTCTCGGTGGTAACTCATTTGGTCTAGTCATAGTCGATGATTTTTCAAGATTCACGTGGGTGTTCTTTCTTGATGATAAATCGCAGGTCCAAAAGATGTTCAAAAACTTCACTAGGAAGGCCCAAAATCAATTTGAAGTGAAGATCAAGAAGGTTCAGAGCAACAATGGGACGGAGTTCAAGAACGCAAATGTGGATACTTTTCTTGACGAAGAAGGGATTTCACACGAGTTTTCGGCTACATACACGCCTCAACAAAATGGAGTTGTTGAGAGGAAAAACCGAACTCTTATTGATATGGCAAGAACGATGCTTGATGAGTACAAAACTCCAAAACACTTTTGGGCGGAAGCGGTTGAGACAACTTGTCATGCAACAAATCGCTTGTATCTTCACAAGCTACTCGGCAAGACGGCATACGAGCTCCTCACCCTGTAACAAACCCCAAGTTGGATACTTTCGAGTATTCGCTCAAAGTGCTACATTCTTGATAAGCATCGTTTCTAAATTTGCTCCTAAATCTCATGAAGGTTTCCTACTTGGTTATGGCTCAAACTCTCACACTTACCGTGTCTACAACAGTTTCACCCGAAAGGTTGAAGAGACGGTAGATGTGAAGTTTGATGAATCTAACGGCTCGCAAGTAGAGCAATTGCCAATTGATGTAGGAGACAAAGACCCTTCGGAAGCAATCAAAGACTTGTCTATCGACAAGATTCGTCCAACGGAGGTGAAGGAGAGTACCTCGTCCGTCCAAGTGGAAGCTTCTACCTCACGACAAGGTGAACCAAGAGTTGACATGGAAGCATCCACGAGTGGGACACACCAAGACGAAGAAAACGAGGACGTACACCAAGATGAACCTCATCAACCTCCCTCTCCACCACGACAAGAGAACGATAACGTCAACAATGAAGAAGGCCAAGAAGAACAAGATGAAGAAGATGTTCCACCCCGACCCAAGCAAAGGCTCCCACGAGTTCGAGCAAGAGTCGCCAAAGAACATTGTCGGATGTGGGGTTCCGGCAAACCCTTAAGGTTCGAACACTGGGGTGCGTGCGAAGTCTTTCCCTCCTACCGATCTACGCTCAAGCTCGCTAAGATCTTGCGGACGAACTCGCCGAGCTCACAACACAGAAAGAGACACGGGGTTTATACTAGTTCGGGCCACCGTTGTGGTGTAATACCCTACTCCAGTGTGGTGGTGGTGGATTGCCTCTTGGGCTGATGATGAACAGTACAAGAGAAGAACAACCTCCTGAGGTTGGGGTGTTCTTGTGGCTAGGCTCTCGATGGGATTGGATCAAACTAAGGTGAGATCACTCTACTGTGGCGGCTATCTCTACTTATATAGGCCCTGGTCCTCTTCCCAAATGTTGAGCGGGAAGGGAGCCAACAACGGCGGGCAAATTTGAAGGGGGACGGCTAGTACAAGCTATCCTGACAAAAGCGGTCTTCGCCTGCGAAAAGCACTGGGATTCCGCTGTCTTGGGCTCCACAATGACCTCCGCCTTGCCGTCCTCCTGGTCTTGGTCTTGTTGCACCAATATGGCAACCTTTGCCTGATGCCTCGGTACTCTTCGTCTGCGCATGCCTCCTTAGCACCAAAGAGGAAATGGGACGCTGCGCCCGCTTGGCACCTGCCTGGTACCCGCCTGGCACCATTCGTCATGGCTCACGTCACGAGTCCCTCATGAGGTTTGCCCCGCCTTGATATCTCTGCTCCTCGTGAGCCTGCCTGGCTAGGCCACTCCATAGGAAGCCTTGCGTCGTCCGCCTCGCGAGGCTTTGACCCTAGCGAAAGTCTTGGATGCCTTGTTAATGAAGATGGGCAGACGGCCGCTTGCCCTATACGCCTGTGGGCAGCGAGTGCAAGTCTGGGGACCCCCGTTCCCAGAACGTCGACAGTAGCCCCCGGGCCCAAGGCGCAATCGGGCTTGGCTTCGCGGGGAATCCAAGGGTCAAGTTCGGAGCATCGCGGGCCCCAAAAGCCTGCGGCCTTGGTCGACGCGTGGCGGTTGATTGAACGTGGGTGTCTCTGCTTCCCCACGCTGCCTTTGAATCTGCCCGGCTATGCGGCCCCCGCGGCCTAGACAGTTATTTCTCCGCCTCTTGCGTCTTGCTTCCCCAATTCCTCTGCTTCCTTGCGACTCTATTTCTCTTCCCCAATCTGACCCGCGCTCTGCCTGCTCCATAGCCATGGCGCCCAAGCAAGCTAATAAGGGGAAAAGCCCTTTGCCTCCTTCGGCCGCGCCTCCGTCCTTCGTGCCGGCGCTCGGCCGGTCTCGCGTGCTCAACGACCAGGCCATGGACAAGGTGTGCCCGATGCTTGCCTCCGTCTTCAATGAGTGGGGGGAGACGGTGGCTTGGCCCGCGTCCCGCACTCGCTCGATTCAGACGGCCACTAAGATTCCGATCTTCATCGACACCCTCTGGGCAGGCCTAATTTCTCCCTTCTATGCCTTCTTCAACGCTGTGCTTGAGCATTATTAGATCCACTTGCTACACCTCGACCCTCAGTCCGTGAAACTTCTCGCCGTCTTTGCTTTTGTGTGCGAAGCCATGGTGGGCATTGCTCCTTCAGTGGCTCTCTTCCGCCACTTCCTCTTGTTGCATCTGACCGACCCCCAGCAGTGCTCGGGGTGTGTGCGCTTCCAGGCTATGGCCGCGTTAGCAGGCAATGGGATTGATTTCGAGCTTCCTCCATCTACGAGCGACTTCGGATACGATGGGTGTTCGTTGATGCTGGCGTGCTCAGTCCTCTACTCCAGGCCCCGTCAGGGCCCGCTGTTCCTAACCCCGGCTGGGGCCATCAGTGGCTCGCGAGCCCCGGCCTTGCTCGTGTCTGGCTCAGTTTGAGGCTGCTGAAGGATCACGGCGTGACTGCACTGATGGTGGTGAAGGAGTTCATCCAGCGCCGGGTTGCTCCGCTTCAACGCCATTCTCGCCCAATGTGGACCTTGCACAGCAGCCAGGATCACATGAGGTTTCAGGAGTCCGGGCTCCTCCTTGGGACGCGGCGAACGGTGCTCAGGGTCCTGACTGGCGTCTCTCTGCCGGCCGAAATGCCCGGGAATAGCTGTCTGATGTACCGGTGCAAGAACAAGGATGAGTTTGTGAAGGACATGCCTCTCTATGATGAATGGAGGCCGCGGCCGATCGGCCTGGAGGGGCCTCGTGATAATCCCGTCGTCGTGGTTCCTTTTCTTGCTCCTGATGCCGGGCTCGCCCCAAGTGATGGTGCTGGTGGGCGAGACCGGGCAGAGGCCAGCGGCTCGTGCTCTGATTAGCATTGCCCGAGCGGTGATCCTTGGGCATCGTCTTCAGGGGCCTGCCACACCCCTCCTGAGGAGTCCGCTGCTGAGGAGACGTCGCGCGCGACTTTTGAGGCCAAGGCTCCAGGAGCCTCAGGAGGCCGTGGTGGACCGGCGCCCGGTGGTGCGCTGCAACCGGGTGCCTCGAAAGATATTCTCCTGAGCTCTTCTGCGGCCCCGCCGCGCTCCGGCCGTCATGTCCATCATTTCGGTCGTTGAGGGAGTCCCGGATTAGGGGGTGTCCGAATAGCCGAACTATAACCTTTGGCAGGACTCCTGGACTATGAGGATACAAGATTGAAGACTTCGTCCCGTGTCCGGATGGGACTTTCCTTGGCGTGGAAGGCAAGCTTGGAGATACGGATATGTAGATCTCCTCCCATTGTAACCGACTCTGTGTAACCCTAGCCCTCTCCGGTGTCTATATAAACCAGAGGGTTTTAGTCTGTAGGGCGAACAACAATCATACCATAGGCTAGCTTCTAGGGTTTAGCCTCTCCGATCTCGTGGTAGATCTACTCTTGTACTACCCATATCATCAACATTAATCAAGCAGGAGTAGTGTTTTACCTCTATCGAGAGGGCCCGATCCTGGGTAAAAACATCATGTCCCTTGTCTCCTGTTACCATCCGCCTAGACGCACAGTTCGGGACCCCCTACCCGAGATCCCCCGGTTTTGACACCGACATTGGTGCTTTCATTGAGAGTTCCTCTGTGCCGTCGCTATCAGGAAGGATGCCTCATCCCGTCTTTAAAGACGGCACCGTTGCTAAAGGAGCTTTGGCTATCGGCCAAACTCTCTGGCTAGGTGGCTTTCTTATGACCGCCTGTTCGGCCGCCGCGCCGACGATGACTTCTCGGGTCATCGGAAGCAATCTTCACGTCAACTCGGAACTCGCGAGCAGTTAGATACGACGGAGCTCTCTTCCTTAAAAGAGCTCCTGGATCTCATCGCCGCCCTGGGAGTCGCTACAGACTACGATCAGATTGGGCCTAAACCCGATCTGAGAGAGATTAACTCTCCCCAGGTCACCCATCACGTTGCCGTGGTGGAGGAACAATGTGGTGACCCTTCGTCTATCTTAAGGACTAGCTATGTCCGGATTCTTGATCCCTCCAAGCCGGATACCCGCGGAGGGGAGGGCGACACTCAAGACCTGAACTTAGAGTTAGGCAACGGGCTAGATTCATTGGACAACATCCAAGAATCCAAGCTTCTGAGTTCAGAAACTCCTTGGCCCTTGAGCTGCAGATTGGGTGAGGTTTCGTATCTAATTCCACCCACCCACCCGAACATAGGCGATCTGTCCAAAATTAGGCAAGAGCCCGAGGAAACAGTACATCATTACTGGGCCAGATTCCTCCTGGTTATGAACAGGATAAAGGACTGCCGTGAGGAAGATGCAATTTCATTCTTCTGCAATAATTGCATGGACAAGGGAATCCTCAACGCCATAGGTCGCCGTGAAATTGCACGCTTTGCTGACTTGGCGTCCATAGTACGAAAGTACTGTGCGAAGGAAAGCGCCTGGAAAACCGAAGTAAGATTTTGGGACAATCCGCCCGAATACAAACCAGTCCGAAATAAAAGGGTGCATTATCGCCAATCACCCGGGTTAAACACCAAAAACAAAAACCCCCTACGGGGCATGGAACCCATCGAGGGATGGCTCAACGGACCCTGTAAAATTCATAGTACAGAGGGCGCCACACCAACTCATAGCCTTAGAGCATGTTGGATACTCCGGCAGGTAGCCAAAAGCAGCGAGGAGCTTCTAACCCAAGCATCCACAGAGCACCAGCCCAGGGATACCAGTACGGTATTAACAGTCTTCGAGACTTCGCATCAAACAATATGTGAAAACGAACACTCCGCAGCCTTGCCGAAGTCTACCAAGTAGCAACAATAAATCCATGGAGTGACACGGCTATTACCTTTAATGCCAGTGATGAACCTAAATTCCGAACAGCCCGAGCACCAGCAGCATTGGTCCTCAGTCCAATAGTGGACGGCTTTCACCTTACCAAGGTACTCATGGACGGTGGCAGCGGATTGAACCTCATTTATGAGGAAACCCTTCGAAAAATGGAAATAGACTGGAGCCGCATTGAGCGAAGCAGCACAACCTTTAGAGGAATAATCCCCAGTCGGGAAGCGTCTTTGCCGGGAAAAATCACACTGGATGTGGTGTTCGCACGCCGGATAATTACAGGTCCGAGGAGGTCACGTTCCAAGTGGCCCGTTCGTAAGCGGATACCACGCTCTATTAGGGCGAGAGGCATTCACAATTTTCAAGCTATACCCCATTACGGGTACATGAAGCTCAAAATGCCCGGGCCCAACGGAATCATCACTCTTGCTAGTGACCCGGACATAGCACTCCGCGCCGAAAATAAGACAGCCGCTAGCCCTTGAGGCACTATCCGAAGCCCTAGCGGCCGAGGAACTGACTGCTCTGCGCTCCACGGTGAACAGGGACGATGTATACTCGATAAAAGATCCAAGTCCACCTCCTTTAAACCAGCGGACGAAATAGTCAAATTCCAAATCCACCCAACGGACCCTACAAAAACGGCCTCCATCGGGGCACAATTAAACCCTGATGTAGACGCTGCACTACGAGAATTCCTACGTGAAAATTGGGACATCTTTGCCTGGCACCCTTCAGACATGCCAGGAATCCCACGCCGGTGCCGAAAGCACAGCCTAAACATCCTAAAAGGATTCAAGCCAGTCAAATAGGCTCTTCGGCGCTTCTCCGAACCTAAGATACAAGCCATGGGAGAGGAGCTAGCCAAACTATTGGAGGCCAGATTCATCAGAGATATAAAACATCCGGACTGGCTAGCAAACCTGGTGATGGTACCAAAGAAGGATAAATCCTGGCGCCTATGTGTTGATTTCAAGGACCTCAACAAGGCTTGCCCAAAGGATCCCTTCCCCCTCCCCCCACATCGATCAAATTATCGACGCTACCGCAGGACACGATTCATTGTGTTTCCTCGACGCATACTCTGGCTACCATCAAATCAAGATGGCAGAGCCTGACCAAGCCGCAACGGCATTTATCACCCCATACGGCCCATTCTGCTTCAACACAATGCCCTTCGGGCTCAAAAACACCGGCTCAACATATCAGCGCATGATTCAGACATGTCTGGCAAACCAGATCGACAAAACAGTAGAGGCATACGTAGATGATGTGGTCGTCAAAACCAAGCATGTCAAAACTCTAGTAGACGACTTGAGGCTCACATTCGATAATCTTCGAACATATGACATCAAGCTTAACCCGGAAAAATGCGTTTTGGCGTACCCGGAAAGCTCTTGGGCTTCATTGTACCCGGTAGAGGAATTGAAGCAAACCCAGCCAAGATCCGAGCTCTGTCACAATTGTATATCCCAAAGGACCTCAAACAAATACAAAAATTGACTGGATGTGTGGCGGCTCTAAGCCGCTTTATCTCCCGTTTGGGAGAAAAGGCATTACCCCTCTATCGCCTCCTCCGGCGCACCGAACACTTCGAGTGGACGGATGCCGCCACGACCGGACTCGAAGAAATAAAAGCCATATTGGCAACAAACCCGGTCCTGGCCGCGCCCAACATCGCCGCAACTTAGCAAGTTGTAAGCACGGTGCTCGTTGTCGAACGAGAAACGGACGGACACACGTTTCCCCTTCAAAAACCAGTCTACTACGTGTCCACTGTCCTCACTCCATGCAAGTCACGGTATCCGCATTATCAAAAGATAGCGTATGCGGTGTTTATGGCATCCTGGAAGCTGCTACACTACTTTCAAGAGTGTTCGATAACAGTAGCCTCCGAAGTATCTCTTAACGACATTATAAACAACCGCGACGCGACGGGCCGGATTGCCAAATGGGCCATCGAGCTCCTCCCATTCTACATAACCTATAAGCCGCGGCGAGCCATTAAGTCGCAAGTTTTGGCTGACTTCGTCGCCGAATGGACTGAAGCCGAACTCCCTAAAGAGTATGACACATATTCCAACTGGATCATGCACTTCGACGGCTCCAAAATGTTGGCTGGTCTGGGGGCTGGCGTCGTTCTGACATCCCCAACAGGAGATACAGTCGTATATGGACTACAACAACACAGCCGAATACAAGGCCCTTTGTAGCGACCTGACCCAAAATCGGTCAAGTCTCTGTGTCTGTACCATCCCAAGATCATGCTGGCACTCACAGTACCTTGATGAAATAATCAAAGTTCAATCACACCTGAATTTATTACACGATTCTCATATCGAGTCTTTATTACAATGGAATAAATTCGGCCGAAGGCCAACTCATGAGAAATAAACTAAGTAAAGTTGCGGAAGCGTAGAGAATAGCGAGTCCATCCGACTCCAAAGGGCAATCGCCAAGCGGATCGTAGCCTCAATCCTGATCGAATACTCCTCTCGCAACATAAGACGTTGCAGCCGTGTAGGTCAGCATTTTGAATATGCCGCAAGTCATGAAGAGAGAACAATAATAAAATTACTAACACTATATGCAATTTGGCTGTGGGGCTCTAAGTTTCATCATTTTGCGAAAAGCCAGTTTTTCCCTACAATAAGGACTTGTTTGCAAAAACTACAAAATTGTTGGTAGTTATTGAGATGGTTCCACCAACCAATGTCTCATTCCCAATTAAACATTAACCCCCTCAATTAAATTATTAATTTCAGTGTTGAGATTTCCGAATACTTCCAAGTTCCAGAGGCTCAAATTGTCCGTAATCGGGACACGGCTAATCGATTAGATCTTTTCTCTCTGAGAGGTTTTGCGCACTTTACCCGCAAGAATCGTTCCCTCCTTTTAAGTCTTCGCACTTCAGAGTGTTTGAAGATGGGACGAACGAAACAGGGTCTTCCGAAGAGTTCCTCTGACCACTGCCGGTACCCATCCAATCCTACCGTTCTTCTACATCTCGTAGCACCGTCCGGCCAGAGTCACACCTAGGGTCGACCAAGCCAGAGCCCATAATGGCTTGCGGCTGCACTGGAGTAAGCTTCCGGTCAATGGGGTATCCATCCGTCTCTTCGTGGCTGGGTGAAGCTTTCCGCAAGATGTCATGGCACTTCTCCGTGCATCCCGCCAACCACCGGTTTTCTCCAGGTGCCCGTCAATCATCCTCCACCCGAAGAGTGAATTTTGAAGTCCATCTTGAGCTTGAAGTCATGGGGTTGTCATCATCTTGACTCTCACATCTCCCTTATGAATCACTCAACCAACCCCGCTCTCTGAGCATAGCAAAATAAACTACTTCGTCCCGGCCATGGTAACAAGGGGAAATTGGTTTCATCCTACCTCATGATACTACTCAAGAACATACTTAAAAATTCTCCTACTGCATGCATGGTGGGGAGGTATAATTCTAATGCAATAAAATCATAGGTATTGTAAAGGAAAACATGATCAAATGACTTGCCTGGCTGACGGTCTTCGAAAGCTAGGGACTCGTGATAGCAAGCTTCGCACTCCGGAAATTCTACCGAGACAAACAAATATCACAATAAGCATATAGCATATGATCACTTAACATAATAGCATGCTAACATAACACACCAAACAAACGAATCAAAACCCAAAGGAAAACTCGAAGAACAACTCAATGTTTTCCTACTTCAAGCAACAACTAAAATAGTTTTACACAACAAAATTTTTCTTAACAGAACCTAAGCATGGGTTTATGCTACCTAACTGAAAAGAAATCATCAAGCAACTAGGAGCAAAAAGAATCACCTTAAAAGCTATTATAAAACTCCTATTAGGCCTAAAACAATCCTAGCAAGAAAAAATAAAATAAAAGTTTTATTTATTATAAATAAAAGTTCATGTTCTAAAGTTACAGAAACTAACCTAGAATAAACTATCACATAGGAAAAATAAATTTATTTGCTAATTAAAACAATAGGAAAAGCAGTAGCTGGTTAAATAAATAGGAATATCATGATTCTGATTAAAACTATTTTTTATTAACTCTAAAATGCCCAAATAAATACCTACGGTTAGGTAATCTCAAAACAAAGTTGTGACAAAAAGAATCACTAAAAATAATATTCCTAACTCATTTTATAGCAGAATTACTATTCTGTCTAAATCTAAAATAAAGCAATTTTAAATAATTTTAACATGACTAATTATATTTTCTACATAAACTACAATAAATTTGCAAACCAACAAAAAAATAATCACTTAAAAATATTAAGTAGATTAAAAGATATGAATTTTACAAAACTGAAACTATTCTGTTAAAACAGAAAACTAAAAATAAAACTAGAACGAAAAACTGGCTAATGGGCCTATCTAACGCTTCGGCGTTAAATAACTAAACTACGCATTGCGGTTTAACAGAAAACAACGCGTCGGCCGGTCTAATAAAAACCTAACTAAACCGGAACTAACTGAACTAAAACCGGTTCATTAAAATAAACCTAACCCTTCACGAATCTAATCTAAAGCGTCGATTACAGATCGGACGGCGGAGGGACTCCGTGACTCACCGCGGGAAAGACGACGGCGGACGGTCGGCGGCTCGGCGACGTTATGCAGCGGGCTCCGGTGGTCGGGGACGACGGCGGAGGCCTCCCGGGTGCTCGGAGCAAGGAGCTCGGGGTGGTCTCGGTGGAGCTCGAGGGTGGCCGGGCGGTCAGGCGAGGCTAATGGCGCGGGCGGCAGGTCTCCGGCGAGCCTGCGGCCGAGGAGGGTTAGCGAGGGGTGAAGGAGGGAACAGGGTCGAGGGGAGGGGTATATATAGGGGGGCACGACTTGGAGGAGGGGCAGGTCGGGGCGAGGAGATCGGGATGAGATCCCGGGGATCTCGGGATTCCGGCGAGCGGCGCGGTGGCGTTGGCTTGAGGAGGAAGAAGGTGGTGGGGCCGGGGCGTCAGCGGGTGAGGGGAGAGGGGGATCGGGCGGGCGACCGGTCGATATGGGTTTCAGCCGGGCGGGTCGGTCATTTGGCGTGGGTGGGCAGTGGGGTCTTGTGGGCAGTCGGTCATTGCGCTGGTGGGCCTCATTGTTGGTGGGCGAGGGCTGGCCTGGCTGGCGCCTGGGTCTTTTCTATTTATTTTATTTTGAATTTAGAGAGAGAGGGGAAAACAAAGAAAATATAAATATATTATAGAGGACAGATATATATCAAAATGATCAGGAATATTCCTATAATTTGAACATTTTTCCGAGGCAAAACTCAAACTTTATAAAAATCATTTTTCTAAAATTCCAAATAAAACTCAAATTTGAATTCAAACTTTTTGGCAATGTTTTCTTGACATTTTTGTAGTTTCTTTTTTACTCCACTCATACTTTGTCTAATTTATTGTCTGGAATAGTTTTTAAATATTTTCTACTGAAAAAATTTTAATTCAAATTCCAACGACTCCAAAACTTCTGAAACTTCAAATGCCACTCAAATTCAAACAAGATGCATAGATGCTTAGCTATAATTGTAAAACATTCCAAATAGGAAATTTGGGATGTTACAAACCTACCCACCTTAAGATGAATCTCTCCCTCGAGATTCGGGTTGGATAGCAAATAGGTTCGGGTGGTCTCAAGGAGGTCTTCTTGGCGCTCCTGTGTGGCTTCCTCTTCGGAGTGATGACTCCACAACACCTTGCATAACTTGATGATCTTGCTGCGGGTGACTCTGTTCGCAGTCTCGAGAATTTGGACGGGTTTTTCCTCATAAGTCAGATCACTGTCGAGCTGTATGGCCTCTAGGGGCACTGTGTCTCTCAACGTAATATCGGCCATCTCGGCATGGCATTTCTTCAGCTGAGAAACATGAAAGACATTATGAACTCCGGACAATCCTTCCGGTAATTCCAACTTATAAGCAACTTCTCCACGACGTTCGAGGATTTTGTAGGGGCCAATGAACCGGGGTGCTAACTTTCCTTTAACACCGAACCTCTTGATTCCACGAAGTGGAGACACACGAAGATATGCTCGGTCTCCCGCCGTAAGTTACTTCCTTGCGTTCTTGTCGGCATAACTCTTACGCCTCGGTCGAGCTATCTTGAGTCTATCTCGAATCAGCTTGACTTTCTCTTCGAATCTCTGATAAGATCGGGACGAAAAGTTTTCGATCTCAACACCATCCCACAAAGAATGGTGTTCGCACCTCCTTCCGTATAGAGCTTGAAGGGGCCATCTTCGATCGGGTGCGATAACTGTTATTGTACGAGAACTCCGCGTATGGCAAATTATCATCCCAACTAGACCCGTAGTCTAGCACACAAGCTCTCAACAGGTCCTCCAGAATCTGGTTGACTCTCTCGGTCTGTCCATCTGTCTGCGGATGAAAGGTTGTGCTGAACTCCAGCCTCGTACCCAAAGTTTCATGCAACTGATTCCAAAACTTTGAGGTAAATTGTGTTCCTCTATCGACCACGATACTCCTCGGAACTCCATGCGACAAAGCGATCCTGGTCATGTATATCTTGGCCAACTTAGCATTGGTATAGGTAGTCTTCATGGGAATGAAATGAGCTACCTTGGTCAATCGATCAACCACTACCCGGATGGAATCATAACCTGAGCGGGTCCTGGGTAATCCTGTGATAAAATCCATTCCAAGTTTTTCCCATTTCCACTCGGGAATCGGCAAGGGTTGAAGTAACCCAGCTGGCTTCGATGTTCCGCCTTTACTCGGGCAAACATCGACATCGCTACATACTCAGCAATATCCTTCTTCATACCGCCCAGAAACTTTCCTTCAAATCCAGATACATCTTGGTGTTACCGGGGTGAATCGAGTACGGTGAATCATGAGCCTCCTGAAGAATTAGCTTCCTGAGTTCGAGATCAATGGGTACATAAATACGATCCTCGTACCATATAGCTCCGTATTCATCCTTACGAAACCCTTTAGCTTTTCCTTCATTCATCCTTTTCTTTATCTCATCAATTTCCTTGTCCGACTTCTGGGCTTCACGAATTCTTTCGGTCAAAGTGGGCTGAACTTCCAGAGCTGCAACATATCCTCTCGGAACTATCTCCGATTCGGAGATCTACGAGGCCATCGACTAACTCTGAGGTAATCCTCCGCTATAAGAGTATTCACATAACTCTTACGGCTCAAAGCATCTGCTACAACATTAGCCTTTCATGGGTGGTAATGCAATCTCATGTCGTAGTCCTTGATTAACTCTAGCCATCTCCTCTGCTTGAGGTTCAACTCTTTCTGCGTGAAAATGTACTTCAAGCTCTTATGATCTGTGTAAACATCACAACTATTTCCGATAAGAAAATGTCTCCAGGTCTTGAGTGCATGCACTACGGCTGCTAACTCCAAATCATGTGTGGCGTAATTCATCTCGTGAGGTAGTAGCTGTCTGGAGGTATAAGCTACAACTTTTCCTTCCTGCATGAGTACTCCTCCGAGTCCACAGCGAGAAGCGTCACAATATACCGTAATCCTTGTGTATGTCCGCAAAATCGCATCGGGCTGTAACCAAACGCGTTTCTTCAATTCACTGGAAACCGGCTTCACAATCCTCGGTCCAAAGCGTGCTTGGCGTCCTTCTTCAAACAGCTCGGTCATGGGCTTGGCAATCTTCGAGAAATTCTCAATAAACCTCCGATAATATCCTGCGAGTCCGAGAAAAGCTGCGGATCTCCTTGATCGAGGTGGGTGATCGCCAATCGGTGACTGATACAACCTTAGTGGGATCAACTGCTATTCCTTCTCCTGAAATAACATGTCCGAGGAATCCGACTTCCTTCAGCCAAAATTCACATTTGCTGAACTTAGCATACAACTGATGTTCTCGGAGTTTCTCCAGAACTAGGCATAAATGTTCCTTATGCTCTTCCTCGCTCTTGGAGAAAATCAGTATATCATCGTTGAACACCACGACAAATTTGTCCAGATATTCCATAAATACCTTGTTCATCAAATTCATGAAGTATGCAGGGGCATTAGTCAATCCGAATGACATGACGGTATACTCATATAAACCATACCTGGTGGTAAAGGCTGTTTTGGGTATATCCGTTTCACGGATCTTCAATTGATGATACCCTGATCGAAGATCGATCTTGGAGAATACCTTGGCTCCAACTAGCTGATCAAATAGATCATTAATCATTGGCAGAGGGTACTTGTTCTTGATGGTCACGTCGTTCAATGAACGATAATCCACAACCATTCTCAGGCTTCCATCCTTCTTCTCTACCAAAAGAACTGGGGCTCCCCAAGGTGATGAGCTTGGCCGAATATATCCCTTCTCCAATAGCTCATTAATTTTCTTTTTGATCTCTTCCAATTCGTTCGGGGGCATCCGATAGGGTCTCTTGGATATTGGGGCTTTGCCTGGCAATAACTCAATCAGAAATTCAATGTCTCTGTCCGGTGGCATTCCTGGTAATTACTCCGGGAACACATCGGGAAAATATTGCACTACTGGCACATCCTCCAGAACAACACCCCTGAGGGAATTCACCAGATTCTTCATCGGGATACGTCTAGATACATACATGATCCTCTTACGCTCCGGAGTGGTGAGCAGAATTGACTTCTTGGGCACGATCTATGTTTCCTTCAAACTTCGTCAACCAATCCATGCCTAGGATTACATCCAAGGTCAGGTTTCCAATACTATGAGGTCTGCGGAAATTTATGGTTTCCGATGTTAAGGGTTGCATGACAGCCTAAACCTGCCATCATTTCTCCTCCTGCGGGCCCGACCTTGAAGGGGCTTCTAAGGGTTTTAGTGGGCAACCCGTACTTTTCCACAACTACCCTTGATATGAATGAATGCGTTGCACCGTAATCAAAGAGTACCAATACTGAACGTGAATTCAATAAAAACTTACCAACCACAGTGTCTGGCTGATCATAGACGTCCTCCACGTCAATGTGGTTCACCTGTGCACGAGGGAAAGGGTTGGGCTTCTTTGCTGAGCTTCCATTGCCGTTTCCATTCCTCTGCTTGGCCTCCGGGCAGTCGGTGGCATAGTGCCCTATTTTCTGGCACTTGAAACAGGTGATGTGACTCAGATCCTTAGCCAAGGCGGGGCGATCTTTGGTTACCATTGCCGTTTCCATTGCACGACTTGTTGTCGTGGTTGCGGTTGTTCCCATTCCTCCATGGTTATGTCCTCCATGATTATGTCCTCCATGGGTGTGATGGGTATGCCCTCCCGAGTATGGGGCATAACGGGCTTCGCTGAGCTCGAGTTGTACTTCCCTCGCCATACTTCCGCTTATGCGGCTATCAATCTGCTGCTGCTTGCCTTCAAGTATGGTGGCCTTGTCTACCAGCTCACGGTAGTTGGTGAAGGTAGCCACCATTAGCTGCATTCCCAGCTCGTCATTGAGTCCCTCGAGAAACTTTTCCTGCTGCGGCATCTGTGGCCACATCATCCGGGGCATAGCGGGCTAACTTGTTGAACTCATCCACGCATCTTGCCCCACAAGACGGTTCCCTGGCGTAAGTTGCGGAACTCACGCTTCTTCAGACTCCTGGCTCCACCTGAGACAAGAGCGGTGCGGAAGGCCTGCTGGAACTGATCCCACGTGATGGTGCCGATGGGATAAGTGGCGGTGTAGTTCTCCCACCAAGAAGTTGCAGGTCCATCAAGTAGATGTGCGGCAAAGCGCACCTTCTCTGCATCTGTGCATCCAGCAGTGGCTAACTCTCTTCCGACCTTGCGGAGCCAATCATCGGCCACAATCGTCTCAGTGCTGCTAAAGAACACTGGCGGATTCAGCCTTAAGAAGCGGGTCAAGTTGTCAACAGGGGGTGGTGGCGGTGGATTCTTGTTGTTGTTCTGGTTCTGGATGAGCATCTGCATGAGGGCATTCTGCTGCTGGATCAGCTGGGTGAGCTCCGGCGGAAAGTTGAAACCGGGGTCACGTCTCGGAGGCATCTGGTGTTTTGGAGTGGATGAGAAAATTAGAATAGAACAATGGTCTAATGAGAAAATATCACTACCCATATGAATGCACAAATCATAATCACACCAATCATTTATTCATTCCACTCAAACATGGTTCAATCTCGATTACAAAATATCTCACGACTAATCGAAAATAACGGCCTAACTGATCGACGGAAAATAAAATAACATGGTGGTCGGCTAAATGTCTTCATCAATAATCCTTGCGTCCTGCAGTGCGATGTCCTCCGGTGTGGCGTCCTCGATGCGGCGCCTCCTCTTGCGGCTTTCTCCAGTGGAACTCCTTTCATAATCCTGATCATTGCTCACGAGAGGTCCGTCATCTCCACTCGGAAAAAGGTCCTCTCCCAAGTCCATCTTTTCCTCTAACGCGGCAACCTTCATTTTCAGGTCGTCGACTCTCTCCATGAAGTCCGCGATTTCTTACTCATGGTCAAGGAAGTCTGCGTGTGCCTTCTCTTCCAGTTCCAGTTCACGGAACAACAACCTCCTGTGTACCTTCGAGTTACGACGAGTCTGGATCTCCCGTTTCCTGAGGAGACACTCCAAGTCTTGGACATACGAGAGAATGGAGTCGCCTCACGGCATGCAGATGATATCTCCATTCCTTGCTCTGCGAGAAACCATGGCGAGGTCTGATGGATCGAGCTCGGCCATGTACTCTTCTCGGAGATGTCCAAGTGCACGATAAATCGCCATGTCTCTTCCGAGGATCCAGTTGAAGTCGGTAAACTCAAAGTCAATATTCTCTGTATGTCCTCCGAAGGTTCTCCCTGGAATGTGCACCTCGATCCTGTAGCGGGTATCTGTCGGAAGTGCATTGGTAGGCTTCCCGGTGATCGAGGGCAGAGCAATCTTCAGCTTCTTCACGATCTGGACCAGCTTCTGCCAAGGGCATCGTCTCATCTGGTGGCAAAACTCCGTAGCAAACCGGGGTGAACTCGTGACCATCTAAAATGTTGAAAATCGGAGAGAAGTCAGAAATGAGCAGGGAGAATTACGGAATGATAAGGACATAAAATAAATAGTCTCTTCCTATGGCTTTCCGATCCTAGGGGTTACGTCCCACGGTCAAGTGCTCTGAATACCATCTCTCAGAAGCGACCGACCCAAAATCGGTCAAGTCTCCGTGGTTCTGCATTCATCCCAAGATCATCTTTGGCACTCACGGTACATTGATGAAATAATCAAAGTTCAATCACACCTGAATTTATTACACGATTCTCATATCGAGTCTTTATTACAATGGAATAAATTGACGAAGGCCAACTCATGAGAAATAAACTAAGTAAAGTTATGGAGCGTAGAGAATAGCGAGTCCATCCGACTCCAAAGGGCAATCGCCAAGCGGATCGTAGCCTCAATCCTGATCGGAATACTCCTCTCGCAACATAAGACGTTGCAGCCGTGTAGGTCAGCATTTTGAATATGCCGGCAAGTCATGAAGAGAGAACAATAATAAAATTACTAACACTATATGCAATTTGGTGTGGGGCTCTAAGTTTCATCATTTTGCGAAAAGCCAGTTTTTCCCTACAATAAGGACTTGTTTGCAAAAACTACAAAATTGTTGGTAGTTATTGAGATGGTTCCACCAACCAATGTCTCATTCCCAATTAAACATTAACCCCCTCAATTAAATTATTAATTTCGGTGTTGAGATTTCCGAATACTTCCAAGTTCCAGAGGCTCAAATTGTCCGTGAATCGGGGACACGGCTAATCGATTAGATCTTTTCTCTGCAGAGGTTTAGCACTTTACCCGCAAGAATCGTTCCCTCCTTTTAAGTCTTCGCACTTGAGTGTTTGAAGATGGGACGAGCAAACAGGGTCTTCCGAAGAGTTCCTCTGACCACTGCCGGTACCCATCCAATCCTACCGTTCTTCTACATCTCGTAGCACCGTCCGGCCAGAGTCACACCTAGGGTCGACCAAGCCAGAGCCCATAATGGCTTGCGGCTGCACAGCTAAGCTTCCGGTCAATGGGGTATCCATCCGTCTCTTCGTGGCTGGGTGAAGCTTTCCGCAAGATGTCATGGCACTTCTCCATGCATCCCGACCAACCATTGGTTTTCTCCAGGGTGCCCGTCAACCGTCCTCCACCCAGTAGTGAATTTTGAAGTCCATCTTGAGCTTGAAGTCATGGGGTTGTCATCATCTTGACTCTCACATCTCCCTTATGAATCACTCAACCAACCCCGTCTATGAGCATAGCAAAATAAACTACTTCGTCCGCCATGGTAACAAGGGGAAATTGGTTTCATCCTACCTCATGATACTACTCAAGAACATACTTAAAAATTCTCCCACTGCATGCATGGTGGGGAGGTATAATTCTAATGCAATAAAATCATAGGTATTGTAAAGGAAAACATGATCAAATGACTTGCCTGGCTGACGGTCTTCGAAAGCTAGGGACTCGTGATAGCAAGCTTCGCACTCCGGAAATTCTACCGAGACAAACAAATATCACAATAAGCATATAGCATATAATCACTTAACATAATAGCATGCTAACATAACACACCAAACAAACGAATCAAAACCCAAAGGAAAACTCGAAGAAATCCAACTCAATGTTTTCCTACTTCAAGCAACAACTAAAATAGTTTTACACAACAAAATTTTTCTTAACAGAACCTAAGCATGGGTTTATGCTACCTAACTGAAAAGAAATCATCAAGCAACTAGGAGCAAAAAGAATCACCTTAAAAGCTATTATAAAACTCCTATTAGGCCTAAAACAATCCTAGCAAGAAAAATAAAATAAAAGTTTTATTTATTATAAATAAAAGTTCATGTTCTAAAGTTACAGAAACTAACCTAGAATAAACTATCACATAGGAAAAATAAATTTATTTGCTAATTCAAACAATAGGAAAACAGTAGCTAGTTAAATAAATAGGAATATCATGATTCTGATTAAAAATATTTTTTTATTAAGTCTAAAATGCCCAAATAAATACCTACGGTTAGGTAATGTCAAAACAAAGTTGTGACAAAAAGAATCACTAAAAAATAATATTCCTAACTCATTTTATAGCAGAATTACTATTCTGTCTAAATCTAAAATAAAGCAATTTTAAATAATTTTAACATGACTAATTATATTTTCTACATAAACTACAATAAATTTGCAAACCAACAAAAAAAGAACCACTTAAAAATATTAGGTAGATTAAAAGATATGAATTTTGCAAAACTGAAACTATTCTGTTAAAACAAAAAACTAAAAATAAAACTAAAACGAAAAACTGGCTAATGGGCCTATCTAACGCTTCGGCGTTAAATAACTAAACTACGCACACGGTTTAACAGAAAACAACCGCGTCGGCGGTCTAATAAAACCTAACTAAACCGGAACTAACCGGAACTAAAACCGTTTCAAGAAAAATAAACCTAACCCTTCGCCGAATCTAATCTGAAGCGTCGATTACAGATCGGACGGCGGAGGGGACTCCGGCGACTCACCGCGGGGAAAGATGACGGCGACGGTCGACGGCGGCTCGGGCGACGTTGGCGCGGCGGCTCCGGTGGTCGGGGACGACGGCGGAGGCCTCCGGCGGGTCTTGGCGGAGCAAGGGGAGCTTCGAGGTGGTCTCGGTGGAGCTCGAGAGTGGCCGGGCGGTCGGGCGAGGCTAATGGCGCGGGCGGCTTGGTCTCGGCGAGCCTGCGGTCGAGGGGAGGGGTTAGGCGAGGGGGCTAAGGAGGGAACGGGGTCGAGGGGAGGGGTATATATAGGGGGGCACGACTTGGAGGAGGGGCAGGTCGGGGCGAGGAGATCGGGATGAGATCCCGGGGATCTCGGGATTCCGCGAGCGCGGTGGCGTTAACTTGAGGAGGAAGAAGGTGGTGGGGCCGGGCGTCAGTGGTGAGGGAGAGGGGATCGGGCGGGCGACCGGTCGGTATGGGTTTCGGCCAAGGCGGGTGTCGGTCATTTGGCCAGTGGGCCGGGTCTTGTTGGGCCGGTCGGTCGATTCTTTGGTGGGCCTCGGCTGGCCTGGGCAGGCTGGCTGGTGGCGCCTGGGTCTTCTCTATTTTTTTGAATTTAGAGAGAGAGGAAAAACATAGTAAATATAAATATTTTATATAGGACATATATATATCAAAATGATCAGAATATTCCTATAATTTGAACATTTTTCCAGGTAAAAACTCAAACTTTATAAATATCATTTTTCTAAAATTCCAAATAAAACTCAAATTTGAATTCAAACTTTTTGGCAATGTTTTCTTCTGACATTTTTGGAGTGTCATGTTTACTCCTCTCATACTTTGTCTCAAGTATTGTCAGGCATAGTTTTGAAATAATTTCTACTGCCAAAATTTGAATTCAAATTCCAACAACTCCAAAACTTCTGAAACTTCAAATGCCACTCAAATTCAAGCAATATGCATAGATGCTTAGCTATAATTGTAAAACATTCCAAATAGGAAATTTGGGATGTTACACCCTTCTACATGGTCTCCGGATGGCAGTATCCATGGGTATTCAACGCCTAGAGGTGCGCGGGGATTCGAACCTCGCGATATCCCAAATAAATGGAGACTTTGATGCCAAGGATCCGAAAATGGCAGCTTATCGCAACACCGTCCTAAAAATGTCATTTCGGTTCAAGGGCTCGAATTTCACCATATAGCACAGGAAAACAATCGAGCAGCAGACGTCTTGGCACGCGCATTGGCGCCAAAGCGATGCCCCCCCCAATATCTCCTTGGAGAGGCTGTTCAAGCCATCCGTATTATGGGAAGGGGAGTCCGGAAATAACAGCCCGGACCCAACAGCACTGCCCGGCACTGAACATTCTGACACAATTGGAGGCTCTGCCAACAAAGTAACATCTTCAGCCCACATAATAATGGCAGTCATTGCCCCGTGGACGGAACCATTCCTAGCCTACCTAACCAGGCAGGAACTCCCCGAGGACCAAAACGAGGCACGCTGCATAGTGCGGCAATCTAAAACCTATAAAGTCCATGAGGGAGAGCTTTATAAGAAAATCACGACCGGGGTCCTTCAAAGGTGTATCTCCGAAGAGGAAGGGCGGAATCTTCTGGCTGAAATTCATGCCGGACTCGGCGGGCACCACGCCGCAGCCCGGGCCCTTGTAAGCAAGGCCTTCCGTACAGGATTTTATTGGCCGGCGCGGCGGATGCTCTGGACTTAGTCCAACGATGCGTCGGTTGCCGACTCTTTGCTAATCAAAGCCACATGCCACCCACCGCCTCCAAACTATACCCATCACCTGGCCCTTCGCGGTGCAGGGGCTTGACATGGTTGGACCCCTTAAAGGAGGAACCCACAAGAAAAATACCTCACTGGTCATGGTGGATAAATTCACCAAATGGATAGAGGCCAAGCACATTAAGGCGGCGAATCCGGACCGATGATAGACTTCATATCGAAGTGCGTATACCGCTTCTGGCGTCCCCACAGCATCATCGCGATAACGGCACGAACTTCACGGCCGATGAGGTCAAACTCTAGTGCAAAAACATGGGCATCAAGCTCGACTATGCTTCAGTCTATCACCCTCAAACTAACGGTCAAGTCGAGCAAGCAAACGGTCTAATCATGAGCGGCATCAAACCCAGATTAGTGCGGTCCCTCAAGGAATCTAACACGCACTGGGTAGAGGAGCTCGACTCCGTACTCTGGGGGCTGCGGACCATGCCGAATCGCACCACCGGATTCACACCATTCTTTATGGTATACGGCGCAGAGGCAGTTCTACCCTGCGACATAATTCATGACTCACCTCGCGTGCGCATGTACGAAGAAAGAGAAGCCGAGATTGATCGGCAGGACAGTTTGGACGCCTTGGAGGAGGAGCGTGACGTGGCAAAAGCCCGTTCCACATTCTATCAACAGCAGGCTCGAAGATATCAAAGCGTAGAAGTACGGGCCAAAACTTACAATGTTGGCGAGTTAGTTCTCGCTGCCGGACAAGAAAAGGACAAACTCAAGCCCAAATGGGAAGGTCCCTTTATTATTGACCAAGTCCTGACCGGTGGAAGCGTCATTCTGCGAGATGCATCGGATAACCGACTCGAGCCGAACCCATGGAACACAGCCCGTCTCCGAAGATTCTACGGCTAGCGCCGGATTCTGAGTTCATCTCCTTCCTCTGTCTATTTTTTACACACTAGCTGTCTTATATTTCTCTCCTTCTCCCTCTTTTTCTCTTACAGCCTTTAAAGGCTCGTTCGCGCATTGTTCGCACACACTTGACGCGCTATCCGTGCTCATTATACCTGGGGGCTTCTTTAACAGAAGCTTATTTGTACGGGCTTTATGCCTAACACATGTGTAACGCTTCGCATGTACCTTTTATTCACCATTATATGCATCGATATGACATAAGTTTTGGCCAAGCTGGGTTGCCTGGTTTCTGTGCTTACCCCTACGTTCCCGATTGTTCGGCTAGGTGGTAAGGGGAGCACCTCCGCGATTGTTACTGCCGGGTCAGACGGATGTGTACCTCAGACTGGGTGAAGCCGAAAGCTAGCGTTCTTAAGGGAATATTCGGTCGGGGAACTAAAGATGATTTCTCACTTATTTATTTATCTGCCCCGGATGCTCTTACACTTTTTTCGTGGTCCTGGACGTGCACTTTAAGGCATGCCTCCCAGGAAAGGAACCCCTAACGGAACTATTCTCCCGGAAGATGTTTCTTACTAACCATGTAATATAACATAACTAGTTGGGCACTTATGTCCTGCTCAAGCACTAATGACCCCTACGCCTGGTCTCCATGCATGCCCAGTTCTTACATAAGCGTGAGGGTATTCGGACACACTCCGGACTATAGGGTCCCGAGGTTGAAGCGAAAAAGGTCCGCCATGACAAACGATCTACAATCCAGCTAGAAGGCATTTTTACATGTCATCTTCAATTACATAGTCAATTTGACTGGGTGTATTCCTCCTCAATACCATCTAATAGGCTGTCTAGTTTACAGTCCTGTCGGGAATACTTCTTGACCAATTCCACTTGGCCGTACACTAAGCTCACAGGGATCTCCTTCCCATCGGGCCCCACAGGTCCGACCTCGGCCATGTTGTTTGGGTCAGCCTTCGTGTACTGCGTCTTCACCATGGCCCAGGCCTCCCTGGCGCCTTGACGGCAGGCCGATATTTTCCATAATCGGAAGCGCTGCCGTGCTCCCTTAAGCCTCTCCGCAAGCTCTCCAAGGCCTTTGGGCAAGGAGACAGATGGCCACAAGGCCTGGGCGACGCCTTTCATCACCTGTCGGACTCGTTCGTGCGGTTGCAAGAGCTCGGGAAGAGGGTCACCCGTAGAACCAGGCATTTCCTCTGCAGGGGCGACTGTGAGCATACCTCTGAGACATAACTCTGTTAGTCGACTTCCTCGCCGAACTCTTTTTCAAAGTTCGCTCAAGCACTTACTAAAAATGTCGCGTCGAAGCCGTCGATTCTCCTTCACGGAGTCCGACAGCTGGGCACGAACATCCTTTAGTTCCTTGCCCAGTTGGGTGTTGGCATCTTGGAGATTATTCTTCTCCTGCCTCACCCTCGTAAGCACGCTCTCCCCGGGCTTTAACCGGCGCAAGAGTTGTTGCTTGTCCGGATCTACTCCGGCGCCATCTACAATGATGTTTTTAGATTTACACACACGCCGCACTTCACAACATACTTATCTTTCGAAGCACATATTACCAGAGGGTGTCTCCTTGGCCTCCCCTACAGCGGCTAGTGCGGCCTCAAGTTGGGCTTTGCACTCTTCCAGCTCTTGGGACAGTTGGGTATTCTTTTTTGTAAGATCCTGCATAAAAAATGATCCTTAAATCAGTTATTCTAACTATTTCAAGTCTCGGGGCTCTTGGTATATATAACCATCAAATTTTCTCACCCGTATGTCTTTCACATACTGCTCCGTGGCTCTGGCTAGACCATTTTGAGCGGCACGGAGGTGCGCATCTCCCGAGTTAAAGGCATCCAACGCCTCTTGGGAGAAACATGCATCACGAAGATTTGTCCGGCGACGCCTGTGATTCATGGCACTCTCCACCTTGGAGTTGGTGGCAGATAGTCCGTCGGCATCCTCTGTCGGAGGAGTGTCCGACGCACGCCTCGTGTTCGCCTCCGCTTCTGGACCTGGCTTTGGAGCCTGGCTGGTGGAGTCTCGATTGGCAACCTCTCCGGATATAGTCCGGCGAGCGCTCTTTTTCCTGAAGGGAGCACGAGCGTTAGCATACCTTCCGGGAATAAAACCTAGAATAAGATGGCACGCCATACCGTTACGCCAGCGCCTCAATCCGGACCGCACTTATTTTCAGCCTGCTGGGCCTTGCTCCCCCTTGTTGGCTAGCCACCGCAGGCTAGGCCTTCCGCCTCAAGGGCTCCCCCTGCAAAACACCATTGATATACGCTGATCAAAGATAAGCCCGGATGGATCATTTTCAAAGTATTGGGACTTCAGTCTCAGTTACCTGTGAGGCTGGAAATATTCCGGGGTAATCGGCCGTAATGGCGACCAAGGCATTGTCGATGCTCAGTTGGTAAAATACCCCATCGATCAGCTCCACGGATATGTCCGGATCCTCTTGGGCACCGTTCTGGATCCTCAGGTTGTGGAGGAGGGCTGTTTATATCCTTTACGGCCCGGCGCAATTCCTGCGTTGAAATCACAAGGTAAGGTACTTAACTATGGGAATATGGAACGGATGGGCATAAAGAAGTGTCCGCTTACCCAGCTTGGAGGATCGTACATAGAAAATCCGCCCTGTGGATTGACGCGGAGGAACTCCTCCTCTTCTCCCTTGTACAATGCGGACAAGGCCTTCGTCAGAGCAGCAACCGATCCCGGCCCCTTACGGCCGCAGCAGGTGGTATCATCCTCCCCGTTGAAATCCTACATGGGGTGGCCTCTATACTGAAGCGGCTGCACCCCCGCATAATGCATGTTGCCATGACCCCGATCATGGTCAGTCCGGAATGAGCTAATAATCTTATCCAGCTCATCAGGTAAAGGACGCCCCTGTCATTTTCCTTCTGAGGGCTCCCTGGGCGCCAGCTTAGGCGCTTCTTCAAAGGAGCATTATTGAACTCAGGAAGGCCGATCCGAACAGGGTCCGGCAGGGAGACATCTTATATATACAACCATTCTGAAGGCCAGTCTTCGTACGCCTTCTTCGGGGTTCCGGATAGATATCCGGTCCCGGCGATGCGCCATAGTTCGGCTCCGCCCACTTGATATATTGATCCCTCTTGAGAACGGGGCACTAGGCAGAACGTCTTCTTCCACAACACGAAATGAGCCTCGACGCCCAAGAACAGCTCGCAAAGGGCTACGAAGCCCGCAATATGCAATATGGAGGCAGGCGTAAGGTTGTGCAGCTGTAGGCCGTAGAACTCCAGGAGCACCCGGAGAAATGGATGAATTGGAAATCCGAGCCCTCTTATTAAATAAGGGACAAGGCATACCCGCTCTCCCTTGGAGGGATTGGGGACGCTCTCCGCCTGCTTTCCGCCATTATAGGTGGCGAGTCCGGCTCGAACCGGGACCATAAAGGCTGGGGGAAGAAATCCCTTGGTTTGGAGCGTCACTAGCTCGCTGTGCGGGACGGAACATCTCTCCCAATCTCTAGGCTGAGGGCTGGGAGGGCGAGAGGAGGAGCTGCGTCGACTGGCCATGATGGAATGGATTTCTGTCGAATGCGCTCCGATGAGTGCTCGCGAAGGGAATATGGTGTGATTCGGATCTAAATCCTCGTCTCTTTTATAAGGTAGCTTATTTGCGCAGCTAGGGGGGTAAAAGTAAAAACACCCTGCCTTTTCTCATTCGTTTGACACGTGGAAGACGGCCATTATTGGGCGTGGAAGCCAAGGAGCACAATATTCACGAGAAGCCGGACACTATTCAACAGGTACACCGAATTTGGAGAAGAACCCGCCTTGCAATGCCTAAGACAAATCTGCGCGCCGGACTCATTGTCATTGAAGCCTGGTTCGGGGGCTACTGAGGGAGTCCCGGATTAGGGGGTGTCCGGATAGCCGAACTATAACCTTTGGCCGGACTCATGGACTATGAAGATACAAGATTGAAGACTTCGTCCTGTGTCCGGATGGGACTTTCCTTGGTGTGGAAGGCAAGCTTGGCGATACGGATATGTAGATCTCCTCCCATAGTAACCGACTCTGTGTAACCCTAGCTGAGGGTGTCCCGGACTAGGGGGTGTCCGGATAGCCGGACTATCATCACGGCCGGACTCCAAGACTATGAAGATACAAGATTGAAGACTTCGTCCCGTGTTCGGATGGGACTTTCCTTGGCGTGGAAGGCAAGCTTGGCGACACGGATATGTAGATCTCCTACCATTGTAACCGACTCTGTGTAACCCTAACCTATCCGGTGTCTATATAAACCGGAGGGTTTTAGTCCGTGGGATCGAACAACAATCATACCATAGGCTAGCATCTAGGGTTTAGCCTCCTTGATCTCGTGGTAGATCTACTCTTGTACTACCCATATCATCAATGTTAATCAAGCAGGAGTAGGGTATTACCTCCATCGAGAGGGCCCAAACCTGGGTAAAAACATTGTGTCCCTTGTCTCCTATTACCGTCCGCCTAGACGCACGCTCGGGACCCCTACCCGAGATCCGCCGGTTTTGACACCGACATTGGTGCTTTCATTGAGAGTTCCTTCCGTATCGCCACCGATAGTCTGATGGCTCCTTCGGTCATCAACAACGATGTGGTCCAGGTGAGACTTTTCTCCCGGACAGATCTTCGTATTCGGCGGCTTTGCATCGGGCCAATTAAGCAGCCATCCGGAGCAGATCGAAAGCTACGCCCGGCCATCGTGTCAGATTTGGAAGTTTGAACTATACGGCCGACATCCGCGGAGACTTGATCTTTGACGGATTCGAGCCGCAGCCAAGCGTGCCACACTGTCTCGATGGGCATGATCTAGCTCTGCGGCGAGCGATTGCCACGAGGCTGCACGATATCCGCTCGACCCTTAATCCGGAGCCGGATTCCCCGATCGAGGACGAGTGGTTGGACACCGCCTCGGGGCTACAATCTCTACGGTGATCGAGCCGAACTCCATCCTCGCCCTTTGCGAAGACCTCGACTCGGTGCCGGACTCCTCTCCGGACTCGAACCCTCCGCGCCTCGCCAATCGAATCCGATTGGGCCGGTCATGGAGTTCACTGCCATGACATCTTTCAGCACTCGCCCTTTGGCGACATCCTGAATTCACTAAAGTCTCTCTCTTTATCCAGAGAGCCCTGGCCGGACTACGGACATGAAGGTTGGGATGCGGACGACGAAGAAATTCAACGTCCACCCACCACCCACTTTGTAGCCACTGTCGATGATTTAACCGACATGCTAGACTTCGACTCCGAAGACATCGACGGTATGGACGATGATGCCGGAGACGACCAAGACCCGGCGCCAACAGGGCACTGGAAGGCCACCTCGGCATATGACATATATATGGTGGACATCCCAAAAGATGGGAACGGCGATGGAACAACGGAGGATGACCCCTCCAAGAAACAAGCGCCGACGCGGCCGGGCGCCGCCTAAATCCCGCCACAATAAAAGCGGTGATTCCGGCACGGAGATAATAACACCCCGGACAGTGCCGAAGAGAACCCCCTCCAGCAGGACTCGGTGCAGGAGGAGGGAGAAGCAAGTCCGCACGATAGTGCGGCAGAAAGAGAGGTCGAGGACGATAATTACGCGCCTCCCTCCAAAGATGAGGCAAGCCTCGACGAAGAAGAATTTGTCGTGCCTGAGGATCCCGCCGAACAGGAGCGTTTCAAACGCAGGCTTATAGCCACGGCAAGCAGCCTCAAGAAAAAGCAGCAACAGCTTAGAGCTAATCAAGACACGCTAATGACGGATGGATCAAGTCCTTGCAGCCAAGAGTATGAACTCGAACGCCCTCCAAAAGCTACCCCAAACGCAGGCCGTTGCCTCGACTAGAGGAGGAAGCACCCAAGTCACCAACAAGACGACATGGTAGACCGGCCACCCCTGCGTGGCATGACAGAGAAGCCTCTCGGCCCTCCGCTCAAGCCACACCCCGACGCCCCTCAAAAAGTACCAAGGCACGGGAAAACGCGTCGGACTTGCGAGATATATTGGAGGATAATGCAAAAAATACAAGATCAATCTACGGATCGCGTGGGCGCCCAACGACGCGGGATGATTACCGTCATACGGATACAAAGAAACCCGCCGGGCGAACCACGATGAACAAAGCTCATATGAGCTATGTCGTGATATAGCCCAATACTGAGGCGCCACACACCCACTATGCTTCACAGATGAAGTAATGGATCATCAAATCCCCGAGGGCTTCAAGCCCGTAAACATCGAATCATACGATGGTACCAGAGATCCTGCGGTCTGGATCGAGGATTATCTCCTCCATATCCACATGGCCCGCGGTGATGATCTACATGCCATCAAATACCTCCCACTCAAGCTTAAAGGACCAGCTCGGCATTGGCTCAACAACTTGCCAGCAGAATCAATTGGTTGTTGGGAGGACCTAGAAGCCGCATTCCTTGATAACTTCCAGGGCACATATGTGCGACCACCAGACGCCGATGACCTTAGCCACATAATCCAGCAGCCAGAAGAATCGGCGGACAATTACGGACACGGTTCCTCACAAAGAAAAATCAAATCGTTGATCGTCCGGGATCACGAGGCCCTTGCAGCCTTCAAACATAACATCCGCGACGAGTGGCTTGCCCGGCACCTAGGACAGGAAAAGTCGAAATCTATGGCAGCCCTCACAACCCTCATGACTCACTTTTGTGCGGGAGAGGACAACTGGCTAGCTCGAAGCAACAACTTGGCCAAACATCCTGATAGTCCGGATACCAAGGACAGCAATGGCAGGTCGCGTCGCAACAAGAACAAGCGCCCGCGTGCTTGGCGATAATCTGAAGATACGGTAGTCAATGCCGGATTCAGAGGCTCTAAACCCGGTCAGCGAAAGAAGCCATTCAAAAGAAATACCCAGGGCCCGTCCAACTTGGACCGAATACTCGATCGCTTGTGCCAGATACATGGCACCCCCGAAAAACCAGCCAATCACACCAAAAGGGACTGTTGGGTGTTCAAGCAAGCAGGCAAGTTAAGTGCCGAACTCAATGACAAGGGGCTGCATAGTGATGACGAGGAAGAGCCCAGGCCGTCGAACAATAGAGGACAGAAGGGTTTTCCCACGCAAGTGCGGACGGTGAACATGATATACGCAACCCATATACCCAAAAGGGAGCGGAAGCGTGCACTAAGGGACGTATATGCGATGGAGCCAGTCGCCTGAAGTTCAACCCATGGTCTTCCTGCCCGATCACCTTCGATCAAGGGACCACCACTAGCATCCGTCCACGGCGGTTTTGCCGCATTGGTTCTTGACCCAATTATCAACGGATTTCACCTCACTAGAGTCCCGATGGACGGCCGGTAGCAGCCTGAACCTGCTTTATCGGGATACAGGCGCCAAAATGGGCATAGACCCTCAAGGATTAAACCTACAAAGACGACCTTTAAAGGCGTCATACCGGGTGTAGAGGCCAGTTGTACGGGCTCAGTTACACTCGAAGTGGTCTTCGGATCCTCGGATAACTTCCGAAGCAAAGATTTAATCTTCGATATCGTCCCATTCCACAACGGCTATCATGCACTGCTCGGACGAACCGCATTTGCAAAGTTCAATGCGGTGCCGCACTACGCATACCTCAAGCTCAAGATGCCAGGCCCTCGAGGAGTAATCACGGTCAATGGAAACACCGAACGCTCTCTCCGAACGGAGGAGCACACGGCGGCCCTCGCGGCAGAGGTACAAAGCAGCCTCTCACAGCAACTCTCGAGTCCGGCCATTAAGTGCCCAGACACTGTCAAGCGCGCCCGAAGTAACCTACAACAAGACCACCCGGCACGATTCAAGCACGCGTAGCAATCCGGCCCCAACCCCCGCCCTTGCAAAATTGTGAATCTAGTATTACGCGTACATAATTACGCTCTGGAGAAACCATGGGCATATGGGGAGGGGCAAGACCACGACACGCCAAGAATGCGGCTCGACCGCACCAGGGGCTCCCGATTATGTCATTCTTTTTCCTTTTTCCTTTTTCTTCCTTTTTCTTACTTTCAAGACTCCGTCTTTCAGAAGTCCTGTCCGGCACTAGAATCGCCGAACTCACGATGCAACAGCCAGGGAAGCAGAAAGCCACATCAAGTGTTCAGGTGGTCCCTATTACGAGCATTATACCTGTTTTACATACCATCCTGAGCTTACCCTCGGAGGGGACATGTTAGATAGTCCCATCCCTTGCTTATCGCACTATTTGTATCGTTCTGTTTCCATTGCAGTACCTTTTTGAATAAACAATACATAGCTCTTGCTTATTATTGCTATACTTTCTTCATATATACATATGTTCATTTCACGACATGTTGCAACTGTACACTTTGGTACGGCCTGTACACCAGGGGCTTAAGTATCCCAAAATTATGGTGTGATAAGTCCGAACACTTTCACAAGTGCCGCACTTTAACTTATAGCATTATATGAATTGGCTCCGAATCATGTCTTGGGTCAATACTTGGGTTTGCCCGGCTCCCGTGTTTTGGTACCTTATGTTCCGCTATATCGGCTAAGGTAGCACCGGGAGAACCATTGCGATTGTGCCCCAGTTGAGCTGGGTCGAGCACCTCAGTGGAGAAAGCTAAAGCTGACCATCATGATAGGGCGAGAGCCGGTCGCTGTTCGAGAGGTTTTTTCGGGTCCCTAAAGACTTATGCCGCTTAGAGCGAGGAATCGGAATTGTCCGGCCAAGGCGTGGATAGCGCCCCGAACTCGGTCTTCCGAATACTAGGGGCTTCGCCAAAATTTAAAATTATAGAATTTTATGGATAAGTGAGAGTGTTCAAGCATTATAAGTCCGGTTGCCTTGTTCATTGTGTTGAGCGCCTCCCTAGATGGACCCAAGAATGGGAACAAGAGTGCTCAAGTTTATCCCGAACACCCCAGCACTCGTGGCATGGGGGCTGAAGCCAACGACTTGCCATCTCTCAAATTTGATAAACGGCCGCACAGAAGGTAATATTTTAAATTAATAAGTGTTGCTTAGCGCATATAAACAAGTTTTCAGCGTACAGGATAACAAATGCGAGTTTATTAAAAAATTACATCTTTGGAGCACTCATCCGCTATTCGGCGGGCACCCTTCAGGAGGCCCTCATAGTACATTTCGGGCGTGCGATGCTCATGACCCTTCGGTGGCCCGTCCGTCACAAGCCTCTCCGCATCCAGCTTACCCCAGTGCACTTTAGCACGGGCAAGGGCCCGACGGACACCTTCAATGTAGACGGAGCGCTTGATGACTTCAAGCCGCGGACAGGCATCCACCAGCCGCTGCACCAAGCCGAAGTAGCTCCCGGGCATGGCCTCCAATGGCCACAGCCGCGCTATAAGGCCCTTCATGGCCTGTTCGGCGACCTTGTGGATCTCGACCAACTGCTTCAGGTTGGTCGCTCGAAACACCGAACGTTCGGCCTCAAAGACATCGAGACCAGAACACCTTTTCCGTCGAGCTCCCTCCTTGGCGCGGTAGAATGCGGCAAGATCGCATTACACCACGCGGCAAATCTGTGAATGCTCCTGGAGAGCTCCGAATCCGGGTAAGTAATAGGTAATTCACTTTCACATGCTTGCTTTGCATAAAGAATGCCTTACCCGCCGCCATCTTCTTCAACGATTCAATTTCTTGGAGGGCTTTTTGGGCCTCGGCCTTAGCAGCTTTGGCACTTTCAAGAGCCGAGGCGAGCTCGGACTCTCGTGTCTTCGAGTCACGCTCCAAACCCTCGTGTTTTTCCATGACAGCTTGGAGCTCTTGCCGTACCTTGGCCAGCTGTGCCTCCCCCTTCTCTCGCTCGGTGCGCTCCGCGGCCGCTTTGTTTTCGGCCACGGACACCGCCTCCTTCAGGGTTGCCACCTCGTTCGTGGCCCCTGTAGTACCCAAGTTATTCCTGTTATTTTTTGCGACCAAAACCTTTTCTATAAGGCATTTCTTTAATAAGGTATTACTTACCTTCTTTGTCCTCGAGCTGCTTCTTGGCTTGTACGAGCTTCGTTTCGGACCGCCGAGGTTACGCTTCAATGCATTGACCTCCGCAATCAAGGTCTGGCAGAGGTTAGCAGGCACTGCATTCCCATATTGACATACTTATGTTAGACTCCTGCATGATATCTTTTTAGATCCTTAGTCCGGCTTTTCTTTCCGAACACCGAACTAAGCATCGAGATACTGTGTATGCGGTAATATTTTTACATATTCTAAACTTACCTCAAAGCCTGTTAGAAGGCTGGTACAGGCTTCGGTCAGTCCGCTCTTGGCGGACTGAACCGTCCGGATCACCGCACTCATAACAGTGCGGTGCTCCTCCTTGATGGAGGCGCTGTTGAGCGCCTCCAGTAAGCAATCTGGTGCCTCCGGTTGGATGGAGGACACCGGTGTCTTACCCTTCTTGCGATGGATCCGCTGTCCGGACTTCGGAACCGCTGATGGTTCTGGCATGGAGTCTGGACGAGGGTTGGGCTTAGAGCCCCTGGGGTTCTTGCCCCCCGCGCACCTGGAGTCCGAGAGGTTGCCTTGTGGCACCTCCTGCGCTACCTCCTCTTGACCAAGCCCCCCTTGGGGCCCCGCGGCGGCGTCATCCGCAGCGTGAGGCGAGGAGGCTGCCGGAAGCGAAGCGCTCTCCATTTCCGACGAGCCCAGGGACCCGCTCGATGAATCGGCGAACTCGCCCTTGGGCGGGATGCACGGTTGTTCCACATTAGAGAACACTCTACAATAATAAGAAGCCATGGGTATCCGGACACTTACGATCTCGCCAGGGGCTTGGCCCTTGTAGGCCAATCCTCCTCGTAAATGCGTCGACGTTGGTGGAGAAGTCCGAAGGAAGGGTTCTTCCCTTCTTGGACCCTCCGGCCTCCCCGATCAGGCGGCCTTCTTTCTTCTCCTCCCCGCTGGGAGGAGCTTCTTCTTCTTCCTCCTCGTCCTCGGGGAGAAGATTACGCTTCAGAATCCGACAAAGACTGGCGTCGGGAGCTCCTTCGAGTTCCCGTGGCCTCCTTCTTGGCCTTCTTCTCCGGCACCACATGGGGTGCCGGAGCCAGTAGCCCCGTCAATCGGGCGTCCTCCGGGTCTTCCGGCAAAGGAGCCGGACAGTTAATCTGTCCGGACGTCTTTAGCTAGTACTGTCAAAGATTTGGGAGCTTTAGATCCCATATAGAGTCAATCTATGAAAAAAGAGTCCCGTAAAGGGTAAAATAACTTACCTCGCCGGCTGGACGCTGCGAGCTGCATCCGCGATCTTTGTTAGCGGATGCTGGGGCTTCAGCGCCCTTGAACAACACCTTCCAGGCATCTTCGTACATAGTGTCGAAGAGCCGGCTCAAGGTTCGGTCTTTGTCTTGGGATCGAACTCCCACAAATTGAAGGCCCGTTGTTGGCATGGGAGAATCCGGCGGATGAGCATCACCTGGATTACGTCGACAAGCCTGAGATTCTTGTCCACCAGGTCTCGCACGCATGTCTGGAGTCCGGATAGCTCTTCCGAATTCCCCCATGTCAGGCCCGTCTCTTTCCATGACAAGAGCCATGTGGGGAAGCCATATCTGAATTCAGGGGCCGCCACCCATTCGGGGTCGCGTGGCTCGGTGATGTAGAACCACCCCGATTGCCACCCCTTTATTGTCTCCACAAAGGCGCCCTTGAGCCATAGGACCTTGGCCATCTTGCCAACCATGGCGCCTCCGCACTCCGGCTTTGCCGCCCACTACCTTCGGCCGGACGTTGAAGATCTTCAGCCATAAGCCAAAGTGGGGCTGGATGCAGAGGAAGGCCTCACACACGACGATAAACACCGAGATGTTGAGGATGAAATTCGGGGCCAGGTCATGGAAGTCCAGGCTGTAGTAGAACATGAGCCCCCGGACAAATGGGTGAAGTGGAAAACCTAGTCTGCGGAGGAAGTGGGGGAGAAACACCACCCTCTCATGAGGCCTGGGGGTTGGAATGAGCTGCCCCGCGTTGGGCAGCTCAGGCGCGATGTCGCCGGGACAGGTATCCGGCCTCCCGCAGTCTTGTGATGTGCTCCTCCGTGACGGAGGAGGCCATCCACCTGCCTCCCGCTCCTGACATGGTTGGAGAAGGTTGAGGTGGGATGTGCGGACTTGGGCGCTGGAGCTCGAGTGCTTGGAAATGGATAAGCAAAGGATGAAGAAGGCGTAGGTGAAAGAGTGGATCCTTATCCACTTATATGGACGGACGAAGTTATGCGTCCCCCACCAGCCTGGTAAAACTCGCTTATTTCCCAAGCGCCGTAATCAATGGCGCGGATGGGTTACCCATGTCCGTATTGATGAGAATCCCGGAACAAGGGGGCACGATCTATGCTTTGATAAGACGTGCCAAGGAAACCGCCTCGCTAAACACGCCGAGGTGGAGCAAAAAAAGCGATTCATATAAAGGCCTGGCCGTGGTGTGATATCACGCCGCAGAATACGTCGGCAGATCTGTGCAAAATTATTCTCTCTACGGTGTTATGTGGAACTTGTTTTGCGAGGCGGACACTATCCTTGTGTTCAAAACCTTCTATGAAGTATTCGAGGAGGAACCCGCCTTGCAATGCCGAAGACAATATGCGCTACCGGACTCGTCATCATTGAAGCCTGGTTCAGGGCTACCGAGGAGTCCCGGACTAGGGGTGTCCGGATAGCGGACTATCATCACGGCCGGACTCCAAGACTATGAAGATACAAGATTGAAGACTTCGTCCCGTGTCCGGATGGGACTTTCCTTGGCGTGGAAGGCAAGCTTGGCGATACGGATATGTAGATCTCCTACCATTGTAACCGACTGTGTAACCCTAACCTATCCGGTGTCTATATAAACCGGAGGGTTTTAGTCCGTGGATCTAACAACAATCATACCATAGGCTAGCTTCTAGGGTTTAGCCTCCTTGATCTCGTGGTAGATCTACTCTTGTACTACCCATATCATCAATGTTAATCAAGCAGGAGTAAGGTATTACCTCCATCGAGAGGGCCCGAACCTGGGTAAAAACATCGTGTCCCTTGTCTCCTGTTACCGTCCGCCTAGACGCACAGTTCGGGACCCCGTACCCGAGATCCGCCGGTTTTGACACCAACACTAGCCCTCTCCGATGTCTATATAAACCGGAGGGTTTTAGTCCGTAGGACGAACAACAATCATACCATAGGCTAGATTCTAGGGTTTAGCCTCTCCGATCTCGTGGTAGATCTACTCTTGTACTACCCATATCATCAATATTAATCAAGCAGGAGTAGGGTTTTACCTCCATCGAGAGGGCGCGAACCTGGGTAAAAACATCATGTCCCTTGTCTCCTATTACCGTCCGCCTAGACGCACAGTTCGGGACCCCCTACCCGAGATCCGCCGATTTTGACACCGACAGTCGTCTTTGCGTGGACTTTGAGGAGCTCCGCAAGAGGAAGGGATCCCCCAGCGGCAGCAACATCTTCGGACCGCTGAAACGGAGGAAGTACTTCGCCATCGACATGTAAGTATCGCGCAGTCGTGGCTTGCCATGTGCTGATTTCTTCTTCTGACACTAGTCTTTCAGGGCTTCTTCCTCTAAGGCCGCTGGGTCTCCCGAGAAGCGGCCTCCTTCTTCGTCAACTAACCCGCCTGCCGCGGGCGCCCCGAGTCCAGCCCCTGGGGTAGAATTGGTTGAAGGGGCACTTATGCCCTCCTGGCGTGCTGGTCCTGCGGCCTCGCCACTCCTCCGCATTGGCCTAGCGTGGAGCATGGCAGGCGTGCCCAAGACTCCTTCGCTGATCTTCGGTGGCAGCTTATTGGCTTCGATCCTTGGCTCCTCCTCGAGCAGCAAGCCCCGGCAGGCTCGGGTTTCTCGCGAAGATGGGCTGGTGTCGGCTGCGGCGCCAACCCCCAGCCCCCTACCGAGGGGTGACGCGCCATGTGGCGCCCCACCTGCAGCCCTCGAGGCAGGGGACGAAGAAGGCCGGGCATTCGAACTTGAGCGCGGGCGGAGCATGGTCCGCCACATGCTCTTTCAGGAGGCGATGACTGTGATGGGCCGGCTTGGTGAAGAGCTCACGAGCATCGACAGGTGTCTCGAGGCTGAAGGTCTCCGGCTAGTAGAGGAGCGGCGCAAGCTGAAGGTGACCATCAACCTTGGCCGCTACCAACGCGACCTTGAGAACGCCAAGGCTGAGGCATCTCTCCAGGTTTCATACGAAGCCCGCTCTCGGGCCTTGGAGGAGGCTCGCGAGGCTGATCACCGCCGCGAGGCTGCGGAGAAGCGAGCGTGGGAACTCCAGGCCTGGAGTGCGTCTCTGGAGCAACAGGTGGAGGCGCGCAGGGCTGCCCTTGCGTCGCTGAGGGGGACGCCCGGGGAGGAAGAGGGGGTCCGGAAGCGTGAAGAGGCGTTGGCCTTGGATGCCATGGAGCGTAGCCGCGAGCTCGAGCAACTGGAGACAAGGGAGCGTCAAGTTGCCCAAGCAGAAGATGCTGTGGGAGCTCGTGAGGCTGGGGTCGAGGAAGAGGTGAACCGTCGAGTGGCCGAGGTTCGCGCGGACCTAGAGGGCAGGTACAACCTGAAGCTGAAGCTCGCGGGTGTGGAGGATGAAGGCAGGGCCGCTGCCCTCAAGCTCAGGTTGAATGAGGCTGAGAAGTGCGCGGAAGCCACGACCGCGGCCCTGGTCACGGTGCAGGTGGACTTGGCCTCCGCCCGTGCCGAGCTGCGCTTCCTTCGGAGACGGGTTGATGACGCAGAGGCCGTCGGGAGGCAGAACACGGAGGAGGTGCTCCGACGCTGAACGCTGGGGCGCGAGCACGCCCCCATGCTTCAGGAGCTTCGGAACAGGGCCAATATCGCCCTGGGCTACATTTGCAATGTGGAGGCGCCGACTCCTTGCTCGGACGATTACGCTAGCCACCTGACCTTCTTCACTGAGGTGGTGACGCGCCTGGAGGCTCGATCTGCCCAAGCTCATCAGCTTGTGGAGGAAAGGGGGCACGGCTTGCTTGAGCGTGCTTTCTCGCGGGTCTTCAGCCACCTCCTGAATGCCGATCCCAACTTCGACTTTGACGCCGCCATCGCCCCAGTACCCACGGCTATCCGGGGCGACCTGGCGTGCTGGGTCGAGGACAGTGTGGACGCGTTGGTCTTGGCCTTCGCTTCGGAGGATGATGCGGTGGTGGTCGTTGTAGACAAAGGCGGTGTGTTCGATGATGGCGACGGGGGCGTCGCCGATGACGACGATGAGGCCGACGACGACGCGAGTGACGCGTCTGCGAGTGATGCAGCGAGCGACATCTCTGGCTGATCCCTCGTTCTCCTGTCATTTCTTTGTGTGCACAAACTCTGGCATGGCCCTTGGAAACTTGTAAGAGCATTTTGAGAGGGGGAGCCCCTCATGTAGACAAATCGTAGTTTTTATTTTTCCATGCGGCGTGAGTTTGTGTCCTCGTGAACTTGCGAATCCTGATGTGAGTTTTCTGCCTTGGTTTACCTTAGTCAGCGCCAGCCTTGAGCTAGGCTGTGACGTGCCGAGTTTCTGAGAGCCTTGCGGAGCTCGCCGCCCTTCTGGAGGGGGCCCATGTGGAGTGGGCAACAGTTGCCAGCTGCCAAGCGTAGCGTGCGTCGTCTTGATCCTACTCGCGAGGAGCTCGTGAGGGAAAGGCGACGGACATGAGTCCCAAACGAAACAAGATCGAGAAGGCAAGAAATTGCTCAAACGAGAAAAGGCTCCCCCCCGCACGCACCAATAATATCTCAGTTTCAACTTAAATCCAGATCCAGAAAGCAAGGCTACAGAAGGAAAGATCCAAGGCAAAAGGCTGCGTCCGGCACCTAGTCTAGTCTTCTGGTCTTCAAGTCTTCTCACCAGCGCGGAGCTAAGTACTGCCACTAGGCGTGGGAGGGAGCCCCAGGGCCTGAGGCCGACACCCCTGAGACTCCAGGGCGTGTACAACCCCAACTCATTATTACGTGAGAGTGTCACGGGCGGCGAGCTTCACAGGCACCGGGCCTTCTTCATAGGTACCGGCCTTGCTTCATATCGCTAGACGAGGGTCCCGCCTTGCGCCGCTCTCGACCTCCTCTGAGCCGACCGGAGACCAGGACGAAACAGAAGAGGGAAAGAGGACGCCAGCGGTTCCCTCGGCGACCACAGGTCCTCTGCCGGGGGAAGGGTTGGCGAGGCCTCCCCGGTAGAGGGCCTACTAAAAGCACAAGTGCTCCCTAGGTGGTTTTGGTAATTAATGTCAACATATCTCTTGTTGGACTAACACTTTTATCTAGTATGTTTCAGATAAGTTCAACAATGGAGTGGCATGGACTAAAGGATGTGGGAACCCCTTCAAGATGCTAAGGACAAAGGATTGGCTCAAGCTTCAAGCTCAAGACTCTTCATTTTACATTTTAGTGATCCAAGATCACATTGAGTCTATAGGAAAAGCCAATACTATCAAGGAGGGATGAGGTGTTGCTTAATGAGCCTCTTGCTTCATGTGCTTAGTGATATGCTCCAAAACCCTCAACTACTTTCCCACTTCCACACATATGACCTAAACCTAAAGTCAAACTCGGCCCCACCGATTCTTTCTATCCGCGCCACCGAAGTTCAGCTTGTCATAGCCACTGCCACGAACCCTAGGCAAATCGGTTTCACCGATAGGGATCTCGGTCTCACCAAGATGGGATTGTAATCTCTCTGTATGTCCATTACCAAAATCGGTCTCACCGAAGTTTGTGCAATCAGTACTACCGAGATTACAATGCAAACTCTCCGTTAACTTATTACCAAAATCGGTCCTACCGAGTTTGAGTAATCAGTCCCACCGAGTTTGCTCGACCAACTCTCTGGTTAGCTAATTACCAAAATCGGTCTCACCGAGTTTGTGTAATCGGTCGCACTGAGATTACGTTATGCCCTAACCCTAACCATATCGGTTCTACCGAGTTGCATATCGGTCCCATCGAAAACCCTAACGGTCACTAGGTTTACTAAATCGGTCCGACCGAGTTTGTTGATTCAGTCCCACCGAGTTTGGTAAATTGTGTGTAACGGTTAGATTTTGTGTGGAGGCTATATATACCCCTCCACCTCCTCTTCATTCATGGAGAGAGCCATCAGAACAAACCTACACTTCTAACTTACCGGTTACGAGAGAGAACCACCTACTCATGTGTTGAGGCCAAGATATTCCATTCCAACCACATGAATCTTGATCTCTAGCCTTCCCCAAGTTGCTTTCCACTCAAATCTTCTTTCCACCCAATCCAAATCCTGTGAGAGAGAGTTGAGTGTTGGGGAGACTATCATTTGAAGCACAAGAGCAAGGAGTTCATCATCAACACACCATTTGTTACTTCTTGGAGAGTGGTGTCTCCTAGATTAGCTAGGTGTCACTTGGGAGCCTCCGACAAGATTGTGGAGTTGAACCAAGGAGTTTGTAAGGGCAAGGAGATCGCCTACTTCGTGAAGATCTACCGCTAGTGAGGCAAGTCCTTCATGGGCGACGGCCATGGTGGGATAGACAAGGTTGCTTCTTCGTGGACCCTTCGTGGGTGGACCCCTCTGTGGACTCGCACAACCGTTACCCTTCGTGGGTTGAAGTCTCCATCAACGTGGATGTACGATAGCACCACCTATCGGAACCACGACAAAAACATCAGTGTCTCCAATTGCGTTTGAATCCTCCAAAACCCTACCCTTTACATTCTTGCAAGTTGCATGCTTTACTTTCCGCTGCTCATATACTCATTGCATGCATGCTTGATATGTATTGTGAGTGTTAAACTTGTGCTTAAACTCCACTTAAACCTAAAGAAGTTAAAAACTGCAACCTTGGTACTTAGTTCTAATCACCCCCCTCTAGACACATCTTCTGAAGATCCTACAGCTACCTTCGGGTGTCGTCAGGCGGCGCGCGCCGCGGGGAGGGGCCTTGCTCCTGGCTCCCTCTCGGTGGCCCCCAGTTCGTCTATCTTGCAGGGGCGGGCGTCGTCGCGCCTGGGTCGTCGACCGACGCGGCAACCTGGTTCATCTGTAACCCATGGTTAGCGTAAACTTGTTCCTGAGGGACTAGGGGTACCCTGTAATTGCCGCTGTTGGCGCAATCGTCGTGGTTCTCCGTTGGCTCTTGGAAAGCTTCCACTCCTAGCGCCCCTTCTCCCCATTCTTCTCCAACGAACGAGCCGTGATCATCGTCTGGTGCGTACTCTTGGTCCATCATGCGGGGCACGTAGGCTTCCGGGGCCGTCACCCCGAACACCTCGCCATGGTGCCCCACGCTCCACGTTGCTTCGCCCATGACGGCGTCCTGGGGATGACGATACGACACCCTGCTAGAACCGTGGGGGGTGACGCTTGTGCTTGTGCTCATCGAGGGCGGCATGGGGGGATTGGAGCCCCCTGCACCGCCGGCCGTGCTGATGTTGATGAAGCCCCCGTGCGTAGTTGGTGGTGCATAGACGTGGTGATGCTCGCCGCGCGGCCCTGCAGTGGCCTAGGGGGAGTCGATAGCAGAAAGGTGGTGCTCCCGATGCCGCCACGTCCAGTAGTTCAGCGACTCGCTCGAGGAGCGTGTCCCAGCCGCTCTCCATCAGCCTGCACCGCAGCAGCTCTCTTGCCACTGTAAGTGCAGCCCGCATATTCTCTTGCTCCTGCCGCGAGTGCGGTGCCGTTGCGGCGGCGTGGCTCGCCGCTTGAGGGAGTCCCGGATTAGGGGGTGTCCGGATAGCCGAACTATCACCGTTGGCCGGACTCCTGGACTATGAAGATACAAGATTGAAGACTTCGTCCCGTGTCCGGATGGGACTTTCCTTGGCGTGGAAGGCAAGCTTGGCGATACGGATATGTAGATCTCCTACCATTGTAACCGACTCTGTGTAACCCTAACTTATCCGGTGTCTATATAAACCGGAGGGTTTTAGTCCGTAGGACGAACAACAATCATACCATAGGCTAGCTTCTAGGGTTTAGCCTCCTTGATCTCGTGGTAGATCCACTCTTGTACTACCCATATCATCAATATTAATCAAGAAGGAGTAGGGTATTACCTCCATCGAGAGGGCCTGAACCTGGGTAAAAACATCGTGTCCCTTGTCTCCTGTTACCATCCGCCTAGACGCACAGTTCGGGACCCCCTACCCGAGATCCGCCGGTTTTGACACCGACATTGGTGCTTTCGTTGAGAGTTCCTCTGTGCCGTCGCTGTCAGGTAGGATGCCTCATCCCGTCTTTAAAGACGATACTATCGCAAAAGGAGCCTTGGCGCTGGTCGACTCTTGACTAGGTGGTTTTCTTATGACCGCCCGGTTCGCCATCACACCGACGATGACCTCTCGAGTCATCGAAACCAATCTCCATGTTAATTCGGAACTTGCCGAACAGTTAGATCCGATCGAGATCTCCTCCATAAACGAGCTCTTGGATCGCATCGCCGCCCTGGGAGTCGCCACAGACTACGACCAGATCAACTCTCCCCAGGCTACCCATCATGTTGCTGTGATAGAGGAGCAATGCGGCGATTCTTCTTCTATCTTAAGGACTAGCTACGTCCGGATTCCCAATCCCTCCATGCTGGATTCCCGTAGAGGGACGGATGTCGATCAAGCCACGAACTTAAAGTCGGTAGCGGGTTGGACTCATTGGATAACACTAAAAATCCAAACTTCCGAAGTTCGAAACTTCTCGGCCCTGAGTCCTAAATTGGGCGGGTTACGGATCTAGTTCCACCCGCCCACCCAAACATTAGCGATCTCTCTCAAATTCGGCAAGAGCCCGCTGAAAGCAAGACATCATTCTTTGGGCGATTCCTCCCGGTTATGATCAGGATAAAGGACTGCAGAGTGGAGGACGAAATCCCAATTTTTTGCAATATTTGCACGGACTAGGGAATACTAATCTCCATAAGTAGTATTGAAATTTCACGCTTTGCTGACTTGGTGACCATAGTACAAAAGTCTTGTGCGATGGAGAGCGCTGGAAAACCGAAAGTAAATTTTGGGATAATTCGCCCCGAATACATCCCTAGTCCGAAATAAAAGGGTGCATCATTATCAAGCACCAGGTTAAATACCAAAAACCAAAACACCCTAAAGGGTACGGAATCTTGGAGGGTTGGCTAAACGGACCCTGCAAAATTCACAGTACAGAGGGCGCCACTCCAACTCATAGCCTTCGAGCATGTTGGATACTACGACAGGTGGCCAAAAGTGGCGAAGAGCTTCTAGCTTCAGAATCCCAGCCCAGCAACACCAGTACGGTGTTAACAGTCTTTGAGACTTTCGCATCAAATAACATGCGGAAACGTACACTCCGCAACCTTGGCGAAGTCTACCAAGTAGCAACAATAAATCCATGGAGTGACACGGCTATTACCTTTAATGCCAGTGATGAACCTAAATTCCGAACAGCCCGAGCACCAGCCGCATTGGTCCTCAGTCCGATAGTGGACGGCTTTTGCCTTACTAAGGTACTCATGGATGGCGGCGGCGGACTAAACCTCATCTATGAGGAAACCCTTCGAAAAATGGAAATAGACTGGAACCGCATTGAGCGAAGCAGCGCAACCTTTAGAGGAATAATCCCTAGCCGGGAAGCATGCTGCACAGGGAAAATCACACTGGACGTAGTGTTCGGCTCGCGGGACAATTACAGGTCCGAGGAGGTCACATTTCAAGTGGCCCCGTTCAACAGCGGATATCATGCTTTATTAGGACGAGAGGCATTCACAGTTTTTCAAGCTATACCCCATTATGGGTACATGAAGCTTAAAATGCCCGGACCTAACGGAATCATCACTCTTGCTAGTGATCCGAACATAGCACTCCGCGCCAAAAACAAGACAGCCGCACTAACCCTCGAGGCACTATCCGAAGCCCTAGCGGCCGAGGAACTCACCGCGATGCCCTCCACGGTGAACAGGGACGATGTGATACTTGATAAAAGATCCAAGTCCACTTCTTTTAAACCAGCGGATGAAATAGTCAAATTCGAAGTCCACCCAACGGACCCTGCAGAGACGGCCTCCACAGGGGCACAATTAAACCCTGATGTAGACGCCACACTACGAGAATATCTACGAGAAAACTGGGACATCTTTGCCTGGCACCCTTCAGACATGCCAGGAATCCCATGTCGGCTGGCCGAGCACAGCCTAAATATCCTAAAAGGATTCAAGCCAGTCAAACAGGCTCTTGGCGCTTTTCGAACCCAAGAGACAGGCCATGGGAGAGGAGCTAGCCAAACTTTTGGAAGCCGGATTCATCGTGAGATATAAAACATCCGGACTGGCTAGCAAACCTGGTGATGGTACCAAAGAAGGATAAATCCTGGCGCCTATGTGTTGATTTTAAAGACTTTAATAAGGCTTGCCCAAAGGATCCCTTCCCCCTCCCTCGAATTGATCAAATTATTGACGCTACAGGAGGACACGACTCATTGTGCTTCCTCGACGCGTACTCCTGCTACCACCAAATCAAGATGGCGGAGCAGACCAAAGCTGCAACAGCATTCATCACTCCATACGGCCCGTTACGCTTCAACACAATGCCCTTTGGGCTCAAAAGCGCCGGCGCAACATATCAGCGCATGATTCGGACATGTCCGCAAACCAGATCGACAAAAGCGGTGGAAGCGTATGTAGATGGCGTGGTCGTCAAAACCAAGCACGTTGAAACTCTAGTAGACGACTTGAGGTTCACATTCGACAATCTTGAAAATATGACATCAAGCTCAATCCGGAAAAATGCGTCTTGGCGTTCCGGTAGGAAAGCTCATGGGCTTCATTGTGTCCGGTAGAGGAATTGAAGCAAACCCAGCCAAGATCCGAGCTCTGTCACAATTGGATATTCCAAAAGACCTCAAACAAATACAAAAATTGGCCGGGATGCGTGGCGGCTCTAAGCCGCTTTATTTCCCGTTGGGAGAAAAAGCGTTACCCTTTACCGCCTCCTCCGCGCAAGACCGAACACTTCGAGTGGATTTGATGCCGCCACGGCCGGACTCGAAGAAATAAAGGCCATTTTGGCAACAAATCCGGTCTGGCACGCCCAATGTGGGCGAACCAATGCTATTATATATCACCGCAACACATCAAATTGTCAGCGCGGTGCTCGTTGTCGAACGAGAAACGGACGGACACCGGCTCCCTCTTCTAAAACCGGTTTACTATGTGTACACTGTCCTAACTCCATGCAAGTCCCGGTACCCACACTATCAAAAGATAGCATACACGGTGTTCATGGCATCCCGGAAGCTGCGACACTACTTTCAAGAGTGTTCGATAACGGTAGCCTCCGAAGTACCTATTAACGACATTATAAACAACCGCGACGCGACGGGCCGGATTGCTAAATGGGCCATAGAGCTCCTTCCATTCGACATAACATATAAGCCACGACGAGCTATTAAGTCGCAGGTTTTGGCCGACTTCCTGGCCGAATGGACTGAAGCCGAACTCCCTAAAGAGTACGGCGCATACTCCAATTGGATCATGCACTTTGACGGCTCCAAAATGTTGGTCGGCCTGGGGGCTGGCATCGTCCTGACATCCCCAACCGGGGACACAGTCCAATACATCCTTCAGATAATGTATACGGACTCCAACAACGCAGCGAATCTGAGGCCCATACGCACGGCCTCCGGATGGCGATCTCCATGGGCATTAAACGCCTAGAGGTGCGCGATTCAACCTCGCGATATCTCAAATAAACGGAGACTTTGATGCCAAAGATCCGAAAATGGCAGCATACCGCAATGCGGTCCTAAACATGTCAAGACGGTTCAAGGGCTCAATTCCATCATATAGCGGGACAACAACCAGGCGGCGGATATATTGGCACGCATCGGTGCAAAACGCGATGCCGTCCCGCCCAACATCTTCCTGGAACGGCTGTTCAAGCCATCCGTACTATGGGAAGGGGAGTCCGCAATAACAATCTGGACCCAACCGTCACTGACGCCGAACACTCTGACACAACCAGAGGCTCTGCCCCCGAGATAACACCCTCTGCTCACGAAATAATGGCGGTTATCACCCCGTGGACGGAACCATTCCTAGCCTACCTAACTAGGCAGGAACTCCCCGAAGACCAAAATGAGGCTCGCTGCATAGTACGGCGATCTAAAGCCTATAAAGTCCATGAGGGAGAGCTTTATAAGAAAAGCACTACTGGAGTCCTTCAAAGGTGTATCTCCAAAGAGGAAGGGCGAAACATCCTGGCTGAAATTCATGCCGGACTGGGTGGGCACCACGCCGCAGCCCGGGCCCTTGTAGGCAAGGCCTTCCGTACAGGATTTTATTGGCCAACGGTCCGGGCAGATGCTCAGGATTTAGTCCAACGATGCGTCAGTTGCCAGCTTTTTGCTAACCAAAGCCACATGCCACCCACCGCCCTTAATACCCATCACCTGGCCGTTCGCGGTCTGGGGGCTTGACAAGGTTGGACCCCTTAAGGGAGGAACCCACAAGCAAAAATACCTATTGGTTATGGTGGATAAATTCACCAAACGGATAGAGGCCAAGCCTGTTAAAACGGCCAAATCCGGACCAGTGATAGACTTCATATTAGGGGTAGTGCACCGTTACGGTGTCCCCCACAGTATCATCACTGATAACGGCACCAACTTCACGGCCGATGAGGTCAAATTATGGTGCAAAAACATGGGCATCAAGCTCGATTACGCCTCGATCTATCACCCTCAAACCAACGGCCAAGTCGAGCGAGCAAATGGTCTAATCATGAGCGGCATTAAACCCGGACTAGTGCGGTCCCTCAAGGAATCTAACACGCCTTTGGGTTGAGGAGCTCGACTCCGTACTGGGGACAGCAGACCACGCCAATCATACTACGGATTCACACCATTCTTTATGGTATGCAGTGCGAGGCGATCTTGCCTGCGACATAATACATGACTCACCTCGCGTGCGCATGTATGAAGAAATAGAAGCCGAGCTCGATCGGCGGGGACAGTTGGGACGCGTTGGAGGAGGAATGCGGCGTGGCAAAAGCTCGTTCCGCATTCTATCAACAGCAGGCTCAAGATATCAAAGCGAGGAAATGCGGGCCAAAGCTTATAACGTTGGCGAACTAGTTCTACGCTGCCGGACAAGAAAAAGGACAAACTCAAGCCCAAATGGGAAGGTCCCTTCATCATCGACCAGGTCGACCAGCGGAGCATACCGTCTGCGAAACGCATCGGATAACCGACTCGAGCCGAACCCATGGAACGCAGCCCGTCTACGAAGATTCTACGCCTAAGCGCCGGACTCCAAGTTCGTCTCCTTCCTCCGTCCACATTTTCTATTTTATCTATCTTTTATTTCTTTCCTTCCTCCTCCTTCTTCTTGAAGCCTCTAGAGGCTCGTTTGCTCCTTTTTCGCACACACTTGACGCGCTGTCCGCGCTCATTATACACAGGGCTTCTTTAATGAAGCTTATTTATACGGGCTTCATGCCCAACACATGCGTTAAACTTCCGCATGTACCTTTTATTCACCATTATATGCATCGATATGACTTAAGTTTTGGCCAAGCTGGGTTGCACGGCTCACATGCTTACCCCTCGTTCCCGATTGTTCAGCTAGGTGGTAAAGGGAGCACCTCTGCGATTATTCTTGCCGGGTCAACCGGATGTGTACCTCGGTAGGTGAAGCCGAAGCTAGCGTTCTTAAGGGAATATTCGGTCGGTGAACTGAAAGATGATTTTTAACTATTTACCCATCTATCCCCGGATGATTTTACGCTTTCATAGCAGCTTTGACCTGCACTTTAGGGCATGCATCCCAATGAAAGGATCCCTTAATCGGAACTATTCTCCCGGAAGATGTTTCTTACTACCCATGTAATATAACATAACTAGTTGGGCACTTATGTCTGACAGCAATAATGACCCCTACGCCTTGTCTCCATGCATACCCGGTTCTTATATAACCACGAAGGTATTCGGACACACTCCGGACTATTGGGTCCCGAGGTCGGGCGAAAAGGTCCGCTATGACAAAGCGATCTACAATCCGGCTAGAAGACATATTTTCATGTCATATTTTTACATAGTCAACTCGACTCATTGTATTCCTCCTCAATGCCATCTAATAGGCTATCTAATTTACAATCTTCTTTGGGAATACTTGGCGGCCAATTCTACTTGGCGTACACTAACTTTCTGAGGATCTCCATCCCATCAGGCCCCCTGAGTCCGACCTCGGCCATGTGGTTTGGGTCAACAACCGTGTACCGCGTCTTTACCATGGCGCAGGCCTCCCTGGCTCCTTGACGGCAGGCCGCTATCTTCCATAGTCGGAAGCGCCGCCGTGCTCCTTGAAGCCGCTCTGCCAGCTCCCCAATGCCTTTGGGCAGGGAGATAGATGGCCACAAGGCCTGGACGATGCCTTTCATCACCTGTCGGACTCGTTCGTGCAGCTGACACAATTCGGGAAGAAGATCACCCAAAGAACTTGGCATCTCCTCCTCAGGACGACCTGTGAGCAAACCTACATACATGTTTATGTTAGTCGCCTTCCTCGGCGAACTCTTTCAAAGTTCGCTCAAGCACTTACTGAAAATGCCGCGACGAAGCCGCCGATTCTCCTTCTGGTCGGACAACTGGGCACGAACATCCTTTAGTTCCTCACCCAGCTTGGTGTTGGCATCTTGGAGGTTATTTTTCTCCTGCCGCACCCTCGTAAGCACGCTCTCGCCGGCCTTTAGCTGGGGCAAGAGCTGCTGTTTGTCCGGATCTAGTCCGGCGCCATCTGCAATGTTTTTGTCGGTTACACACCGCCGCACTTCATAAACTATTTATCTTTTGAAGCGTATATTACCAGAGGGGGTCTCTGTGGCTCCCTCTGTAGCGGCTAGTGCGGCCTCAACTTGGGCCTTGCACTCTTCAAGCTCCTAGGACAGTCGGGTACTCTTTTTCGTAAGATCCTGCATAACAAATGATCCTTAAATCAGTTATTCTAACTATTTTAAGTCTCGAGACTCTTGGCATATATAATCACAAATTTCCTTACCCGTATGTCCTTTACATACTGCTCCGTGGCTCTGGCTAGACCATCTTGAGCGGCACGGAGGTGCGCATCTCCCGAATTGAAGGCATTCAAGGCCTCTTGGGATAAACATGCGTCACGAAGAACTGTCCGGTGGCGCCTGTGATTCAAGGCGCTCTCCACCTCGGAGTTGGTGGCGGACAATCTGTCGGCATCCTCTGTCGGCGGAGCATCCGACGTACGCCTCGTGTTTGGCTCCGCTTCTGGACCCGGCTTTGGAGCCTGGCCGGCGGAGGTTCGATTGGCAACCTCTTCGGACTCAGTCCGGTGAGCGCTCTTTTTCCTGAAAAGAGCGTCAGCGTTAGTACACCTTCCAGGAATCAATCCTAGGAACATGGTGACACGCTATACCGTTGCGACGGAGTTTCGATCCGGACCGCACTTCTTTTTATCCTGCGGGGCCGTACTGCCCCTTGTTGGCTAGCCGCCGCAGGCTCGACTTCCTGCCTCGAAGGTACCCCCTGCAAAACACCATTGGTATACGGTGATCGAGAAATAAGCACGGATGGGTCATTATCAGAATATTGGGACCTTGGTCTCGATTACTGCGAAATTTGGAAGTATTCCGGGGTAATCGGCCGTAATGGCAACCAAAGCATTGTCGATGCTAAATTGATGGAATACCCCGTCGATCAACTCCACCTTTATATCCGGATCCTCTTCGGAGGTCGGATCGAGGGACCGTTCCGGATCCTCGGGTTGTGGGGGCGGGCTGTGTATCTTCTCCACGATGCAGCGCAGTTCCTGCGCAGAAATCATGAAATGAGATATTTAACCACAGGAACATGGATCGGACAGGTCACAAAGATGTTTGCTTACCCAGCTTCGAGGATTATTCGAAGAAAACTCCTTCAGTGGATTGACGCGGAGGAAATCCTCCTCCTCCCCTTTATACCTGTTAGACAAGATCTTCACCAGTTCGGTGACCGATCCCGGCCCTTTGCGGCCATGGCGGGTGGCATCGTCCTCCCCGTTGAAGTCCCACATGGGGTGGCCCCTATATTGGAGCGGCTGCACTCCCCTCATAATCAGATTGCCGTGACTCCAATCATGGTCAATCCGGCATGAGCCAGTAACCTTATTCGGCTCATCAAATAGAGGACATCCCGGTCGTTTTCCCTCAAGAACTCCGAGGGCGCCCGGCTTAGGCGCTTCTTCAGAGGAGCATTGCTAAACTCCGGAAGGCCGATCCGAACAAGATCCGGCAGCGGGACGTCCTCCATGTAAAACCATTCCGAAGGCCAGTCTTCGGACGCCTTCTTCGGGGTTCCGGATAGGTATCCGGTCCCGGCGATGCGCCATAGCTCGGCTCCGCCCACTTGATATATTGACCCCTCGTAAGAACGGGGTACTAGGCAGAATAATCTCTTCCACAGCCCGAAATGAGCCTCGACGCCCAAGAATGGTTCGCAAAGGGCCACGAAGCCCGCGATGTGCAAGATGGAGGCAGGAGTAAGGTGGTGCAACTGGAGGCCGTAGAACTCCAAGAGCCCCCGGAGAAACGGATCGATTGGAAATCCGAGTCCTCTTACTAGATAAGAGATGAAGCATACCCGCTCTCCTGTAGAGGATCGGGACACTCTCCGCTTGCTTTCCGCCCTTGTAGGTGGCAAGTCCGCTCGAACCGGAACCATGAAGGCCGGGAAGAAATCCCTTGGCTTGGAGTATAACTAGCTCGCTATGGGACTAAGCATCTCTCCCAATTTCCAGTGAAATTTGGGAGGCTGAGAGGAGGAGTCGCGCCACCGTCCATGATGGAATGGGCTTTGGTCGAGGCGCTCAGATGAAAGCTTCATGAAGGGGGATGGTGTGACTCAGATCTAGAACCTCGCCTTTTATAGGCAGCTCATTTGCGCAGCTAGGGGGTAATTGTAAAATACCACGGCTTTTCGCATTCATTCAAACACGTGGAAGATGGCCATTATTGGGCGTAGAAGCCAAGGAGCGCAACATTTATCAGAAGTCGGACACTATTCGAAAAGTATATGGAATTTGGAGAAGAACCCGCCTCGCAATGTCGAAGACAATCAACGCGCCGGACTCATCGTCATTGAAGCCTGGTTCGGGGCTCTTGAGGAGTCCCGGATTAGGGGTGTCCGGATAGCCGAACTATCACCGTTGGCGAGACTCACGGACTATGAAGATACAAGATTGAAGACTTCGTCCGTGTCCGGATGGGACTTTCCTTGGCGTGGAAGGCAAGCTTGGCGATACGGATATGTAGATCTCCTACCATTGTAACCCGACACTGTGTAACCCTAACCTATCCGGTGTCTATATAAACCGGAGGGTTTTAGTCCGTGGGGCGAACAACAATCATACCATAGGCTAGCTTCTAGGGTTTAGCCTCCTTGATCTCGTGGTAGATCTACTCTTGTACTACCCATATCATCAATATGAATCAAGTAGGAGTAGGGTATTACCTCCATCGAGAGGGCCCGAACCTAGGTAAAAACATCGTGTCCCTTGTCTCCTGTTACCATCCGCCTAGACGCACAGTTCTGGACCCCCTACCCGAGATCCGCCGGTTTTGACACCGACACCGCTCTTGCCGCGGCCCGCACTTGCCGTGGGGTGAGGGTGGATGACGCCTGACCGCGCTGTCCGCGCCCAGCGGAGCTTGGTGGTGCCCGCGCTGCTTGAGGTGCGGGGTCGAGATCTCCATGGGCAGGCGGCATCGTCTGGGCCGGCTAGGCTGCCCAGCGGTCGGAGCCGGTCCTTGGGTCGCCAAACATCGCAGCCGATGAACGTCGAAGAGCCGGTTGGTGGGGAAGAAGCTCCGGCGCACCCCTACCTGGCGCGCCAAATGTCGAATGTGGGGTTCCGGCAAACCCTTAAGGTTCGAACACTAGGGTGCGCACGAAGTCTTTCCCTCCTACCGATGTACGCTCAAGCTCGCTAAGATCTTGCGGACGAACTCGCCGAGCTCACAACACAGAAAGAGACACGGGGTTTATACTGGTTCGGGCCACCGTTGTGGTGTAATACCCTACTCCAGTGTGGTGGTGGTGGATTGCCTCTTGGGCTGATGATGAACAGTACAAGAGAAGAACATCCTCCTGAGGTTGGGGTGTTCTTGTGGCTAGGCTCTCGATCGGATTGGATCAAGCTAAGGTGAGATCGCTCTACTGTGGCGGCTAGCTCTACTTATATAGGACCTGGTCCTCTTCCCAAATGTTGAGCGGGAAGGGAGCCAACAACGGCAGGCAAATTTGAAGGGGGACAGCTAGTACAAGCTATCCTGACAAAAGTGGTCTTTGCCTGCGAAAAGCACTGGGATGACGTTGTCTTGGGCTCCACGATGACCTCCACCTTGCCGTCCTCCTGGTCTTGGTCTTGTTGCACCAATATGGCAACCTTTGCCTGATGCCTCGGTACTCTTCGAATGCGCATGCCTCCTTAGCACCAAAGAGGAAATGGGATGCTGCGCCCGCCTGGTGCCCTCCTGGTACCCGTCTGGCACCGTTCGTCATGGCTCACGTCACGAGTCCCTCGTGAGGTTTGCCCTGCCTTGATATCTCCGCTCCTCGTGAGCCTGCCTGGCTATGCCACTCCAGAGGAAGTCTTGTGTCATCCGCCTCGCGAGGCTTGGACCCTCGTGAAGGTCTTGGATGCCTTGTTGATGAAGATGGGCCGTATGGCCCGCTGCCTAGCCACGCTGTGGGCCGCAGGCAGGCAAGTCTGGGGACCCCCATTCCCAGAACACTGACAACCATCCCATCGAGAAAATCTACAATGATATCCAAACCGGGAGAATCACTCGCTCTAAAACTCGTTTGGCTAACTTTTGTGAACATTATTCATTCATCTCTAGCATTGAACCTATGAAGGTTGAAGAAGCATTGGAAGATCCGGATTGGATAAATGCCATCCATGAAGAGCTACACAGCTTTGAGAGAAATCAAGTGTGGACATTGGTCGAGAAGCCCGACAGCAACCACAACATCATCGGTACCAAATGGGTGTTTCGCAACAAGCAAGATGAAGATGGTCAAGTCGTCAGCAACAAAGCTCATCTAGTCGCCCAAGGCTACACTCAAGTCGAAGGTATGGACTATGGTGAGACATATGCCCCGTTGCTAGACTTGAGTCCATTCGCATCTTACTTGCTTATGCTAATCACCATGATATCACCTTGTACCAAATGGACATTAAAAGTGCTTTTCTAAATGGTGAAATTGAGGAGGAAGTTTATGTTAAGCAACCTCCCAGCTTTGTCAATCCTAAGAAACCTAATCATGTTTACAAACTTCACAAAGCTCTTTATGGTCTTAAACAAGCTCCTAGAGTGTGGTATAAATGGTTGACCAAGTTCCTTATTGAAAAAGGCTTTGAAATTGGAAAAATAGATTCTATTCTTTATACTAAAAGGGTTAATGGAGAACTATTTGTGTGCCAAATTTATGTTGATGATATTATATTTGGTTCGACTAACCCTCATTTTAGTGAGAAGTTTGGAAAGCTAATGTCGGAGAAGTTTGAGATGTCTATGATGAGTGAAATCAAATTCTTTCTTGGTTTGCAAATCAAGCAAACTAAGGAAGGTACCTTTGTTTCTAAAACAAAGTACACCAAGGACTTATTCAAGAAGTTCAATATGCAAGAATGCAAAGGTATGAATACACCCATGCCTACTAGTGGACATCTTGAATTGACTAAGGACGGTGAACCGGTTGATCAAAAAGTTTACCGCTCTATGATCGGTTCATTGTTATATATATGTGCCTCTCGTCCCGATATTATGCTAAGTGTGTGCCTGTGCACGCGATATCAATGACCCCCAAAGAATGTCATCTTAAGGCTGTGAAAAGGATAGTGAGATACTTAATACATACACCAAATTTTGGCATTTGGTATCCTAAGAGGTCTTCTTTTGATCTTGTTGGCTATTCCGACTCGGACTATGCCGGAGACAAGGTTGATAGAAAGTCCACTTTGGTACTTGTCAATTTCTTGGTAGATCTTTTGTGTCTTGGTCCTCCAAGAAACAAAACTCGATATCGTTATCCACCGCCGAAGCGGAATACATTGCCGCTGGTTCATGTTGTGCTCAATTACTTTGGATGACCCAAACTCTTAAAGATTATGGGATATATGTGAAACATGTTCCATTGCTTTGTGACAATGAAAGTGCTATTAAGATTGCTCACAATCCCATGCAACATTATCGAACTAAGCATATTGAAGTTCGTCATCATTTCATTCGAGATCATGTTGCTAAAGGCGACATTGATCGTAAGCATGTTCATACCGATAAGCAATTGGCGGATATATTCACCAAACCGCTTGATGAGGAAGTCTTTTGCCATTTGAGAGGTGAATTGAACATCATTGATGCTTCAAACTTGGAGTAGGGACTCCATTTGGATACATGCAAGGCATGAATTTATGACTAATCCTTGATATTTCTTTCATGATGCTACTTACATGTCTTGGATATATTTGCACCCTTGCATGTTATGTAACCCTTGTAGGTACTTGGATGAATCAAAATCTATGAGATTGCAACTCTCTCACATCTTGAGCAATCTCTACATCACCAAGTCTCTACAATACGGTGGTTGATGACAAGGAAGCACGAAACCCTTCAACATATCCTTTGAAAAATTATATGTATAAAATTTCATGATTGTCATTTTGGATACACAAGTGCTCTTCCGTGCAAAACTAACCCATGTAGGTAGATGAACTCAAATTACAAGTGGTGCTCCAAACTCTTGATGAACTACATCAACCTTGAGCAACCCACACAAGTTCAACTACATGATCAAGATCAACACTACCACCCAAGGTATGTCATTCCATCTTAGAGAAACTTTACCCTAAGACAGGGGTCAAAGAAGCTCAACAAGATGTGAATACATCAAATGCTTAAACGAAAAATGGTAACCCCATTTTGAGCTTAAACGATGAGTATGACTTATGATCAAGTGCTCTCAATTGACTCCTTAGTCAATATACTCTAACATAGGTGACTTTATCACCTCCCAATTCGAGATGAAGTTCTCTAGTGTTTCTGTGAGTTTTTGCATTTTGTACTTTGCATATTTATTCCCTTTTCTTTATAAAAAAACTTCATCTAGATTTTCTTTTCTTTGTTCTGTTTTGCATTCCCTGCATCCAATTCTTTGCAAATCTTTCAGCTAATTCCTTGCAAATCCTTGTGAGATATTACTTGACTAGTGAGCTGAGGTGACAATGTTTTCTTTGTGATGAACTCGGTCACACCGGTTTGTTGTTTTCGGTCCAACCGAACCCTTTAGGTGCAACCAAAGCACACAACTCGGTGCCACCGATTTCACTACAGGAAAGACAACTTGCCACTTGTTCCTGCATTCTTTTTGCTCCAGCTCTACTCAATGATTCTTGTCCTCTACCAGCATCACATTCGACTTGCTGCTTTGCTTTGTGACTCAAGGACCAAACCCATTTGTAACAAACATCCAGAAGAGCCCTTCTTGGAAATTGATGTCAAAGGGGGAGAGAGAGATCACATCAAAGCTTAATCATTTCTATAGGAGAGAGAGAATACTCAGGGGGAGAGAGTTCTTTACAATGAGAAAGAAGTATCACATCAAAGACCCCAGATGCTTGGTGTTCAAGATGAGAGAAGTCACATGTCTTTAAGAGGGGAAATACATGTTCATATTTGATTGTTTGAATTCGCTCTGTTTTTTCTTTGCTCTGATTTTTTGTTCCCTATCTTCTCCCAGTATCACATGCAAGATTCAGGGGGAGCAAGACATCTAAGGGAAGGAAATCCTTGAATTCATTGCATATCTTTACCTTTGGGGACATGTCTATATCCAATAGAGTACTCTGTACTCACTCTCTACATGTCATACCAATCTTGGTACTCTTGTGGTTTCTTTGTTTGCTCTGGCTAGTAGATGTATATGTGTTATCTAACCTTGTTTACTCAGGTTCATTCCTTCCTAAGCCAACTCAATACCACACGGTAAGTATATGCATCACACTCATGTGCATGAGGATTTCTTGCTGATGTACATACTGTTTGCAAGAAGGACTCATGAGCATCAAGGTACATTTCCTATACTCACAACATTTGCTCTGATGCATATAGCCAAGATACATGTAACACATTGCTTCCTCTGTCATGCTTATGCATTCAAATGCTCCTATATTCATGTAGGGGGAGCCTATGCATGTTACATGTCTTTCCAAAGCTTTACTTGTTATTCTTTATATCTTTATCTAAAGCTTTAATGTATTTGTCATCAATTACCAAAAATGGGGAGATTGAAAGCACAAGTGCTCCCTGGGTGATTTTGGTAATTAATGTCAACATATCTCTTGTTGGACTAATGTTTTCACCTAGTATATTTCAGATAAGTTCAACAACGGAGTGGTGTGGACAAGAAGATGTGGAACCCCTTCAAGATGATAAGGACAAAGGATTGGCTCAAGCTCAAATCTCAAGACTCTGCATTTTCTATTTTAGTGATCCAAGATCACATTGAGTCCATAGGAAAGCCAATACTATTAAGAGGGGGTGAGGTGTTGCTTAATGGCTTGCTTGCTCAAAGTGCTTAGTGATATGCTCCAAAGCCCTCAACCACTTTCTCACATCCACATATGTCCCAATCCAAGTCAAACTCAGCCCCACCGAAACTTTTTATCCGGCGCCACCGAGTTCTCTCGACATAGCCACTGCCAGAAACCCTAATCAATTCGGTCTCACCGATGGGATCTCGGTCTCACCGAGATGGGCTTGCAAACTCTTTGTTGCCTATTGCAATAATTTCGGTCTCACCTATATATGCAATCGGTCCCACCGAGTTTGCTTGACCAACTCTCTGTTTTGCTTATTACCCAAATCGGTCCCACCGAGTTTGTGTAATCGGTCAAACAGATATGAGGCTTTACCCTAACCATAGCACATCGGTCCCACCGAGTTGATCAATTCGGTCCCACCGAAATGCCTAACGGTCACATTATGAACTAAATCGGTCTGACCGAGTTCTCTGAATCAGTCCCACCAAGTTTGGTAAATTGTGTGTGACGGTTAGATTTTGTGTGGAGGCTATATATAACCCTCCACCCACTCTTCATTCATGGAGAGAGCCATCAGAACATACGTACACTTCCAACATACATTTTCTGACAGAGAACCACCTACACTTGTGTTGAGGTCAAGATATTCCATTCCAACCACATAAATCTTGATCTCTAGCCTTCCCCAAGTTGCTTTCCACTCAAATCATCTTTCCACCAAATCCAATCCTATGAGAGAAAGTTGAGTGTTGGGGAGACTATCATTTCAGCACAAGAGCAAGGAGTTCATCATCAACACACCATCTATTACCTCTTGGAGAGTGGTGTCCCCTAGATTGGTTAGGTGTCACTTGGGAGCCTCCGTCAAGATTGTGGAGTTGAACCAAGGAGTTTGTAAGGGCAAGGAGATCGCCTACTTCGTGAAGATCTACCAGAGTGAGGCAAGTCCTTCGTGGGCGACGGCCATGGTGGAATAGACAAGGTTGCTTCTTCATGGACCCTTCGTGGGTGGAGCCCTCCATGGACTCGCGCAACCGTTACCCTTCATGGGTTGAAGTCTCCATCAACGTGGATGTACGATAGCACCACCTATCGGAACCACGGATAAAAAATCTCTGAGTCTCCAAATTGCGTTTGCACACTCCAATCCCATCCCTTTACATTCTTGCAACTTGCATGCTTTACTTTCCGCTGGTCATATACTCTTATCATGCTTGCTTGATATGTATTGTGAATGTGTGAACTTGTGCTAAAACTCCACATCAACTTAAAAGAAATTAAAAAACTGCCACTTTTACTGCTAGGAGTCTATTCACCCCTCTCTAGACACTTCTTCTCGATCCTTTCAAAGAGCAAGAAGGGAAGATGGATGAGGGATGGCAGAGGCAGAGGGTTGCTTAAATAGCCGTAGTGCTACGTGTTATTTGGCCGTGGCAATAACGGGGTCAAATGTGAAGTTAGTAGCGCGTTTTCAAACCCACCGCAGCATCGGGAGTGTACACGCGTGGGAAAAGGTGGTTTGAAAAGAAGAAGAAGAACAAGCTAATTGCACGCGTGGGAATCCGTGGTCAAACCCTATATTATATGAACAAAAAGAGACAAATTTTGAAGATCTTGTGGCCATTTTGAATGATAAAAATAATTTGTCCCTTAAAAATTCGGTCATTTTGCATGATAAAAAGAGATAGAGGGCTTGTGGCCATTATACAAATGCAAAATGACCCATTTTTTGATAGTTTGTGGCCATTTTACATGATAAAAATAAATTTAGCCCTTATAAATTTGGTCATTTTACATTTGTATAGAACAAAAAGAACGATGCAAAAAATAGAGCCAACGATGCAAAAACGAAGCAAAAATACAGAGCTAGCACGTTCACAAAAAACAGAGCAAACGATGCAAAAAATGACGCAATTCGACGGCCCAACCAAAGCTTGGTTTCCTTTTGGGCCCAATAACAATGTTTTTTTCAAGGAGTCAGTGATGGGCGAGAAGCCGAGCACAACCAATAGGATCGCCTCTCATGGATCTCCACACGATCCAACGATGCGGAGCCGTCCTTGTGATCCAACGGCCTTGAACTGCATCTGACCAGCCCACCTAGTTCCTTCTAGAAGGCCAGATCTGAGGGCTGTTGCTTGGCGCGAGGGTATGATCAGACGGCTGGCGTTGGGAGCTAGGGTTAGGCGAAACCCCGCGGGGTTTTGAGCTGGTCAACGGGGTTTCGAAAGCTTTGACTGAGCATAACTAAGTTTAAAAAAATCAAAAAATATGAAACCTTTGCCGTTCATCGTTTTATAAGACAAACTAACGAGGAAAAAAATACTAAACTTGGTCTATGGTCACATGAAAAACCCTAGCTGGCACGATCGAGGTCAAATGAGCACCATTAATTTAAAAAAATAAAAAATATATAAAACATGCTCACAATGTTGTCTTATGTGACATGTTACCAATAAAAAATCATAAACTTGCTCTATGGTCATTTTCATGAGAAAACCTTCACACATATGAGCTATCATGTACATGATATCATAGAGTTCAAGGAGAGGAGGTGGTGTTACCTTCTGTTTTTGAATTTTTTTTAAAAAATCAAATAAATCACTAAAGCTTTATTTTAAAGTGAATAAGAAGGATCTGAAGTTAGTTTTCCATTTTCATATTTCAAAACGTGTTTTTAATAGTTTTTATATTAAAGCATATGTTTTCAAAAGAAAATGTAAAAATATGAAGATTAATTTAAAAATAATAAACATGGCCTATAGTTTTATATTAATGTTGTCTTATGTGACATGTTACTAACCAAAAATCATAAACTTGTCCTATGGTCATTTTCATGAGAAAACCTTCACACATATGAGCTATCACCTACAAGATTTCATAGATATCTAAATTTCTTTGGCCTCCTCTAAATCACCTCAAATTTTGCACACATGATCTCCTACACAAACATAGATAGTTGATCATACATCTTCATTAAAATGTTGTTTTTTGCTCTGTTATTGGAATATTTGATAAAAGGGAACCCTTGATAAAATGATGGATTGCAGCATATTTGCAGCATATGTGTGATCATTACAGCACCTTAACTTTCAAAAAACTGAAACAAATCATAGCAGATAAATTTAAAAACACAAAAATACCCAACATAGATAGCCACATGCATATCAAATTCATCCAACCACCAAAAGGTAACCCACATCCTGTTCACAAACATAGTTCACCCACATAGTTCAGCAAACAACCTAAAGTACTTAAAACACATCATAACATCATAACATAAGGGAAGGGGGGAGACATGACTTTGGCTAGGGCAGCATGCTGCCCCATGATCTTGTAGTCCTCGCCGTGGATGGCCACATCTTCTGCATGAGCTAGAAGGTAAACGAAGCGACCGGACTTTGGCTTTGGCTTGGTGGTGCAGTAGGGGCAGCGCCAAGTTTTGGTCTTGCTCTTGTAGTAGTAACCCACGCCCTTGATCCTGATCTTCTCCTCTTCCTTCTCTTTGAAGGAGGCGGTTGCCATGTCCACATCCACATCTTCCCCAGAGACATACTGCACACACCAATGAATTACATTAGTACATTATAGATTCATGGGAATACACCATGTCAAGCAAACTAAATGAACAATCTAAATTTCAAGTAGGCTTACCTCATACTCTTCGTCGTCATCATACGCTGGATCGTACGGGTCGTCGAAAGTATAGTATATCTTCCTCCTCTTCCCCCTACCATCATCCTCATGAATATACAATTACATCCATCACTAGTAAATACATAAGCTAATTGAAAATTTAGATATGCACAGATGACACATTGATCATAGGGCTAATATACTATGATCCTATTTGTATTTTCCATTGTCATGCACACACATTGAACAAAAGAGCTAATATAACTACATATTGAAATTTAGATATGCACACTTGACCATAGGGTTTATACTATGATCCTATTTGCATTTTCCATTGTCATGCACACACATTGAACAACAGAGCTAATATAACTTGAAGCAAATAACTTGAGTAGCATTAAAAACCCCAATCTGTGAGCACTAAAAACAAATCTAATAAGCATCATAGCATTAAAAACCCCAATCTGTTCACAACATCTAGCATTTTTGCAACGAATTTATCCAAATCTAAAAACAAATCTGAAAACCTTAATCATTGCAGTACCTAAAATCATAGTTCACAACATCTAGCTAGCATTGTTGAAACCAATTTATCCAACAAACCCTAATCCAAAAACCCCCATCCCCCCAACCCATACAAAAAACCCCGGCCCATTCGTCAAACCAACTACTCTAGCCATCTGAACTACTGTATGAATCACAGTCGAACTAACTCTACAAGTTAAGCAAGTGCAAATGGGTGCCCAGTGCAAATACCTGCTCCTCCACGGCAGGCGGCACAACGGGGGCATCGGGATGGACTGCGCCGCTCGACACTGTCACCTTCTGCAGTGATGAGGGGGAGCCCGCCACATCCACAGCGGTTGCGTGTTTCCCCGCACCGCCATGGATGTCGCTGACATCCACGGTCACCGTGCCCTGACCCTGCAGCTCCACCACATCTTCGGCCGCTGCGCCGGTGTTGCCACGAGCGTCAGCCATCTGACAGATGGAGGTGATGAAGGTGAGGAAGAGGATGAGGTGGGGGAGAGCGAGACGGTGCGGTGGAGGCAGTGGAGGAGAGCGAGACGACGATGACGTGCAGAGGAAGACGATGCGGCAGCGAGTGGATTTGGGGGGAAATGGTAGGGGCGATGGAGGTGGTTGCCCTGTTTATATGATGGGACGTTTCGGGCATGTCCATGGACACGTGCTACCCCATGACCGCGGTCTTGCATGTGCCCACGTATATGCGGCCCCACTCATCAGCTAACGGTCAAAGGCATTGACCCGACGACAACGTCCGTTATAACCAGTTATGAGGGTTTCCGGCAAGGGAGTGGGAAAAGTGAGCAAAAGTTGACAGAGTGGGGATGAATGAGTAGAGCTAAGGAACCAGGGGCACATAAATAAAAATTCCTATTAAATATGCAGAGGCATTTAGTATGCAATGTTGAATAATAATTTTAGTAATTTGCTAGAGTAGATAATGATAAGCTTTTTGCATTGGTTTATACTAACTTATCTCACAAGTACTTGTTGAGTTTTGTGTGTATGAAGCTTTTGAGATTTAGGAAAACCATGATATGAGAAGAATTAAGGAGACACAAAAGCTCAAGCTTGGGGATGCCCAAGGCATGCCAAGATAATATTTCAAGAAGTATCAAGCATCTAAGCTTGGGGATGCCCCGGTAGGCATCCCACCTTTCTTCTTCAATAATTATCGGTTAGTATCGGTTGAGCCTAAGTTTTTTCTTCTTCACATGATGTGTGCTATTCTTATAATGTCATTTTATTTTGTTTTTTCTTGCTATTTTAATCAAATGCTTAGATCTGGAAGTTTTTGAATAAAAGAGAGTCCTCAAATAGCTACCTATTTACTTAACCACTCGCTTGATCTTCACTTATATCTTTTTGGAGTAGCTTGTCATTTGATCTAGTGCTTCACTTATATCTTTTTTAGCATGGTGTGCTTTAGTATTTTTGAAGAAATTCTCTCTTGCTTCACTTAAATTAATTTGAGAGAAAGAAATATTATGCTCATGATCTTCACTTATATTTGTTTGAGCTTATCAAAAGCAATACATGAAAATTTGTTCCAAAGTGATAGATATCCAAGAAGGATATAATAAAAACTTTCATGAAGATCATTGGACAAAATAAACTTGATTCCCGTAATAGTTTTGAGATATGATGATGTGATGTGTGAGTCATGTTGATGAGTAATTATGCTTTAGTAAGAATATTGGTGTTAAGGTTTGTGATTCCCTATGCAGGCACGCAAGACAATAGTTGTGCAATGAAATTACATCCTACTTGTGGTGCATTACTCGGTGTTAATTATGCTCAATGCTCGCTTATGAGATTATTCGTTTCTTGGTTGGTCACTTCTCAATCTTTTGGTAGCCTTCATTTTGCACTAAGTATGATCACTGCTTGTGCATCCAAAACCCTTTAAACCAGTTTTTCCACATGAGTCGACTATACCTACCTATATGCGGTATTCTTTTGCCGTTCTAAGAAAATTTGTATGTGCCATCTCTAATTTTCAAAATAAATTTCTCTTTTGTGTGCTTGTACCGCTCGTGAGGCGGTGAGGGGTGGCCAATATTTTCCATGGTAGATGTGTTATTCTCATGGTGAGTGTTTATTCACTTGTCATTGCATGAGAGTAAGGCAAAGTTATTAGGGTGCCCAGTCCCGAAATGAAAAATGAATTTACTTTATGTTGTCAAATAATATATTCCTTGGAAAGTGTTGGTATGGAGGGCACCCGTGGATACGGTTAGCCATGGAAAGTGAAAGTATGGTTGAAAAAGAAATAAACTTTATTTTCTGTTTGGGAACCGCCTATGATATATCTAGCATGGAAAGTGTTGGGAGCTCTAAGTCATTTTCGATGGTGGGAAAAGTATGCCTCTCAAAATGTTTTTATCTCTCAATTTTCGCTTTGAGCTCTGGCACCTCTACAAATCCCTACTTCCCTCCGCGAAGGGCCTTTCTTTTACTTTATGCAATTTTTATTTTTAATTTGAGTCTCCATCTTCTCTTATAAGGCACCAACTAGGGGGCACTATGATCGTACTTGAGCATTGGGTGTAGCTAATATGCGAGTGTGTTTCATGAATGGATCAATGATTGAGCATGATGGGCTAGGGATAACTTATTTTAGCGTTGATATATTGAAAGACATGGTTGCTTGTTAGTATGCTTGAGTATTTAAGTCCTCATGTCAAAACTAGACTATTGCTTTGAACCATATAAAAGTCCAAATGTCCATGCTATAAAGACAAGAATATGAGATGACATGTTAGGCAGCATTCCACATCTAAAATTATGTTTTTATCATTTGCCTACTCGAGGACGAGCATGAATTAAGCTTGGGGATGCTGATACGTCTCCAACGTATCTATAATTTTTTATTGTTACATGTTGTTATATTATCATTCTTGGATGTTTTATAATCATTTATAGTCATTTTATATCATTTTTGGTACTAACCTATTGACATAGTGCCAAGTGCCAGTTGATGTTTTTTGCATGTTTTTTACACCGCAGGAAATCAATATCAAACGGAGTCCAAACACCAAGAAACTTTTTGTGGATTTTTTATGGACCAGAAGACCACCAATGGGCCAGAGCAGCACCTGGGGGTGCCCCGTGGGGGGCACAACCCACCAGGGCACGCTTGGGGGGCCCAGGCGCGCCCAGGTGGGTTGTGCCCACCTCAGTGGCCTCCCGCACCCCCTCCTTAATTACCCTATAAATTCCCAAATATTCCAAAAACCCTCGGGGTTAACCTAGATCAGAAGTTCTGCCGCCGCAGGCCTCTATAGCCACCGAAAACCAATCTAGACCCCGTTCTGGCACCCTGCCAGAGGGGGGAATCATCTCCGGTGGCCATCTTCATCATCCCAACGGCCACCATGATGAGGAGGGAGTAGTCCACCCTCGGGGCTGAGGGTTTGTACTAGTAGCTATGTGTTTAATCTCTCTCTATCTCTTCTTGAGATGTCACGATCTTGATGTATCGCGGGCTTTGTTAATATTGTTGGATCATATGGTGTTTTCCCCTCTCTATCTTGTTGCGATGAATTGAGTTTTTTCCTTTAAGATTTCGTTGTTATCAGATTGAATAATTTTATGGATTTGAGAGCACTTGATATATGTCTTGCATATGAATACTCATGGTGACAATGGGGTATCGTATTGATTCACTTGATATATGTATTGGCACTCAATTCGCAGATTCTCGAGGTGACATTGGGGTAATCTATGCATAGGGGTTGATGCACGCTCTTGTCTTTGGTTTCTCCAATAGAAATCTTGGGGCACTCTTTGATGTTCTTTGTGTTGGATTGAGTATTATGAATCTGAAATTATTTGGTGTTATTTTAGTACGAACTCTTGGATTGATCGATCAGAAAGAATAGCTTCGAGGTGGTTTCGTACCCTACAAACAATTTATTCGTATGTTCTCCGCTAGATAGGATCTTTGGAGTGATTCTTCGTTGCATGTTGAGGGATGGTTATATGATCCAATTATATTAGCATTGTTGAGAGATTGCACTATTGAAAGTACGAACCCTAGGCCTCATTTTCAAGCATTGTAATACCATTTTTGTGCCCGTTTACTATTTGCTACCTTGCTGTTTTTATTTATTCAGATTATAAAAATATACTTCTACCACACATATTACACTTTTATCACCATCTCTTCGCCGAACTAGTGCACCAATACAATTTGCCATTGTATTAGGTGTGTTGGAGACACAAGAGACTTTTTATTATTTGGTTGCAGGGTTGTTTGAGAGAGACCATCTTCATCCTACACTTCCCACGGATTGATAAACCTTAGGTCATCCACTTGAGGGAAAATTGCTACTGTCCTACAAAACTCCGTGCTTGGAGGCGCAACACGTGTCTACAAGAATAAAGTTGCGTAGTAGACATCATCCCCTTAGATATGATATCCCCCAAAGAGGGATGAACTAACCTTGGGATCAATTGTAGCCTATTCAATAAGTAAGAGTGTCGAAACCAACGAGGAGCAGAAGGAAATGACAAGTGGTTTTTAGCAAGGTAATGCTACAAGTGCTGAAATTGTAAGTAACAGAGTAGTTTGATAGCAAGATAATTTGTAACGAGTGATGGCCCAAGAGTATAGGGGATCTATCATAGTCCTTTCGATAAGTAAGAGTGTTGAACCCAACGATGAGCAGAAGGAAATGACAAGTGGTTTTCAGCAAGGTATTCTCTGCAAGCACTGAATTTATCGGTAACAGATAATTTTGTGATAAGATAAATCGTAACGAGTAACAAGCAAATAAAGTAATTAAGGTGTAGCAAGGTGTCCCAATCCTTTTTGTAGTAAAGGACAAGCCTGGACGAACTCTTGTATAAAGCAAAGCGCCCCCGAGGACACATGGGAATTGTTGTCTAGTTAGTTTTCATCATGCTCATATGATTCACGTTCGTTACTTTGATAATTTGATATGTGGGTGGACTGGTGCTTGGGTGCCGCCCTTCCTTGGACAAGCCTCCCACTTATGATTAACCCCTCTCGCAAGCTTCCGCAACTATGAAAGAAGAATTAAGGTAAACCTAACCATAGCATGAAACATATGGATCCAAATCAGCCCCTTACGAAGCAACGCATAAACTAGGGTTTAAGATTTTGTCACTCTAGCAACCCATCGTCTACTTATTACTTACCAATGCCTTCCCCTAGGCCCAAATAATGGTGAAGTGTCATGTAGTCGACGTTCACATAACACCACTAGAGGATAGACAACATACATCTCATCAAAATATCGAACGAATACCAAATTCACATGATTACTTATAACAAGACTTCTCCCATGTCCTCAGGAACAAACGTAACTACTCACAAAGCATATTCATAATCAAGATCAGAGGAGTATTATTTATCATTGAGGATCTGAAAATATAATCTTCCACCGGATAAACCAACTAGCATCAACTACAAGGAGTGATCAACACTACTAGCAACCAACAGGTACCAATATGAGGTTTTGGGACCAAGATCAAATACAAGAGATGAACTGGGTTTGAGAGGAGATGGTGTTGGTGAAGATGTTGATTGACATTGACCCCCTCGCGATGAGAGGATCGTTGGTGATGACGATGGCTTCAATTTCCCCCTCCCAGAGGGATGTTTCCCCGGCAGAACAGCTCCGCCAGAGCCCTAGATTGGTTCTACCCTGGTTCTACCTCGACACGGCGATGTTTGATACCGAAAGCTTCCTTCTAATTTTTTCCAGGTCAAAACACACCATATAGCCAAACATGGGCACCGGAGGCCTGCCAGGGGGCCCACAAGGTCGGGGGCGCGCCCTCCACCCTTGTGGCTGGCTGGTGGCCCCCTCTGATTCTTTCTTCGCCCAATATTTTTTATATATTCCAAAAACATGCTCCGTGAAGTTTCAGGACTTTTGGAGTTGTGCAGAATAGGTCTCTAATATTTGCTCATTTTCTAGTCCAGAATTCCAGCTGCCGTCATTCTCCCTCTTCATGTGAACCTTATAAAATAAGAGAGAATAGGCATAAGTATTGTGATATAATGTGTAATAACAGCCCATAATGCAATAAATATCAGTATAAAAGCATGATGCAAAATGGATGTATCAACTCCCCCAAGCTTAGACCTTGCTTGTCCTCAAGCGAAAGCCGATATCGATAAATATGTCAACATGTTTAGAGATAGAGGAGTCGATAAAATAAAATACGGACATGAGGGCATCATGATCATCTATAGAACAACAACATATATTTTGTCATATAATTTCTTATGCTAAAGTAACAATTCATTCACAAATTAAAGTATGAATTAGAAACTTCATTGAAAACTAACAAACTATGACCTCAGTCATTGAAGCAATTGCAATTTATCATAACACAAGAAAGAGTCAATATAAGAGCTTTTCAGCATCCACATACTCAACTATCATTTAATCTTTCACAATTGCTAACACTCACGCGATATTTATGGGTACAAAGCTTCAATCGGACACAGAGAAAGATAGGGGCTTATAGTTTTGCCTCCCAACCTTTTACCTCAATGGTAATGTCAACAATAATACTCTATGATAACCTACATCCGAGTGGGTCTATTATGATAACACCCCTTAAGACCTTATTCTGCACACCCAAACCTTATTCTGCACACCACCAACAGATCGCGCCGCCTCCCTCCCGGCCTTCTCTATCATGGAGCTGGGCGAGCCGCCGCCTCCCTCCCGGCCTTCTATCATGGCGGCCCTGGCGAGCCGCTGCCCTCCCTCCCGGCCTTCTTCATGGCGGCGGCCTGGGAGCGATGCCGCCTCCCTCCTCGCTTTCTCCATGGCGGCGGGAGCGACGCCGCCCCTCCCTCCCGGCCTTCTTCCATGGCAGCGGCCGGCGACGCCCGCCCCTCCCGGCCTTCTTCCGGCGGCGGCAGCGACGCCCGTCAGCCTCTCGGCCTTCTTCCGCGGCAGTGCACCGAGCAACACCAGCCTATCGGCCTTCTTCCACGGCGGCAGCTCGGTGGCGCCGCCACCGAACTCCTCCGGCCTGCAATTAGTCAGACTTCATCAGATGTGGATTGGTGCTACCTCGACATCAAACCAATTCGAGCAAGGAGGAGTGTGCGCAAGGTTTCTTCATCCACGGTAGCTTCTTGGAATAGCGCTGCATCGACCTTCAGAGAAAATCCTCCTTCCCCGTTCACCTTGAGCAACGTCTAGACCGCCCATGAACTTCTGAAGGGCAAGTGGACTGCATGGGCGAACGTGAAAGTTGTGCAGGCGGACAAGAAGGGAACTTCCTCCTGTAAACGCAAGAAATCACTGCATCACGAGGTAAGCAGTACACTTCCTCAACCATCTCGGTGTAGTTATCATAGACAAAGCGGTAAGCAAAGATAAATACAGCGATTATGCAAGACAAACCCTATCTTTGTCGCGGTTGCTTGATTCGTTGTGGAGGAAAATGCAGTACGCTTCTATAGGTTCATTACAGATAACGATGCAGTGCGGTTGCTTCAGTTCACCTTGCGGGGTGATGCAGTCACCCTACAATGCTTCGGCAGTACAATTTTGAACACATTGCAGTTCGCATTATTCAGTTCATTTAACCTGACAATGTAGCTCGGTCATTTTGTGTGCAGGAAATGACGTTCAGCAGATACAAAATGCCGCGCATAATTGACAGCACTGAGAACAACAACTTTCAGAAGAGTGGATATTCTTCTAGAAGAGATACTAGCTGGGTTACCCCTGAGATTCCTCGTGGATTCTTCACGACGACAAATAGGGTGCAGTACTCTCCACAAGAAGATTTTTCCCAGGCAGAAGATGTAGTTGAAGGTGACGATGATGTCACATTAAATGCAGGAAGGCACTCACCAACGCGATGATGAAGACGACGATGATGAAGATGAGCCAATAACAGTTCTCAACCCGTAGTATAAGCACGAAGTTCACTACGCTTGGACAGCATGTCCGAATGCATAATGATGACGCAGTTGAACAAGATGTTGCAGCAGATGATGATTATGTCTATGATGATGTGCCACTGCTCCAAAATTTTCAAACCAATCCACCGAGACATCGTCACAAAACTGGATTACCACCACGTCCACCTGCCGCACCCCAAAACAGAGCTCAACGTCCGCCTGCTGCACCGAAAAACAGAGCTCCAACCAGACCTGCTGCATCAACTTTGACGCTGCGACCACCAACGGTGCCTCAGTCAAAAGTAAACAGCAGGTACAAATCCTCCTCACTGTTGCCGCCGCGAGATCCTCAACTACACAGATCTGCATAACCCCGCGATGTCCAATACAACCCGGCAAGCTGCAAACACCATCGGGCAAACGACTTTACACACATGTAAGTTTATGGTCTGAAAAAAAATAGTTGCAGTCCATTCAGATAACATTGCAGTGCACACTGATATTTCTTGTGAGGTTTGGCTAGGAACATTGTAATGCTTTATTAAACTCGTATGCACTCCTCATATTTAAAAAACAGAACAAAACAAATTATCTCATAGAGCATTGCAATTAATGCAGGATAAAAACATGTCAGAACCTCGTACTGCTGCTCGAATGAAGTTCACCACGTCACGACAAGGCATGGGACTTTTACAACAATTATGCAAGATGTGCGAGGGTTTGGCATACGCAAGAGGGCAAAACACGTGACAAATGACTACATTGTCCGCTCAAGAGAAGGGTGCACAAGCGGTCGTGTCGATTATCACCGGGTACATCAGAAGACATCAAAAAGGATTGGCTGCAATGCAAAGATTAGAGTAAAAAAAGGAAGGATGGAAAATTTGTGATAGAAATGGTTCGACTCAACCACAATCACAAGATGCTGGAAAGCCCCGGGATGCTTTTGCACATGCGATCGCACAAAAAAGACGATCCTTTGATAGACCAGTTAGTGAAAGACATGCAATCGGACAACCACACACATGCTCGAGATGATGTCGACGTTGTCGCGTATGTCCGGTGGTCTGCAGTACATGGGACATACTAGCCGCGACTGGGTAAACAAGTAAGCACGTAATAGAGCATATGTCTTGAGCATTCTGTCTGTAATTATTCTCTGTTTGATGAGATAACTTTGCATTGTCTCTGAAAATGCAGGAAACAGAAGTTTGCCAGAGAAGAGTCTGAAGATGATGTCAAGAAACTTCTGGATTTCTTCGAGAAAATGCAAAAGATAAACCCAGAGTTCTTCTATGATTATGACGTTGATGCAGATAACCGTGTAAGAAACGTCTTTTGGGCGAACACAAGTTGCAGAGGATCGTATGAAGATTTTGGAGACTGCGTTACATTTGACACGACGTATAAAACTAACAAATTCCACATACCGCTGGGAGTGTTTGTGGGGGTGAACCATCATCTACAGAGCACCATATTTGCTATTGCACTCGTGCGAGATGAAACAATACCATCATTTGAGTGGGTTTTCAAAACCTTTCTGAGGTGTATGAACAACAAGCCGCCAATCTGCATGATCACAGGTACAAAAAATAAAAAACACCTGCATACTTACGTTTTGTTTTGTGCACTTATATTTCTTCCATCTATCTTGCACACACACAAACAAATTAATAGAAAAAACACTGTTTGTCTCTTCTCAGACCAGTGTTCTTCGATGAAGGCAGCATTAAAAACTATCCTCCCATAAACTCTGCATAAGCTCTGTCGGTGGCATATCATGAAGTACAAGGACCACCTCGCCTTGCTGTATAAGGCGCACGAGAAGCTCAAGGACGAACTCAATGCAGTGCTGAACCACCCACTAATGCCGTTAGAATTTGAACGAGCATGGAAGAACCTCATTCAGAGGTACAACTTGCAAGACGACGAAGTGATGAATTCGATGTGGGATGACACGCACGAGTGGATCTCAGCTTACTACAAGGAAATTTTCTGTGCTCGGATGACTTCCACACAGAGAAGCGAGAGCATGAACCGCATACTGAAGAAATATTTTGTCAGGGAGAAGCATGATCTCCATCTGTTTGCTCAGCAGGTGGACAAGTGCATTCATACCAGGAAGGCCGTCGAGCACGCAGAGACAGTAGCAAATGAGGTAAACAAAATGTCAATCAAAAACTGCTAAAAAATATGAATACAAAAACAAACAAGTTTTTTCATTTCTCTCGTTCGTAACAGTGCATTTGTGATCATGCAGTCAGAGGTAAAAACAACAACAAAGTTTGGCTTCGAAGTTCAGCTATCAAAAGTGTATACAAGGGCAGTGTTTGCAGATTTCAAAGAAACACTCTACCGTAGCACTGCATTCGTGAGCGAACGATGCCACAGGAACCCGACAAAGTATCTCGTACACCACTACAACAGATCGGATGCATTTGGTAGGCAATGCATAATTTCCAAGTGGTCGCCGATGAAGAGAAAGGTGTCTACGAATGTGAGTGCAAACTCTGGACACACACAGGTGAGACTCCTAGCAAAAAAAATATAGATTCTCATAGTCATGCACGAAAGCTCACTTACTGAACTTTAAAAGTACACATGCATGAGTAATTCACAAAAACCGAATGAAGTTCACTTCTTTAAAAACTGAACAAATAACCAAAAACAATATATGTTTACTAATTTCATGCAGTTCACTTACAGAACAAAAAAATCATGTGTTTGTCTGCAGGCCACTTTTGCGTCCATGTCTTATGCATGCTTTCTCATTTGAGAGTACTCAACATTCCTGAGGTGTACATCAAGAAAAGATACACCCGTAACGCAAGATCTGATGCAACGCTTGGATGTAAGAGACTACGAACAAACAACACCAGATGGAACCTCGATTTTTTGCCGTAGAAAATTGCTGACAAAAAAAGCAATGGACCTTGCAAACAGAGCGACAAGGTCCGACGCTGGGTGCCATAGAGCGTTATCTGGTATGAGGGCACTGATCGAGGAAGTTGACGTGCTCAACGAAGAAGAAGAAGAAGAAGCAGCAAAACTAAAGCAAGCAGAGAAATCCCAGCATGACAATAATGCCGAGCAAGTAGAAAATACTGAACACATCGGAATTGGTGCTATCAAAAAAGAAACAATTCTTCCACCTCCTGTTTCAAACACAAGAAGAAGGAAGAAAGGGGGAGACGCAACCCAGAAAAAAGTGGCATGCAAGGAGAAAAATGATGACAAAGACAGTAAGCCACAGCCTGAGCTGGATAGTGATGGTCACCCACTGGGAGTAAGAATGTGCAAGACATGTAATGAAATCAGTGGCCACAATTCCAGGACATGTACAAAAAGAAATGAACAAGAAAAACAAGGACATGGGCACAACAAAACAGAAATTCCACTCACAACACTAAGAAATGGACGAAACCGTGACGTTGTAGCATCTGCAAAAAGAGGAAGAGACACAATTCAAGAACCTGCCCCAAAAGAAAAAGAAAAATATTAGAAAATGAGGAAGACGAAGAAGGTGAGATCAAAGAAGAAGATGATGACACAACTGAAGAAGAAATGGCTTATGAAGAAGCAGATGGAGAAGAGGAGGAAGAAGAAGAGAGTGAAGAGGACGAAGAACGAGAAGAAAGCAAGAAAGCAGTGGCTTATGAAGAAACAGATGATGAAGATGATGAAGAGGAAGAAGAGAGTGAAGAGACTGAAGAGAGTGAAGAGGACGAAGAACGTGAAGAAACTGAAGAAACAGTGGCTTATGAAGAAACAGATGATGAAGATGATGAAGAGGAAGAAGAGAGTGAAGAGACTGAAGAGAGTGAAGAGGACGAAGAACATGAAGAAAGCAGTGTCAACAAGACCACCACAAGGAAATCTTCTTTGTCTGAGAAAAAACCGAGAACAACACCACTTTCAAAAAACAAGGTAGGAGCAAAGAAGGATGCGCAGTTCACCACTGGAAAAGCGAAAACCACCATCAACCAAAGACGCTGGGATCAAAGAAGGATGCGATTCACAACCTTTGGAAAGCGAAAGCGACCAACAACCAAAGACCCGGGAGCAAAGAAGGATGCAATTCACAAAGACCTGGAAAACCAAAGGAGCCATCAACCAAAGACGCATACGGAGCAAAGAAGGATGCAGTCCACATCATTTGAAAAACCAAAGCAGCCATCAACCAAGAAGCGGAACAAAGAAGGATGCGATTCAGAGCACCGAAAAACCAAAGCGACCATCAACCAAAGACGCTGGGAGCTACAAACACAAAGGTGCGTAGACAAGAACCAAAGAACACCGCCATGGAAAACAAAAGAAAGTGCGACATTAGACACGCTCCGATCCGTCATGCGAAGCGGCGAGTTAACGACCAAATAGATGAACAGACAATAAATTAATCGTATGCATAGAAATTTGCTTATCTCTATGACTTATGTATCAGTTTAAATTTTGTGTAAACCATGCAAGGAGAAAATGGTATATAGAGTATACCATATAGCAGTCTTGAGTAAAACATTGACACATTTTGATTCAAAAACCATGTAAAAAATGTTGTTAGATCGCTGCAGTCCAACAAGCAGTACATATAAAACGCATTTCAATATGCAGTATGGAACTTGCAAATATGCAAAGACGCTTGAACTATCATGCAAGATTATAGACTAATACATGTAGTACACACCATGCAAATTGGGAAAAATGTGGAAACATGTAGTGCTCAGCTGACATATAAGCAGTTCACATATTGTAACCATGCAAACACAAATTTCCCGTTGAATAATAATTGAAGCGGTTCAGATCACAAAAGTGCTTATTACAAAACACATCAAAAAGATGAAGCGTTCAACACGCAAAAGTAGTTATTACAAATCAACCTCATAACCTTAGTCAATCACGTCAAACGTGATTCTAACAGTACGATCCTCGATTTCAAAGAAGTTGAGGACAACAACTTGCTCAGACTTCAGGCCACTATCAATGACAAATTCCTCCCACCCTTTGTGCAGACACAGCCGCCCGTCAACGCCTACACTGTACTTAGCTGGGTTAAGGTATCCATTACCAAGAACAACTTGAAGAATTCCTTTCTTCTTGAGCCGCACATACCTAACAGCTCGTTGAGGAATTTTCTGTAAAAAATAATAAAACTGTTTGAGAACGAAACTAGCAGTACAATTCTCATATTGTGAACAGAGATAGATGAAGTGCACAACAGTCCAACAAGCAGTACATATAAAATGTTTCAATGTGCAGTATGGAACTTGCAAATATGCAGTTCGCTTAGAACTATAATGCAGTACTGCAGACTAGCTACATGTAGTACACACCATACAAATTGGTAAAAATGGAGAAATATGAAGTGCTCAGCTAATATATAAGCAGTTCACATATTATCACCTGTAAACTAAACCATAAGCTACATGCACACAAGCAAAAAAATAAGAACACATTGCAGTACACTTCAAAAAACAAAGAAAAAAGTGCGTTCCTAAAATACTACAAGTTCAGAATGCAATGGAATTATACAAAAAAACACAAAGAAAAAAAATCATATCTAACGAAACATACCATCTTGTAGTGAGTCTCCACATCTGTTCGTGGTGATGGACAAAAGGACTCGTCTTGACCAAGGCCACGCTGAATCAGGGCAGCATAGAACGCAGAAACGTTGATCTGGCCCATATCCAATCCTTCCGTGAATACTGTACCATATGCAAGTTGCTCGGCTCGCCCAGTTTGGCACAATACCTTCCCACCACGACGAGCACGACGGGCCTGCGAGCAAGCTGAACAATTGCAGTGCGTCGGCACACCACAACCATGGCCGCAACAGAAGAGATACGCACAGGGGCTTGGAGCCATCGCAACAAAAACCTAGAAAAGCAAAAAATATAATAGGCTGGAGAAAGGAGAGAACTTGCGGCTAGAGGAGAAAATGAAATGCAACGGAAGGGTATAAGTTAGCCTTCATTTATATAAGAGGAATGCAAAAAGGTCAAAACTGAAAATTAAAGGGGACTTAATGGAAATTATGTTCCCAAGAATAAAGGACAATCAATAAAGGCTTATGTTACCAAAGAAAGAGGAACGAAAAAAGAAGGTGTACTTTGACTGCAGCAATTCCCACGAACAAAACCGCAGATCACTAAAAAATAATACTCTAAAAAATTATAATCCACAGACCATTTTATGTGTGCAGTTCTCCAAATTCGTACCAGGAAGTTCACTATGTGTGCATGAAGTGCAGTACATGCTTTTTGGCACAAAGAAGGATGCACGCAGTGCAAAATGTGTACACACCGCACAACTATGATTTAATGCAAGGTCGCATAGGGCACAAAAGCAGTGCACACCCGTACACTAAGAAAAAAGAATACGTAAGAGGAAAAACAATAAAGAAAAATGATACCAATGCAGTGCACAAAAATGTAGCCCATAAAATGTGCAGTACGGTATGCGTGCACATGCAGTACTGAAACTAAATCAATGCAGTGCACGCATGATTTACTAAAAAAACAGTGCACACCCCAACGTTGAAAAAGTTACAAAGAAAAAAATGACCACCCAGGTGCTACCGGCCCCAGCCAGTCTCGTAATAGGTCTGCACCCACAGAAGGGGAGTCGTTCTGAGTCACAGTGCATGGGGCCGGTTGCACATGGGCCCACAGGTCATAGGGCATATAGCTGCGAGCGCCGTGTATAAGCGCCCAGATAAGTATACGGAGGAGTTCGACCAGTATGCCTCGCCAGTCCTTATAAGCAATGTGTCGGGCGCGCTTCCATGCAAGCGAGTGGGACTAAACATTAGGGCCTTTTACACAACGAAAGCAGGAACCAATCCGTGCTCACAGGCCGACTTGGGCCCAATTGCGTATCTAAACTAGCCGAACACAGGCCCAACAAGGCCGACTAAGAAAAACCAATAAGTTAAAAAAAGGGGAGCCACCCCCCTTTCCCTACCCCTCCCGTACCAGGGACTGCAGTAAGTACAAGCAAAAACAAGATGCAGTACGTGGCTGTAAAAAATGCAGTGCATTACGTTACACGATGCAGTGCGGTATGGCAATCCAGTTCCCGATTACCCTACACGAACAAATAAATTCAAAAAACAGTGAAATTCGCACATCTATACACAAGTGCAGTACTGTATTCTAGAAGATGCAGTGCATGACTATATACGAATGCAGTTGATTATCGCACAGGATTGCATGTATAAAACATGACAAAATGCCCGTTCGCATAGAAAAAAGTGGTGGTTAAAAAAATGTGCTGATCAAAAATAAAACAAACCCACCTTAAAAAAACCCACGTTCGCATACAACCACCCAATCGGAGCAGTTCCATCGCCACAAGCCCACGGTCACAGATGCAAAAACAACCCACGATCTGCACAACCGCATCATCAGCGCGATCATGCAGTTCATTCGACGAGGCCATCCCACCCCGCGCCCTTTCCCTTAAATTCAGACCCCTGCCAAAGGCCTTCTCATCCACAACAACACAAGTATCCATTGCGCTCCCACCAAATCGCCCCATATCAACGCCAAAAGCACCAAGCCACCGCCACCGGGCGATGGCGTTCACCGACGAAAGTACAAGGGCAACAACGCCGTGGAGGCGCACGGCAACACCAAGTTGCACGTCATCCACACCAACGACAAGAAGCAGATGGCGATCACCCTCGCGCAGTACGAGCACCACCTCAGCCTCCAGCGCCACAAGATCGTCGGCATTGATCTTGAGTACGACAATGACCCTGAAGCGACGCAGAAACCCGCCCTCTGCCAGCTCTCCATCGGCAAGAATCACCCGGTGCTGCTCTTCCAAATGAGCGACACTGAAAAGGTGCACCGTCTTCGACAACTTCCTTGCCGACCCCAGGTACACCTTTGCAGGCTTCTCCATCGAAGGCGACAAAATCAGGTTGCAGCGCGTCAACCTGGAGGTCGCCAACTTCGTCAACATCCAGAAGGAGTGGAGGGTGCTCGAGGCAACCAAGCCGTTGGACTCCCTCGGAGACGTCTCCGGCGTGCTCATCGACGACTACTACAACAACATGAAGAAGAAGATCACCGACGACGAGCACCAGCGCTGGGCCACCCTGCCTCTGTCCAGGAGGCACATCGAGTACGCGGCAAAGGACGCCTACGCAGCGTACGAGATATGGAACCGCATCACCCTCACCCAGGACGGCCTTCGCCGTGCAAAGCTGGAGAAGGAGGAGCCCCCCAAGAAGCACGCCAGGAGCAGCTGGGGATGGGGAGAGCCTGACTGGTGAAGAAGAAGATGGTGCCGTCCAGGAGCCAACAATGCCAACGTTCTTTTAGAATTATCATCAAATTTGCTTTGTGTTGTTTGCTTAAGTATCGTTAGTTTGCTTGTGTGCTGAACCTAGTTTGCTTGCCATGCAGAATTGCTTTGTAATGATGAACTCTGATTATGTTAGTTTGCTTTATGTTCAAGTTAGTTTGCTGGTGATGAAATTGTCGTACAGAATATATGTGATAATTTGTTTTCTGTTGTCTGCTAATGTATCATTAGATTCGAGTAGTGCAGAAAACGAAAAATGAGTTGCAGTGTGCAAACAGGACGCATGCAGTGCAAGTTGTGTACGAATGCAGTACAGAATCTGTCGAATGAAGTCTTAACATACCCAACAAAGCGGTGCACAAACCTAAATTTGAAAAAAGAATACATAATAGCAAAACCAGAAAAAGAAAAACGCAAACACGTAAATAATCAATGGAGTACAGAAATATATGAACGTGCAGTACAGAACCATAATCAACGCATTACACGTATGATTACTAAGCAGTGCACTCCCATACATTGGGAAAAAAGATTACATAATAGCAAAAAGACGGAAACTAAAAAAATGGCAACTGTTCATGCAGTACGCAATGCGTACACATGCAGTACAGAACCCTGATCAATGCAGTGCACACCCCCGACATTAAAAAAACACCTAAACTGAAAAATAAAAAGGAAAAAAAATTGACCACCCAGGTGCTACCGGCCCCAGCCAGTCTCGTAATAGATCTGCGCCCATAGAAGGCGAGTCATTCTGAGTCACAGTGCATGGGGCCGGCCACACATGGGCCCACAGGTCAGAGAGCATACAGCTACGAGCGCCGTGTTCAAGCACCCAAATAAGTAATGAGAGGAGTTCGACACAGAGGCCTCGCCACCGCTTATAAACATGTCGGGCGCGCCTTCCGCGGGCGAGGTGGGACTAAACATTAGACCGCACACAGCGCACTGGGAACCAACCGTGCTCATAGGCCGACTTGGGCCCAATTGCGTCTTCACTACCAGAACACAGGGCCAACAAAAAAAGAGAGGTCACTGAAAATATAAAAAAATGCTACATACCATACACAAACACAGGCCCAACCACGCGTTCGCAGTTCGTCGTGATATGACAATGCGGTTCGCTATTTTCAACTAAGCAGTCCTGTTGCTTCTTAAATGCATTCATGTTCACTGAATCAGACCCAATCCACCACCTAACGCCAACCACACCATTTATTACTTCCATTGCTTGATTGGTTGCATAAAAACTTATCCATTCGTGCTACAGACTAACACAACTACTCCCCCCGTTCCTCATTTTCCTCAAAACGTAGATCTAGGGTTCATCCCATCCACGCCTCTTCTCTGGAATTCCACCGAACCCGCCATGGACTGTAAGTGCGGGTGCTTGGCAAGGATGGCGCCGGTAGCGGACACATGCGTCTACGCAGAAGGTCTAGAGCTCACCAACACCGAGTGGCGCAGCATGCTCGGCTGCCTGATGATACCCAACAGGGGGTTTCGTGCGCCATTTCTTCATCGCCTCACAACCGCAGATCTACAGGAAAGTTGGGTATGTTTTTCCCCTCACAATTTTGGACATAATCTAGACTGCAAATACACATCTGAATATATAGTTCAATCAATTTGTTCAGTAATATCAACAAAAATACAAAACAGAATTTGTATTGTTGTTCAGATCTGTTAGCTATTAAGACTAGATGCTTCCACCTATCTTTCTTCAGTACCACACCATGTATCGACACTAGCTAGATCAGAATCCCAACGCATGAACAAAAAAAGGGTCAGTAGATAAGCGTTGCAGTTATCTTAACATCTTTGGAGAAGTACCATTACTAACATTGCAAAGGCACGACATGTTGCAATATAATATATATCCCAAGAAAACTAGGAGGCAATTATATATAAGTTTGTTCATACATTGCAACTACTTTGCAAAATACAGTCATATGTATGTAACTATTTAAGTAAACATAAAAAAATCATACTAAGTATAAAACAAAAACATTTGCTGTTTACTTATAAATTCTTTTTCCACCCATTCCAATATGCAGAAACTGCCATCCACAATAAAATTTCATGCTCCAAGTTCAGGGAAGCTTACTTTGGAGACAGAACACAAGAATGGCTATGGAGACATGCAAGCTGACTACCACATCGACTCTGAAGATTGCATCAACATAACTACTGGTTGGAAAGATTTTGTCTCCCAGAATGGCTTTGAGGCCGGAGAAGTGGCCATGGTCTTTTTCTACAAAGAAGAAGACTCCATCAAGTTTACAATATTTGCACTCTAGGCTGTCTAATATGAAGCAACCAATATTTCTAATGCTTTGCTTATGTTGTATGCTTTTTAAATTATGTCCATCAGACAATTTGAACGATGCCTATTTAAAGTATGCAACCTCTACTGCGTCATTTTATCATCCTTTTTAGACAAAGTTGCTGTTGGCAGTAATGCAGTTCTCTCGAACGCATAGTGTGGTACTAATAATAACAAAAGGCAGCCCTATGAACAGTAACAAGGAAATGCAAATGGTCGAAACTTTGCAGTTAACATATGATGTTCAAAAACAATTATCATAGTATGCAGTTCAAAAAAATTCTTATAATAACTATTCAGCTAACACAAGCGTATCAAGGACCATCCATTCTAATAGCAAAATAGAACATTAACAACACTGCTAATGCGGTACAAAAATGCATATTATGCAGTCATCTAGAACACAGAATGTAGTTTAAGAAAAAGAGAAATCTCATAAGCAGCCATAACCACTGTAATGCAGCTACAACGAAGTACACTACCTAAGAAAATGCAGTGCACTACAACGAATGCCACGACTACAACAAATAAAATTAAAGCAGTAAAACTACAAACATGTGATAGACTGATAAAGGTGTCAATTTCACTCGCACTTCCATAACTCGCCTAAAAATTGTACAGCCACTAAACTATCAAAAAATACACCCGCAAAAATTTACATGGAAGACATGGCAACTTAACGAACATCATCAGCTTTCATTTAAAAAATGCGATTCAAAAAATGACAATTATACCCGCAATATAATGAATTCAAACCTACAGCAACATTAATTACAATATTCAAACACGTGTGGACGGGCAAAATCAAAAAAATCAACAAGAACAGAGGAGCGGACGAAGCTCACCCGCCAGCACAATCAAAATAAGAAGAATTGAAAACTAACTCCTAAAAATTAACAAATTATAGAGTGAACGAACTGATTAAAACGAACGCAATCAAAAAATTCCTACTAACAACAGCATCCGAGCACAAAAAAAATCGCATCTGACGCGAACACGAACGAACAGAGAAAGCTCGTCTGCCAAATCCATCGATTTGCAAGCACTCTAGTATATTTTCCTGTAAATTAGAAAGAATAAAGCTAAAATGAGAATCTGAGACACAAACTGAATCATCCCGCGACACCCGATTCCACATAGAAAACGCGGGTGGAACACCGAAAATGAAGCAGTTCTCCGTGAAGCATTGCGATTGCCCAACGTAGAGGAGATGCGATTGCACTTGCGTCCAAAGATGCAAAGGCGGAAGCGGTGTGCGAGAATAGTTATTCTGCTAATATTAGCGTAATAGACCGTCTACGTGTGTGTGTATATATATATATATATATATATATATATATATATATATATATATATATATATATATATATCAAGGGCTCTATTACATAGAGGGAACATAAAGCAAAACTCAAAGCTAGATCATACTTAAAACTTTATTATACTAGATCAAGATATAACCAAAAGGATCGAACTAAAAAAATCGATAAAGATAGAGGTGTGATTGTGATACGATACCGGGGCAACTCCCCCAAGCTTGGCAGTTGCCAAGGGGAGTGTCCATACCCATGTATTTATATATCTTTCTTCGGAGGTGGTGATGATGGAGTTGTTGCACTCTTCTTCTCTAGATGGCGTCTGAGGCTAAAATTTTCCTCACTCAAATCCTTGTTCTCGAGCTCGAGTTTCATCATCATTTTGCATAATGCCGGCTTGTTGTCCTGTGAAAAACATGGTGGGATAGATTGGACCTTAGGGAGGCTTGACTTCTTGAACTCCACATGCATATCGCCAGGTTGGGGTAGTGGATCGTCCTCTTCATCAGAGCTCGTCTCGTCCTTCCCCTTTGGCTCATAGTCTTCTTCTTCCTCTATGGTCCAACCATAATGTTCCACATCCCCATATACTTTTGGGTTTGTGATATAACCAGGCATGTAGCTCTCTCCCTCTGAATATTGGGACGACATCTTGCTCCAAATCTGCTGCAGAAACAACTCAAAACGAAAACTGAGGATTGTATCGTGGTACGGTGTTCAAAACCTTCAGAAGATTATGTAATGAATTTTACCGACCAAAAGAAGTATCATGCAAGAAAACGGAGTCCAGAGGGCACACGAGGTGGCCACAAGGACGGGGGACGCGCCCAGGGGGGTAGGGCGCGCCCTCCACCCTTGTGGTGGCTTCGTTACTCTTTCGGACTACTTTTAATTTTCCTAATTGTTCAAATATTCCAAAACGGAGAAAATTTCTACTGGAAACGTTTTGGAGTCGGTTTACTTACCATACCACATACCTATTCCTTTTCGGAGTCTGGAACGTTCTGGAAAGTGTCCCTTATGTATTCCTCCGGTGTTATGGTATTAATTATACTGGTCTCAACATTTATGGGAGTACCTGAGATATAAAGTTTGATTCTTTGACCGTTTACCACCTTCGGATTCGTACCTTCGGCATTGTTAATTTTATGGCACCGGAATGATAGACCTCCTCGATGATGTAAGGGCCTGCCCATTTAGAGAGAAGCTTTCCTGCAAAAAATCTTAAACGAGAGTTGTATAGCAAAACATGATCCCCTACATTAAACTCATGCTTTTGTATCCTTCTATCATGCCATCTTTTAACTTTCTCTTTAAACAACTTGGCATTCTCATAAGCTTGGATGCTCCATTCATCAAGTGAGCTAATGTCAAATAACCTCTTCTCACCGGCAAGTTTGAAATCATAATTGAGCTCTTTGATAGCTCAATATGCCTTATGTTCTAGTTCAAGTGGTAAATGACATGCTTTTCCATAAACCATTTTATATGGAGACATACCCATAGGATTCTTATAAGCAGTTCTATAAGCCCATAATGCATCATCAAGTTTCTTAGACCAATTCTTTCTAGATCTATTAACAGCCTTTTGCAAAATTAATTTGATCTCTCTATTGCTCAATTCTACTTGACCACTAGACTGAGGATGATAAGGAGATGCAATTCTATGGTTAACATCATACTTAGCAAGCATTTTACGGGAAGCACCATGAATAAAATGTGAACCACCATCAGTCATTAAATATCTAGGGACTCCAAACCTCGGAAAAATAACTTCTTTAAGCATCTAAATAGAAGTGTTATGATTAGCACTACTAGTTGGAATAGCTTCTACCCACTTAGTAACGTAATCAACAACAACTAGAATATGTGTATACCCACTAGAGGAAGGAAAAGGTCCCATATAATCAAAGCCCCAAACATCAAATGGTTCAATAACAAGTGAATAGTTCATAGGCATTTCCTGATGTCCACTAATATTACCAATTCTCTGGCATTCATCACAAGACAGGACAAACTTACGGGCATCCTTAAAGAGAGTGGGCCAATAGAACCCGGATTGCAATACTTATGTGCAGTTCTCTAGCGTGGTGTCCTACGTAAGACTCAGAGAAGGCACTTGCATAGGATTTGTCCTTGTTCATGCTCAGGTACACAACATCTAATACCATCTACTCCTTCTTTATAAAGATGTGGGTCATCCCAAAAATAATGTCTTAAATCATAGAAAAAGTTTTTCTTTTGCTGGTATGTGAAACTAGGTGGTATAAATTTAGCAACAATATAATTAGCATACCATGGAGTATTACGAGAAGCATTTATGACATTTAATTGTTCATCAGGAAAGCTATCATCAATAGGTAGTGGGTCATCAAGAACATTTTCTAACCTAGACAAGTTGTCTGCAACGGGGTTCTCAGCTCCCTTTCTATCAATAATATGCAAATTAAATTCTTGTAGCAAGAGAACCCATCTAATGAGTCTAGGTTTAGCATCTTTCTTTTCCATAAGATATTTAGTAGCAATGTGGTCAGTGTGAACAGTTACTTTGGAATCAACAATATAAGGTCTGAATTTATCACATGCAAATACAACTGCTAAAAATTCCTTTTCAGTAGTAGCATAATTTCTTTGGCCACTTTCTAGAGTTTTACTAGCATACTGAATAACATTCAATTTCTTATCTACTCTTTGTCCTAGAACAACACCAAAAGCATAATCACTAGCATCACACATAATTTCAAAGGGTAAATTCCAATCACGTGGCTGAACAATAGGTGCAGAAATCAAGGCTTTCTTAAGTATTTCAAATTCTTCTTCACAATCATCATCAAAAACAAAAGGAACATCTTTTTGAAAGAGATTAGTGAGAGGCCTAGAAATTTTAGAGAAGTCTTTAATAAACCTCCTATAGAAACCAGCATGACCAAGGAAACTTTTTATACCTTTGATATCTTTATGACAGGATATCTTTTCAATAGCATCACACATAATTTAAAAGGGTAAATTCCAATCACGTGGCTGAACAATAGGTGCAGAAATCAAGGCTTTCTTAAGTATTTCAAATGCTTCTTCACAATCATCATCAAAAACAAAAGGAACATCTTTTTGCAAGAGATTAGTGAGAGGCCTAGAAATTTTAGAGAAGTCTTTAATAAACCTCCTATAGAAACCAGCATGACCAAGGAAACTTCTTATACCTTTGATATCTTTATGACACAACATCTTTTCAATAGCATCTACTTTAGCTTTATCAACTTCAATACCTGTTTCAGAAATTTTATGCCCCAGGACAATGCCTTCATTAACCATAAAGTGGAACTTTTCCCAATTCAAGACAAGATTAGTTTCTTCACATCTCTGCAAAATCGATCAAGGTTGCTTAAGCAATCATCAAAAGAAGTTCCGTAAACGAAGAAATCATCCATGAAAACCTCAACAATCCTTGCACAGAAATCAGAGAAAATAGCAGTCATACATCTTTGAAAGGTAGCAGGCACATTGCATAAACCAAAAGGAATGCGTCTATAAGCAAAGGTACCAAACGGGCAAGTAAAAGTGGTTTTCTCTTGATCATCTTTTGACACAGGTATTTGAGAGAAAGCAGAATAACCATCTAGAAAGCAAAAGTGAGTATGTTTGGATAGTCTTTCTAGCATCTGATCAATAAAGGTAGAGGGTAATGATCTTTTCTAGTAGCTTTATTCAATTTGCAAAAATCAATTACCATTCTACAACCTGTAACAACTCTTTGAGGAACCAATTCATTCTTATCATTAGGAACAACAGTAATACCTCCCTTCTTAGGGACACAATGAACATGACTTACCCATTGACTATCATCAATAGGATAAATTATACCTGCCTCCAGAAGCTTTAGTATTTCATTTCTCACCACTTCTTTCATCTTAGGATTTAACCGTCGTTGATGATCAACAGCTGGTTTAGCATCTTTCTCCAATTTAATTTTGTGCTGACATAGAGTGGGACTAATGGCCTTAAGATCATCAAGAGTATATCCAATAGCGGCACGGTGCTTCTTCAGAGTTTTCAATAATTTATTTTCTTCATGCTCTGAAAGGTTAGCACTAATAATAGCAGGATATATCTTCTTTTCATCAAGATAAGCATATTTCAGAGTATCAGGTAATTGCTTAAGCTCAAACACGGGATCACCATTAGGTGGAGGAGGATCCCCAAGGATTTCAACAGGCAAATTGTGCTTCAAAATAGGTCCTTGATTAAAGAATACTTCATCTATTTCCCTTCTTTCATTCATAAACATATCATTTCATGGTCTAGCAAATATTGCTCTAAAGGATCATCAGGAGTCATGGCAATATAAGCAAGACCTATAATTTCATCCTTACTAGGCAATTCTTTATCATGGGGTTGTCTACGAGATTTAGAGATATTAAAATCATGAGACATATCCCCCAAACCAACAGTAAAAATATCCTTCTCGCAGTCTATCTTAGCATTAACAGTATTCAACAAAGGTCTACCAAATATAATGGGACACAAATTATCTTGTGGGGAAGCAAGAACAATAAAATCAGTAGGATATTTTATCTTCCCACACAAGACTTCAACATCTCTAACAATCCCAATTGGTGAAATAGTATCTTTATTAGCAAGCTTAATAGTGACATCAATATCTTCTATCTCGGCAGGTGCAATATCATTCATAATTTCTTTATATAAGGTATAAGGAATTGCACTCACACTAGCACCCACATCACATAAGTCATGATAACAATGATCTCCTATTTTAACAGAAACAACAGGCATGCCAACAACAGGTCTATGTTTATCTTTCATATCGGGTTTGGCAATTCTAGCAGCTTCATCACAAAAATAAATAACATGCCCATCAATATTATCAACCAAGAGATCTTTGACCATAGCAATACTAGGTTCAACTTTAATTTGCTTATAGGGTTTGTGTGTTTAAATATAACTTTTGTTGACCACATTTGAAGCTTTAGCATGATCCTTTATTCTAACAGGTAATGGTGGTTTCTCAATATAAGTAGTAGGAGCAATAGGATCAACGTTGTAAGTAATAGTTTCTTCTTCAACTTTAATAGGCTCTACTACTTTAACTTCAATGGGAGGATGATATTTAAACCAATTCTCCTTAGGGAGATCAACATGAGTTGCAAAAGATTCACAGAAAGAAGCTACTATCTCAGAGCAAGTCCATATTTAGTGCTAAAATCACAAAAGGCATCGGTATCCATAAAAGATTTAACACAATCAAACTTAAGTTTTATACCTGACTCTTTACCTTCGTCGAGTTTCCAATCCTCAGAGTTGCGTTTAATTCTTTCCAATAAATCCCATTTGAATTCAATATCCTTCTTCATATAGGAACCAGTACAAGAAGTATCGAGCATGGATCGATCATTATGAGAAAGTCGAGCATAATTTTTTTGAATAATAATTTCTCTTGAGAGCTCATGATTGGGGCACGGATATAACATTGACTTAAGCCTCCCCCAAGCTTGAGCGATACTTTCTCCTTCACGAGGCCAAAAAATTTATATATAATTCTGATCATGGTGAACCAGATGCATATGATAAAACTTCTGATGAAATTCCAATTTCAATCTGTTGTAGTTCCATGATCCAATATCATCCAATAGCCTATACGATGTCAATGCCTTTCCCATCAAAGATAAAGGGAAGACCTTCTTCTTGAGAACATCATCGGGCATACTTGCAAGCTTAAATAATCCACAAACTTCATCCACATAGATTAGGTGCATATCAGGATGTAATGTTCCATCTCCTGCATAAGGATTAGCTAGCAGTTTCTCTATCATACCCGAAGGAATTTCATAATAAATATTTTCAGTAGGTGCAGTAGGTTTAGGGGAAACTCTTTGATCTTCCGGTCGAGGTGAAGATACCCCAAACAAGCCCCTCAAAGGATTATTTTCCATAGTAACTAGTGACAATAAATTTCAGCACACTATATAAATGTTTCCTTACCAAAGGCGCTTCACTCCCCGGCAACGGCGCCAGAAAAGAGTCTTGATGACCCACAAGTATAGAGAATCTATCGTAGTCCTTTTGATAAGTAAGAGTATCGAACCCAACGAGGAGCAGAAGGAAATGACAAGTGGTTTTCAGCAAGGTATTCTCTGCAAGCACTGAAATTATCGGTAACAGATAGTTTTGTGATAAGATAAATCATAACGGGTAACAAGCAAATAAAGTAACTAAGGTGCAGCAAGGTGGCCCAATCCTTTTTGTAGCAAAGGACAAGCCTGGATGAACTCTTATATAAAACAAAGCGCTCTGGAGGGCACATGGGAATTGTTGTCTAGTTAGTTTTCATCATGCTCATATGGTCCGCGTTCATTACTTTGATAATTTGATATGTGGGTGTACCGGTGCTTGGGTGCTTCCCTTCCTTGGACAAGCCTCCCACTTGTGATTAACCCCTCTCGCAAGCATCTGCAACTATGAAAGAAGAATTTGTTGACATCAGATTTTGGCACGGCATAAAAAGAAAATGAGATGGCTTCAAATGAAAGGGTTTTAAGCATTAAAAGTTTCACATCGCCCAGTGGAACAACTTTGATGTTTAGGTTATCATCGTCCGACTCCATCTTAGGGGCCGAAATTGTACTCCGAGTGGCAGAATTCAGTGTTTCGAGTGATTTTGGACTGATCACGCTTTCAATACGACCTCGGATGGCGGAGAAGTCTAAAGGAATTGTCTTCGTCTCATCGGGCAATTGATTTTCATATATAACTCGTCTCAATTCGAGTTAGTATGCAGAAGTTAGAGGCAAAACACTGCAGACCGAACTTAAATGGAAATATGGCGCGAGGTACCACACACCCTGTCTGATGGGTCGCACGAGCAATTCGGCCCTCAAGAAAGCCTTGAATCAGAAAACCTTCAACACAAGAAAGTTTCTTCTCGTCGATCTGATCGATTATCATATATAACTCGTCTCAATCCGAGGTCGTATGGGACCTGGAGAGACAAATCAAAGATCAGGCTATGTTTTCAGTTGGGAAATCCGAGTGAAAAGCTTATCATCCGAGTGAAAACTTACCGATCGAGTGAAAGTTTGCCGTCCGAGTGAAATTATTATCATCCGAGTGAAAATATAGTGATCCGAGTGAAATTTTCCTCCAGGTGAAAATATTCCGAATGAAAAGATTACCGTCGGAATGAAAACTTGCCCATCGAGTAAGATATTGTCTTCCGAGTGAAAATATAATCTTCCGAGTGAAAGTATAATCATAGGAGTGAAGGATTGTCTTCCGAGTGAAAATTTTGCCATCCGAGTGAAAAAGTCTAGTCGGTCGGTCCGAGTGAAAGACTCTAATATCCGAGTGGATGAGCTCGAATCCGAGTGAAACGGAACATGTGCCCGAAAGTTTATCAAGATGACCTCGGATGGAGAAGTGTTCAATATGGAAGTTCTGCGTATCGTTAGAATTGTAACCTTTGGTTTTGGAGTCATCATCATCATAGATAATATGTGGCCTGAAAATTCACTACAAGACTCGGATAATCCAGTCTGCTGCAAGACCGAGTCCGACTGGAAGGTAAAGATGACCTCGAAAAGTATTCAAGATGGCCATATTTGAAAAAGTGATCAACATGAGAGTTTTTCATCTCGTCGAGGCGCATAAGTTAGATGTTTGGGCCGTCTTGATCGGAGAGAATATGCAAGCTTGACGGCCTGCGGAAGGAGGAAGACAGAAGTTGGGCCAGATTCAGACAGAATCCGAGTTGGAATAGAACTAGGACTCTAGGATGTGAATTGATGTAATTTCATGTAAGGAAAACCTAGATGAATCCTTTACTTGTACAGGAAGTCCAGCCGCCTCTTATATATATTGGGGGTGATGGCCGATTGAACGACACACAATCGAACAAATCAATATACTACTTTTTCAGTCTACGTTTTATCTCTCCACCGTTTTCTCTCTCGTTCTTCGCTGTTCCTCAAGTTTGAGAGCTGTGAATCCCGAGGCTCTAGGGGCGACCGAATCGACTTAGGGCAGCCCATTGCCGCCGCGCTCCCTGATGGGGCCCCTCCCGGGGGTGTGGGGTTTTCGGGTCTACAAAACACTACAAAAGAAAGAAAACATCCGTGACATTTTGGGCCGAACAAAAAAAATTCTGTCATACATATGACACTTCTATGATGATAATTGTGACAAAACCCGGTATCATCATAGATGTGGTGGGCTCCTACTTCTATGACAAAAAATCATGATGTAAAATGGGCTTTTCGTCTGGCGGGCCGGAGACGCAGCTGCATGACATTCTTTGGGCCGTCCATGACGGAAAAAACGTGGTAGAAGCGAGGGGGATTTCGGGAGTTCCTGCCACGGTGGGAGGTCGGGGCCGAGCGATGCTGCTTTCTCGTGACACGACGCTGCTGCGTGTGTGTGAGGCGTTATTCTAATCGAACCCGAAGCGAGGCGTTGGGCTCTAATCGAACCCGAAGGCGATTGCATTGCAGGCTACGCGTTCTTGAACCAGAGCGATCGATCGATGGCTGTTAATCGAACCCGATCGAGCGATTCTTCGCTACTTCGCTAATCAAGCCGATCGATGCCGCCTGGGATGAGCAGTGAGCATTGCGGGGGGTTGGATGAATAAAGGAGCGGTGGCGTTGCCTCTGGATGAACAGGACCACGTGGTGTGGTGGAGGGCTGGATGAATAGTAGACGATGGAGGGGTGCCCGTGGAGGGGTGGTTGAACAGGACCCGTGGTGTGGAGGGCTGGATGAACAGTAGACGGTGGAGGGGTGGTTGAACAAGAGCGGTGGAGTAGCGCACGGTGGAGGCTGGATGAACAGGAGCCCGTGGAGGCTGGAGGAGGTCGACGGTAGCCCGTGGAGGCCGGAGGAGGTCGATGGTGGAGATGAACAGATCCCGTGGAGTCCCTGCTTTTGCGGTACGCCACACCCCTCCCGATGAACAGGACCCCTGTTTCGACCGTAGCGCTCCAACACAAGTCCCTTTTGTCCGTTTTGCGGTACGCCACACCCCTCCCGATCAACAGGACCCCCGTTTCGACTGTAGGAGGTCCGTTTCCTCCGTTTTGCGGTATGCCACACCCCTCCCGATCAACAAGACCCCCATTTCGACCGTAGGAGGTCCGTTTCCTCCGTTTTGTGGTACGCCATGCCCCTCCCGATCAACAGGACCCCGTTGCGAACGTAGGAGGTCTGTTTGCTCCGTTGTGCGGTACGCCAGACCTCGTTTCCATTGCCTGTTCCGTCCAAGCCCTCCCGATGAACACGACCACGCATTCCGTTGCCTCCCTATGAACACGACGCATTTCGTTGCCTCCCCATGAACACGACGACGACGTTGTTTCTCCATTCTAACCCAGCCATGTACACGAGCCCTGGCCGTGCGTATGCGCGAGTAGGCGTTCAAGACCCTACCCATATGTACGTACATGGCCGTATTTTCTTTCTTGCACCCTCGCCGCTGTACTTACGTGTACATGCTACGTCGCGGCGCCTCTACTACGACACGTCGCGGCGCCTCTACAACGACCGGTATGTACGCATTACGTTCGCGACCAGAATGACAATGCTACGTACGCTTCGACCAGGTGGGTCCCGACTGTCAGGCACTTCCTTGCATGCAAAAATGTAGCTGGTGGGTCCCAGCAGTCAGAGGGGCGAATTTTTTTTTTTGCCCGGACGCACTTCCTTTGCGTGTGAAGATGTAGCTGGTGGGTCCCAGCAGTCAGGGGGGCGAATCATTTTTTTGCCCGGACGCACTTCCTTGCGTGCGAAGATGTAGCTGGTGGGTCCCAGCAGTCAGGGGGGCGAATCGTTTTTTTTTTTGCCCGGACGCACTTCCTTGTGTGCGAAGATGTAGCTGGTGGGTCCCAGCAGTCAGGGGGGCGAATCGTTTTGTTTTTTTTGCCCGGTCACACTTCCTTGCGTGCGAAGGTGTAGCTGGTGGGTGCCAGCAGTCAGGGGGGAAACGTTTTTTCGTGAAATACGGTGGCCCGTCCGGTGGGTCCCCGCTGTCAGGTGTAGGAATAATTATTTTGCGCGTAATAAGGAGGCACTTCCTTGCTGCGGCCGTGGACCCAGCTGTCAGCCTCCCCACGTACAGTCCACGTCCGATGGAAGCCGTTCCTTGACCACGTTGACCACGCCGCGCCGAGAGCACCAGGGCGGTGGACGACGACGAGGCCTAGGAAGGGGACGACGCGGAGCCGAGGAAGACCCGACAGTGGATGCCCACGCGTAAAGGAGTACGAGGGTTCACTGGTTCGCTGCGGTGTGAGGCTGCCGTCGCCACAGAACAACAGGGGGTGTTGGTGAGTAGAGGGATGGCCTGGCCAGCGGTGGGAGTAGTAGGGGGCGGTGAGGCTTCCGCCGCATCGCAGCCGGCCACGGGAGGCAGGAGCACGAGGCACGACGGACGCTGGTTTGGGGGCTGGAGCAAGAAGACCAGAGGTTGAAGAAGCACTATGGTCGTTGGATGGACATCATACGGTCACTGGAGCTAGAATCATGCATATTGACTAAGTTGACAAAGCCCTCCGTCCCTGTCAACTTAGTAGGCCCACAAGTCAGCCTGCCACTATACCGGGTCCCAGCTAACAGGGGGAGTATTCATTTTTTTTGTGCGTAATAAGGAGGCACTTCCTTGCGTGCGAAGATATAGCTGGTGGATCCGAGCTGTCAGAGCCGGCCACGGGGAGGAGGGAGGAGGCAGTCCTGCCGGCGCTTGTTTGAGCGGCTGGAGCAGGAAGAGCAGAGATTGAAGAAGCACGACGGCCGTTGGATGGCCATCCAACGATCCGCTTAAAGGCCAACCTTTTTTAGGAAAGCCTCAAATCTGTGGAAAACAAAGATACAGCCCATCCGCCATTATTTCTAATAATTTATAGTCCATTTGCTAATTCTTAAGGTTTTTTTGGAGCCCATATTCTTTTGTTAGCATTACAGCCCATATTGTGGCCACGGTTAAAAAATTATACGAAATTTTGCATATTTCGGTGCGGTCCGAACTGTTTTTAATCCCGAAATTTCGACTCATATTCAAACTGATTTTAAAAATAAATGTATATCAATATAAAATCCAACAAATTCTCCACGTATAAAAATTAATGTAATTTAAAATCTCGAAATGAAAAAAAAGATATTTGAAACTAATTGCCGGTTTGATGTGTTTTAAAATGTACAACCCATTTCTCATTCTTGATGGGCCATTTTCTCGGCCACCGAATGAAAGCTCTCCTCGTCTTGAAAGATTTGCAGCCCAACAGGCTGACAAAGTGACTTACTTGGCAAATCACAAAAAAAACTGGGCTGTGGCTGTGGACCCACGCCTTTCCACGTAAAGTACTCTTCCGATGGAATGTCGTTGACCACATTGACCACGCCGTGCCGAGAGCACCAAGGCGGTGGACGACGGCGAGGCCTAGGAAGGGGACGACGCGGAGCCGGGGAAGACGCGGCAGTGGATGCCCACGCGTAGAGGAGTACGAGGGTTCACTGGTTCGCTGCGGTGTGAGGCTGCCGTCGCCGCAGGGCCTGGCCAGCGGTGGGAATAGTAGGGGGCGGTGAGGCCTCAACGGCAGCAACCCGGCCACTGGAGGCGAGGCAGCGGTCTCCATGGCGCTGGTTCGGGCGGTGGTGCAAGAAGAGCAGCAATTGAAGAAGCAGCAGGACCGTTCGATTCAAATCCAACGTTACATCGCTTCTAGAATCGTTTGTTGACTAAGTTGACAAGCCCTGCGTACGCGTCAACGTAGTAGGCCCACAGGTCAGCCTCCCAACCGGTGCGCCCCAGATGTCAGTGGGAGGAATCATTTTTTTCACATAATAAGGAGGCAGTTGATTGCGTGCGGCCAGGCCAGCAAAGGGAGTAGGGTGGGCAGGGAAGCTCACAAGAAGATCGCAGCCGGGCCACAAGAGGAGGGAGCAGCAGTCTGGCGCTAGTTTAGGCGGCCGGAGCAGAAGATCAGAGATTGAAGAAGACGTCGGCCGTTGGATGGACATCCAACAACATGCCGCTAGAATTGTGTGTTCACTGACAAAGCCTTGCGTAAACAAGTCAGCCTCGAAATATGTGGCGTGTACAGCCCATTTGCTATTATTTTTATATTTTTTACTCATTTTCTAATTCATATGGAATTTATTGCAGCCCGTTTTCCATTTTTAGAATTGCTGGCCATTTTCTGGTTAGTACGAGGGTCAAAAAATTAACTAAATATGTGGGAAATTTTGAAAATTCGCAATTTTTTGCTGGAGAACGAAATATTCTTAATCCAAAAATTAATAGCCATACTAAAAAAATTTAAAAATAAATTAGTACTATGTCATGTTAAATCCAATGAAATACGTATAAGATATCAGTGAAGAACAAAAACAAAAAAAACTAATATCCCATTTGCTATAATTTTTTTGGAATTTTCAACCCTTTTGATATTACTTTTAACAGGCATTGACCATACTCTTTGGCCAGACGGAATGCATCCCTCCTCGTCTTGAAAGATTTGTAGCCCAAGAATTCGGAGAAAACAAATAGGCCTAGCTTGGGTATTCTTCAAAAAGAAATCTTGGGCTACCTATTTTCCCAAAGAACTGATGCATGAGCATTTAGCTTTATTTATTTATTTACTTATTTATGTTTAGGGGACCATGAGCATGTACCTGGGCTGGATTCATGTGAGAGCCTCCCTTCCAGTTAATTATGGGCTTCTCTATTGGGCCTTCATCAGTGGGCTTCTTCTTATCAACAAGTGGAAAATGTGTTCCGTATGAAAAATAGTATGAGATACGTACGGTACGGGGCACTAAAGGATCGAACCATGCAACGACTTCCAAAACATTGTGTTTGTCGTTATAACAACACATTTATTCAACCAACAGACGAAATATACTACCGATTGTACATTGAAAACAGCAGCAGCAGCAACCAGGGCTGGGGGTGCAACAGAAGCAGTAAGCAGGCCTGAAGAGTGAAGACGCAACTCTCTCTTCCAAACCAAACATCATCCATCATTACAAAAGGGCCACGAAAAAAGAACAAGTGTATGCATCAAACTAAATAAAGATCCTACTACACCAAGCGTACGCATCTAACTAACTGGCTCAGTTAGACATTACTACTCCCTCCGTTCCTAAATATAGGGTGTATAGTTTTTGGCACGAAAATTAAAGAACGCAAGTGGAAGGAAAATTTCACAAGTTTTGAGCGATATTACTCCTGACTATTTGACATGAGAAAATACAGGAGATTACCTAATATAAGGAAATGTAATCAAATCCCTTAAAAATTTATCCAAACGAGTGGTGCAATGCATTACACCTTATATTTTGGACTTTTTCTCAAAAATCTATACACCTTATATCAAGGAATGGAGGGAGTATTTATTAAGCTGTGGAGATTGGCTGACAGCTTGAACCAGATGGGTGCCTGACGGGGGAACTCCAGCCAGCAGGTCGAAGTCTGATACTTGCGACCCTCTCTCCTACTTTGGGCTGCAGAGCATGGCGGCACATATCAAGGTATGGTGCATGCAGAGACGCATGGTACGTTGTGTACACACAGTTTTGCCTGATGAACGAAACCGCGCTGCCATCATGATCCTTGCCGTCGGTTATCTCCTGGTTAATCGGATAATTCAGTCCGACAAACAAAGAGCGTGTACCAAGGCTACTTACCAGCCTCCAGTCAAAAATTCCTAAAGGCCCAGAGAAGTTGGGATCCTGCTCAAAGACCTTGCAAAGGATCGTGTGATTGTATTCCGCGAAACAACACGTGCAATGCGTCTTAACGATCATCAATCTTTCACCGTCGTGCGATCGAGCTAGGAACCACCTACATCTGCCATGCCGCTTTTCTTTGAAAGGTTCGGGATTAGGAAGGGTAGGGACACCAGCGGCCTACAACATCATATCAAGTTGAGTCAAATAAAAAGGGCTCTTGATTTAGTCAATCTTAAGAACAGCATGTTATGAGCATGAATATTTTTTCAAAGAATGTTGACATAATATAAGCAAGCCATCATGATATCATAGGAAAGTAACATACTGCTGTAATAGCCGTTTGTAGCAATGACTGGAGTAGGCCAGCAATACGTCCAGCCATAGAAGGAGTCGACAGCGTAAATGAAGCCCTTGTGATCAATGGCATCAGAGAACCATGGAGGATGTATGATCCTGCGATGGACATGCAGATTTATCCACTTACTGCAGTGACCTGTCAGATAGGCGAGACCGCGGTTAAAGAATGCAATTAGCCTGAAATCTTTATAATTTGCAGATCTTGTGGGCACTTGGCAGATTACAACCTTGAGCAAATCAAACTTGGTATCATGTTGGCTACTGTAAGATTCCGAGTATTACGGGGTCATGTGCCAAAGCAAAGGCAGTGCTAATTGAAGGAAGGGGATCAATCGCCGGGTGTAGACCTCCACGAGCATCCAGCTGCCGCGACCACGACGAGCACCATCCAAGACGTTTTCATGCCGACCAGTACATACCGTTAATGTACACGAGGTCGACGGGATCGGATTGCGGTGAAGGGGTTTGATGCTCGCCACCCTCGATCGTTATGCTTTGCATGACACGCCCGTTTACGAAGATCGGTGGCATCAGCAAGCAAGGAGCTGGCTTAAAAAGCTTCGGCCTGAGGGCTTTGAGTAAACGGTACAGCCCTGACGAGCACGCGGTGAGCGGCATGGCACTGAGATTGTCCACACGCGAAACAATGAGCTTGATTACCTCTGTGGGGAGTGAATTCCAGCCACTCTTTCGGCGGATGCTGCTCGGTTCTGCCATTGTTGGTGCTTGGGTTTCGGACGAGGGGGGAGGCGCCTTAGCGGGGATGGAAGCTTGGACGAGATTATGTGCGAACACAGATGGAGAAGCGAATATGTGCTGCGGGAAGTGGACAGGTGATGATGACTACAGCATGCCGCTTGACTTACGAGACACATACCAGCAGCGTAGGGTCATATCGATGCCAGACAACTTGCTTGAGTGATCACAGTACTGGTACTCCCTACAGTACCTACTACAGTACTATGCCCTAACTTGCTTGAGTAGAGTAGTAGAGTAGGACTCTGCTCTACTACTAGCACCGGAGGAGTAGTATATTCTAATCTAAAATAGTTACAAACTTCACTGCTCGAGCGTGGAACGACTACGAACCGTGCTCAAAGACCGTGTCTATGTGGTGTTTGGACTTATATGCAAAAAAATAGCAAGATGCCCGTGCATTGCACGGCACACCATCATCACCAACTCGGTTTTTTCTCTACTCCTACTCCTATAAAAGACCCCATTCATGATGATGGAGGCGAGGAGGCGTGTTCAGCCCGAGGCGTTCGTGACGACGGCCTTAACACTATTCGATTTGTTATAAAAACAAAGAAGAGTAGTAGAGATAGAGACATTGGGAGTATCACGAGGTTGTGGGAGATAAGGATGAACGAGGCAAGGCCTTATCTGTATATGTGGAGAGAGGTGCGGGTATCTTTTGTAAAATTGTCATAGTTGGCTTTCTATCCATCAGATATAGATCGGACGGTCTATATTACAAGATGGCAGGCATACTATCATCACCAACTCGGTTTTCTATAAGAGTAGATATATATAGATATAGATAGATAGAGACTAGGGAGTACTAGTAAGGACACCATCTCTTGTTTCGTGTGCTACTCCTGCGCTCCATTCGGCGGCATAGCGTCCCCTACAGCCACTCTCTCTTGCGCTCCATTAAGTGAGCTGTTGAAATCTGGGGAGCGCACTCTCGCGGCTGCTGGCAGCCACGACTTCACCGACGATGACTTCTTCCCCGACCTCGGCAACCTCTTCCTCAACGACATGGGCGACAACCTCAACGCCAACGGTGCTACTCCTGTTGCACCGTATGTGTTTCTGTCCTTCCTGTTCGAAATCGTGGTAGAATTCATGTTTCTACTCAGATCCTACTACTATGCTAGTCCACACGATTAGTTTCATCTCTGTTATAGCCGTCATGATTTATTTTGTGCTTATTCAGATTAAATCTCGTAGTAATTTGCTCATATATTCAACTGGCGCAACGTCCCCTACAGCCACTCCCCTTTCATGGGCGGCACTGGTCGATGCCTCCAAGAGCCCTTCGTCCCACCGCTATGAGTGCCCGATGCCGTTTTGTGGCTCGGCCGGACATGGTGCATCACCTCACGGATGCGTGCAGCGGTCACTGCTGGCCCTTGGCGGAGAACATCAAGTACGAGACATGCTATCGGTTCACCATGCCGGAGTCGCTGGAGGATCACTGCCGCCTGCTAGTCTCGGAGGAGGACAGCAGTGTCTTCCTCTTGATCGTGGGCACCGGCGAGGCCCGCGCATGCCGCCGCCCCGTCTCTGTAATGTGCATCAGGGGCAACGCCGCTGACGCTGACACTGACATGAGGCAGATGTACGGGTGCGTGGTCAGTGTTACTACCCCTCCGGGTCACGTGGGCGGCGACACCGACCTCATCGAACGGACTTGGACTCTGGGGAGCTGGGACTATCCCGCTAATGTGGACTTGGAAAACCCGTGGCATCCTTTACCCGCCGACGCGGTGCACGGGGACTCCAAGGAGGTTCACCTGGACATACGAATTATCAAGTGCACTTAGAAAACATGTAGTGTGTGTGTGGGCGCTTATGGACCGTGTCTTTGCCGCTTTTGATTCTGTAAGCTTGTCGTTAAACTTGAGTGGCTTTCACCGCAGTCCTTCCTTTGAACTGCTCCTCCTAGTGAGCTAATGTAAGACACTTTGGGGTTCATTTGATAATGGAACCGGGGAGGAGCCTCCCTGTTCTTCTAAAAAAATACACATTATCAAGTTAAATGTTGATCATTAGTCTTCGCTCAATGTAATCCGTTGTCTAAGCATGTGGAGACTTCCATGAAGGATCTTGCTCTATTGGAGTATCGCATGAATAAAAGTGTATCCGCTATGGTTTAGTCTAGAATCTTCCATGTATGAATTTTTACTACAATACTGGTGAAAGACTTACGATGAACCATTTCTTACATCTCCTCTGCCCCCTTGCAAGTCATCCTGATTTAATCCCTTCGTCTAGGTGTATAAGGGCATGGTTAATATTACTTAATAGTATAGCCAACTGTTGACTATAAGAAAGTGCCATGTCATCTGTAGCCAACATGTATAACAATCGATACTCAAAAACTAATTCTTAAAGATCATTTCTTGCAAAGCACAATAAGTGTTATTTCTTCACAAGTTTTGGATGCAAGTTGAAAAGTTGAACGCTTTCGTTTGTAAAAGATACTTTTTTATCTATTTCACTAGGATGTTTGTGAGCTCTAGAGATGAAATAATATCCGAAGAAACCTATCGATACCCGTTACACATGAGATGACTCCCACATCCTTTGTCAAAATAAACAACTCCCCGATCAATGCATTTCACTCTTCAGTGCAACGCATGGGCACCTTACTAATATAGATTAGTACGACCAAAAATTGAACTAACCTTATATATCGTACGATAAATACTGATGCATGTCACCTAAAATTATATCATTCAAAACTATGTTCAAATACGAATCCAACGATATAGTTTTTGTTGACATGCACTAACAATTTGTCAGTTAAATCTTCAGTCAAATTCAATGGGGGACTAATAAACCACGACCGATGTAGTACAAGTGTAGAGGGAGGCGCTGCACGGGAGACTCACCTCTGACCCCGCTCATGGCGCGGCAGCAAAGCCGTCATATCACAAAACCCAACCACTCCCAGTAATAAGTGGACTGGTAAAATAAACGGACAAGCAATCATCACATCCCTTCGTCTTTTTTGCATTTCATCTCTCTGCATTTACTTTCTCCGGCTCATCTCGCACACTCAATCCCTAGCTACTACTCCTAGGGCCAGTTCTTTTGGCGGCTTCCCCAGCTTTTCCCACAAGACTAGTCACAGTGGAGAGTAACAATAAGGCGCCTCACTCATTTATTTGGGCTTCTAAACTACTACTTCATCCTATTTTATTCCTCACCATTGTAGTTTGTGCTAAATTTTTACCAAAGATTTAACTGATAAAATGTTACTCCCTCCGTCTAGGTGTGTAAGTCATCTTACGAAAACCAAATAATCCCAAAACACTTAGGCACGGTGCATTAACTTCTACCTCGTTTCTTGTTTCTTGACATATCAACCAATAAGAGATAAAGAGTGTGCATGCTTTTAATGACTTGATATATCAAACACGACATGCAGTGGTTAGTTCATTGCATGCAATACTATTAATTAGCAAATAAACATTAACGCTTTCTCGCTTTTCTCCCCTCCTTGGTCACGGTGCACATCCTAAGATGACTTACTCACCTAGACGGATGGAGTAGTGCATGTGACATGCACTAACATTTCATTAGTTAAATTTATGATCAAAATTTGACACAGATTACAATGGGGACCAATAAACCAGATGATGAGGTAGTAGTTATGGGATTACTAATCTAGAAACCTAAAATAACTGGCCCCTGGTACTCATACTATTAGTAGTACTCAAGTTGGAATTCCAATTGCACGGCACAACTTGTTAGGCAAAAAAATTCGATACAGGGTGTAGGAAGCGGTTTGGGAATTTGCATGCCTTTCCAACCAGTGAGATACTCTGTACAAAGTACGACAGAGAAATAACCACAGAGAAGGAAGCTAAAAGTAAACAATCAAACGAGCATTTTTGCATTTGTTTTGCATTGAATCGTTTCACAAGCTTGACTAGTGCTGTTTTTCTACTTTTACAAAAACCGCATCGTAATGTTAAAACGTGCATTTGCACATACATAAGTAATAGTAGTACTCCCTCCATCTAGGTGTATAAGTCTTCCCTCCTTCTTGGTCACGGTGCACAACCAAAGATGACTTATTGACCTGGACGGAGGGAGTATACATCTGCAAGCATATATCGAGAGAGACGTGTAGTGCGATAGTATATAGTAAAGTTTGTGCTATATGCACGTAGTTGCAAAATGCGTCATTTAATACACAAGGTTTCCAAACTTTCCCTTTTACATACTTAATTAAGGACGCTAAAAATTCCTGAACGTTTGGGATTTATCATTTACGTCCCAAAACTAATGAGATCGCCTTACGAAACAAAATTTATACTCCTCCTAAAAGCCACGGCGCTCGTAGGAGCGCTTGCGGCGTGCCACGAGTGCCCTGGTGCACAGTACTGCTTCCCCAATACCGACACAACGCCTCTTCCTCAGCCTCGCAACTTGCGAGGTGCTGATTGGCGGCTTGTCGGCGGGCGAAGCGATCTCACCGGTGTGGTGATCCGCGCCAACAGTACTCTGCCTCACTGGAAGCGTGCACCGTCCACGCATCGCCAAGCGTAGATGAGGCGCTTGGGCCCGACTGCACTCAGGGCATCGGCACGGGCGTCCTCCGCCACCCTCACGGCCCTCGCACGAGCCTTCTGCCAAAGAGCCAATTGCCTGACTCTCTCGGGCGCGACATAGGCCTCCCACGCAGCTTGTTCCGCGGTGTGCTTCTCTTCCTCGGCCTTCTTCTCCGCCTCTATTTCGGCGCGCTCTGCTGGAGGCAAAGCCTCCCACAAGGCGACATCCATTTCTTTCCAAAGCTCCTCAAGGCTGGGGGCTCAGCGGGCGGCGCGGCATTCTCCTCGTAGCGGGGAGCTGACGCGTACTCCGACGCGCGTGCTGGCGAGATTGGGAACACCGACGCGTCCACCTCGATGCGTCGCGGCGAGGAGCGGAACGCCGACGCATCCTCCTCGACTAGTGGCGGCGAGGAACGGAACTGCGACGCGTTGCGTCGCGGCGAGGAGCGGAACACCAACGCGTCCTCCTCGACTAGTGGCGGCGAGGAACGGAACACCGACGCGTCCTCCTCGACTAGTGGCGGCGAGGAACGGAACAGCGACGCGTGACCGTCCGCGCGGTGCAGCGAGGGGCTCCTAGGGCTTGGGAGGGGCGACGCCATGGTGGTCGACGTGAGAGGGAGGGGGAAGAGATAGCGATGAACGTGAACATGAGGAGGAGGAGATAGCGATTTCGTGGGAGGCGCAGTATTTATAGCGAGCAATGGCACACCTACGTAAGATATGAACTGAGCTGCACTGACTTAACTGCAGGTCCAGTTGCATCACTGACATGTGGGTCGAACCCCTGTTGGGCCCATATGTCAGTGACCCAATGCACCTGTAGTTAAGTAGCAGCTACGTGGGCATATTTGTTGGAATAAATTACGGGGGAGCGAAGGGGTGGAAATATTGCTGGTCACAACGGATTGGACGAGCGTGGGGGGAGGAGAGTCATGCATGCAGATTTTTTCACACGGGGTGGAGTGGTGGGACCGCCAGAGGGAGAAGGAGAGTTTGGCAGGCATATTGTTTCCACACATGGAGAGGAAAAGATTTGGAGACGAACGGGCTTCCTGCAGGTATGGGGAACGGTGCATAATAAGTCATCTTGCATGACGGGCTAGGTATAGTCTCAAGTCATTAAAATCATACACGCCCCACACGTGTTCATATTTCAAGGTGCACTAAATTATTGCATGCGATGATTAAGGATGGCCATAATGGTGGTATCTTAGCTGGTATCATGCACACGGTAATACTAGCAAACATGTTGATGCGGCAAAGAATTAAAGAAGAGAGGTGGGGGGTTAGAGTAAGTAGTGTTCATGCATGCATTGGTAAACACATTTTTTTGTGAAGAACGACATCACTAGTTGAGTACTTTTGCAGACTTCAAAAACTATTCCACCGCCTCTACTATCTTGCTAAGAGTAGGTGAAAATTTTGAATCGAGCCCTTTAAACTAGATGGGAGGTAGTGGTACTCTAATAGCTAACCTTGTTGTGATGACAAGATAGGACATGGCACGCACCTGGACGGAGGAACTAGTCTGCATTGTGCATTTAAGTTTTGTCCGAAGTCAATGTACCTCTACTTTCACCAGACTTATAGAAAAATATGTCAATATTCACAATGTCAAATCAATATTTTTACACTCATTATAAAACGTAGTTCTTATACACATTATAATCAGTATTGTAGATATTGATATTTTCAGTATCAATTTGGTCGCGGGATTTCATTGATGCCTGTCAAAGCGTGGAGGAATCGGAGCTTAGGGCTTGCATTGCCGGTCTCTACATAGGTATTTCTCTTCATAATCCTGTAACTTTAGAGACTGATTGCGCTTTTGTGGTAGCGTCTCTTGCATCGGGGGACTATGACAGGTCTGCTATGCGTGACCTGAAGATGAAAGTGTTGAGCATCTCGAAGTTGATCAACAATCTTCAATTATCAAAGATTAGCCGTTCGGCCAATAAGGTGGCACACTTAATCGCTAAGTATAGCTTTGACAATAGATTAGATGGTATTCTTGTAAATAATGTACCGCCCTGTGTGGTAAATATTGTATCGAATGAGTGTACTGGTGTGGCTGGTTAATTAATATAAGGTGGTGTTCAAAAAAGAGTATACATTTGGTCAAACTCTTTGCAAACGGTTGACGGGAGTGAAAAGGACCAGAGGGAGTATCATGCATGCGGAGTAGGCAAAATAATTTGCTCATTTATAGCCGGTCGAAGTCTCAAAGGGCGCGACCGTGCAAGGGAGGCGAAGCACGTGGGAGGCGCACGGTCGACGGAATTAAGTGAAGTTACATCCACGCGCCAGCATGGCGTGCGAACAGGCAGAAGCTATACTATCAGGCCTACGGTATGGGTCTAGTAGACATGACATCTAGTGGGTCCCGCATAGTTCTCGAGAACTCTTTGGGGGCTTGCAGCCGTTTATCCACCGGGCAAGCCAGCAACCCCATGCCGTTCACACGCCCTACTCGTCCCCGTCTTCTACCTTACAACAGTTCACTCCCAGTCGTCCCATCCTTTCACATTAGTTCGCTCCCGCTTTTATGGGTACAACAGTTCAACTTCTCCTAACCCTCCTCCAAAATCTATGGCCTCCCAAATCTCCATGGTCGCCGCTGAGTACCAGGTTAGAGCCATCACCGGCGATCAGTTCATTGTCATCTACACACGTGGATCCGCGACGGTGAAAGCATCGCTTGCTCGCTTCCTACGCATGTTCAACAGTTCAACGGATGAGTGGGTTGCTGGGCTAGATGTTGAGTACACTACAGTCCTGGGACGAGAGAAGGATCTAAAGTACGAAGAGAGGAAGAAGCCCACCGTGATCCAGGTTTGCGTACATAATGTTTGCTTGGTCTACCACATATGCCATGCCGACGTTGAGTGCCAGGATTTTAAGAACTTCCTCAAGGACAAAAGAGTGAAATTCGTTACTGTAGGCTTTAAGAATGACAGAGATGTCCTGCGTCGGATAGGTCTTGTTGTAGGCCAGCCCTTCGATCTCCAGAAGGCAAGCCTGGTGTCCTCCTCTCAACCTTCAATGCTGACCCTGGCAGCAGCCATGGTTGATCCTTCGTACGCTAAACTAAATAAACCTCATCACGAGTTTCATCATGCAAGGGAGTCGAAGACATTAGATGAAGATCACATCATGTACGCAGCAATGGATGCTTACCTTTGTTTAAATATCTACAAGGGTTGGATGAATAAGCAGGGCCCAGTATCCGGTTCAAGCAAAGAAGCGTCAGCGAAGAGGAAGAGGAAGACGGACGAGGATGAAGTCGAGGACATGGACTCGGACTCCGAGTAGGTGGCAGTGCCGATCCTCATGCCGGTTCTACTGCAGTGTCAAGCGGACTAGTTGCTTAGTTTATTTTCAAGGGTGTGTTGTGCTAAGGCCCCAGCAGAACTATGTTTAGTATGTTCTTTCTCGTTATTTGAACTCTTTAGTACGTACAGTAGTACTAGTATTATGTCTTACTACTGTTCTTCTTGCAGTTGGTACTACTGCTCGTATCTTCGTGTTCCTACTGCACTTAACACGTTCGTACTAGTAGTATAATTTGGGTCAGTCGATTTGTGAAAGAAGTTCAATGGAGCAAAGGAAGAAGACGGCAGAAGAGGTGGAAGAAGCCCTTCTAACCATCCATGTTGCATCAAATGGCTCAAATGAGTCGACTGACCCAAATTGCTCCTTCAGATTGCAGGATCCACGTGGCATTCAAGGTCTCGAAGGTAGATTCCGCGTCCACACCCAGTTTGCGGGCTCGACGCGCGCGCGACCGGCTTTCGCCGCGATAGCCACCATGCGCGCCTCCTCCGCGTGGGCGGAAACGACAATAACACGCTAGTTCCTCCTCGTCGGCGTGCTGGAGCACGCGCTCGTCCTCATCTTCGTACGCTGCGTGCATAGACGCGGCTCCACCAGCTGCTCACGTGCTTCGCAGCACGGCGGCATCGCGAGGAGGGACTGCAGACGATGTGAGCGGGCGAGCCTTCGGCTTCATGGCACAGGGATGGCGGCGACACGGCGGTGATGGGCGAGAAATTGTTGTCCGGAGCAGGCGGGCGCTGGCATGCGCAACGGCGGCGGCGGCATATTGATGAGTGCGCGTGTGAGAGCTTACTTTAGTTTTATATAAGGTTGGTCAAAGTTAAAAGAAAACCGTACTAGTACACGTAAACATTAGACTTAGGCAGCGCTTTTATTAGTTAGTACCACAGCCATGATACGGAATCCTGTGCAAGCGCGTGAACCGCGGCCGCGCGGCCAATCGGACGGTGCGTCACCGTGTCGCACTCGAAGGACATCCACCGAACCTTTTTGTGTGTGTGAAAACAATCCTCGAATATTACTCAACCTTTTTTCCTCGGAAAGTTCTTGACGCTGCAATATTTCCATATATTTGAATTTAGCTCCAGTTCGTGTTTATTCGGATTTGGACGTTTTAGGTGCGCCCTAGTTTTTTTAATACTGATTCTGTGTGTGTGACTGAGAGAGAACGTGTGTATGTGTCCATATGTGTGTTGTGGCGGAAGGGCAATGTGGAGACGGTGTGCGTGTGATAAAGACATAGAGAGGTGTGAATGTGCAAGTGATCATGCATGAGTGAGACATAGACAGATGCCGATGCGTTGTGTATACATGAGAGAACGGTCTTCTAGTTTACTTGTGTGTGTGTGTGTGAGAGAGAGAGAGAGGGAGAGAGAGAGAGAGACAGAGAGAGACAGAGAGAGAGAGGAGCATCCGTAACACAGCAACCATCTCTCTCGATTCGTCCGTCCCTCGCACGGTCGCATGCAACACATGCATCAACGTGCACATTTTGACACCCTCACCCGGCCCCTGCCCACCTCAAGGCCCGCACATTATCTTTGTGAATACCCATTTCTCTCCTTAGGTTTGTTTTCTCTCAATATCACACACACACACGCACACACACACACACACAGAGAGAGACACGCAGCACAACACACACACACACACTCCCCCGAGCACACAATTCATCCCTATCCAAGGTTATATGGCGACCACTCTCGCTTGTGCTTCTTTGCACCCCAACATGCACAACACCTCATTCTTCAAAGAGGGCATCGAGCAGATCGAAGACGGCGACCACACCGCGCTAGAGAATGTGGGGTCATTTGGAAGCAGGGTGATGTGACGACAGCTGACTGACTCCTCCCCCCAACCTCTCTCTCTTGCACAAAATTATCAATCCCTCTCTCCTCCGCACAAAATTGTCAATCACTCAACCCATGAGATCCTTCCCCTCTCGTCCATGTTTTTCCAGCTCTCTCATCAAACATGTTGTCTCGTCTCCTTCCACGTATACAGAATCCAGATGCACACGCATCTCACGTATATTACATGTCTCCATCTTTCTCACAGACCTAACTTCTTCCTCTCTCTTTATCTCTCTATCTCTCTCTCTCTCTGTCTCTCTCTCTCTCTCTCTGTCTCATTAGGTTTGTCTCCTACTCTCTCGTCCACATACATACAATCTTTCCCGCCCTATCTGCTCCATCTTCAAAAGCTCTCTCTCTGCACGTTTCATTCACACATTGGGATATGTCAAAATGTTGCTTCTATAATGGCTGATGTAGAGTTATGGTTGTTTTTGTTGCATCCTACAAAGTAATAACTATGAAATGCATTTAGATTCTCATTTGATTTGGGATTATGTGAGTTTGAGCATGTTGTGAAGTACTATAGACCTTGTATACATCTTGGGATTCGACAATGATTGTAACTATTGAATTGTATAGACCATTACATTCAAGTCAATAGCCTAATATATTTATTTCACAATTTCAACAAATGATTAGTTCACTACAAACTAAGAAAATAAATGTGTACTCCCTCCGTTTTTATTTAAGTCCGCGTATTAGCATTGGTCAAAGTCAAGTTTTGTAAACTCTCAGAAAGCTTATAACAAAAAATATTAACATATACAATAACAAGTAAATACCATTAGATTCATTATTGAATGTATTTTCACATCATACATATTTGTTATGGTAAATGTTTATATTTTTCTATAAACTTGGTCAAACTTTAGGAAGTTTGACTTCGGTCAAACGTAATATGCAGAGTTTACTACTACTACTCGCTAGTTGCTTAACCGAATCACTCAACACGCCACACGGGGAGTCCAGGTGTCACAAAATTTTGAGGTCGGCGGGAAAATCTCCCGCGACCCTGATTCGGCGAGTGGGAAGTTACCATCGTAGACTTCGAACAGGCCTACGGATGGCGCTTGGTAGGGGCTGTTTTCGTAACTTCGTGTTCACCCTACCTAGCCAACCCCACCCCGCACCCGTAGTAGTACACCTGAATACTCCCATTTTCTATCCCCACTGCAAAATAGACTTCTCCACGGCACCACAGCCTTCGTGCTCCTCCCTTTACATCGGGCGCACTCCTCCACCGCAGTGGATCTCGCCTCATCGACGACCTCAGTCGCCAGACCGAGCCGGGTCCACCGTCGTCGCGTACATGGAGCCTCTTCCCCGGCATCGTCTTCCACGGTCTCGGATCTGCTTCCCGGACGCCGACGCCAAGCACAGAAGTACCACCGTCGTGGACAATGAACTGACTCCCGTTGCCGACCATGGCTCACAGAGGCCGCCGCGACCATCATTCTCCTCCTCGATTGGTAATGTGTGTATTGAATCACTTAGCAGTACATGTGCAGTTCCAATTTTGTTCATACCTACCCTTCAAATTTCCTGGGTGCTATTGTTCCCGTAAAAGTAATCGGTTATAGACTCCATTGTCCAACAAAATATCAGCTTGTAAATCGTAAGGCCGCTTCCTCAGATCGCTACCGTGCTTGGGTAGGTTTTTCATCTGCAACCAGTAGTGTGGAAAATGATGGAAAGGTTTTTAGAACTAGCAAGATGCCCATGCATTGCACGCATCAAGATGAATTTGTATGAGTAGTTTATCTTGTGGGAGAAAAGGATGAACGAGGGAAGGCCTTATTTGCAAATCCGGAGAGGGGTATGGGTATCTTTTTGCAAAATTCCCATTTGTTTCCTTCCTAGCTGTCAGATATAAATCGGACGGCCTACATTGCAAGAAAAAAAGTATAGAGAAAAAACAGTAGACAATAAAGGAAGTAGAGATAAATATAAAATAAATATAACAGTAGAGAAGAGAGTAGAGATAGCAGAGACGTCGGGAAAGGATCGCGCGCGCGCGAGAAAAAGCGGCCGGGCGTGAGCTAGTTTTGGCGCGCGGCGTCCGGCACGCTTTATAAAATCCAACGCCCTCCCACCGCTCTGTGCCTTGCCACCGCTCTCTCCCCGCTCATTTTTTCCTCGCCGCCACCGCGCCTCCATGCCGCCGTGTCGCGGGGAAACTTTGGGATACCGTGGCGTCCGCGCGTGCCCCTCCGGCGGCTTCTCCGCCGAGATCCGGTTCCGCGGGATGCGCCTCGGCCTCGGCAATTTCGACACCGCCAACGAGGCCGCCCGCGCGTACGACGCGGCGGCATGGCGCCTCCGGTGGCCTCATAGAACATTGAACTTCCCCAACGTGCCGACGCGGGAGCGGGCGCAGGAGCTCGCGCCTCTGCCGTGGCTTAGCACCGACGAGATCGTCGCGACAACCGAAGGCGGGAGCACCGTCTCGGCATCGCCGAGATGAACGAGGAAGCCATGGCGCTGTGGTGCCAACACTTCCCGCAGGACATCATCAACGAGCGCGAGTTCTATGCGCAAAGGAGGGCGGAGAGGGATAAGAGGAGGGCGGAGCGAGCCGCCTATCGCGAGGACAAGCGTAGGCGAAAAGCGGACCCTCAATTCAACATGGGGCTAGGAGCAACATCGCCCTGGGAATCCGATGACGATCGGTATCTTCACGCCTACAGTCAGATGTCGGACGAGGACATCACCGAGGAGGAGTCAGACGACGAGGAGTAGTTGAATTGTCTTTTTTTATCTATCTATGCTGAGAACTATCCTCTACTCTTTCTACTTCTCGATCTCGGCACTGTAAACGCTTTTTTAAAGCGCCGCTGTCGGTATACTAGAGTAGGGGTACCCTAGTATCCCGAACTTGTGCACGGGCAGTTGCAGCCCTCCGCGGCAAGGCTTACCGGGTGACCGCCAAGGTCCTCTGTGGTTCCTTTGGAGCCATTCAAGAACAAAGTATTCAAGCCAAGGAAACAAGGCCCCGGCAAGAGGAGCTTGCCGGGAAGGCCACCCAGGGCACCTAGGAGACAAGGCCCCGGCAAGAGGAGCTTGCGGGAAGGCCACCCCAGCCACATAGGAGACAAGGCCCCGGAAGAGGAGCTTGCAGTGAAGGCCCGTGAGCGACAAGCTTCCTGGACGCCGACAAGACAACAACCGCGGCAAAGGCGCTTGCCGCGGCAGACCACCACTCTGTACTGCGCTCCGGCACATCCACTAACGTGTCACCACAGGACCTTTCAAAGCGCTACAGCGTGGCAAGAGGTCCGGCGGCCAGGCCGGAGCGCGGTGGCAAGCGGCGCTGACAAGATTGCCATCGTGGCAAGCGGTGGCGCCCCTGACGGTCTCTTTCTGCACTATTAGGGCGACGTAGACGGGCATTTAATGCCTTTGTCCCCTGCCGTCAGGGTTAGGTATGATACATTGTACAACTAGCTGTACCAACCACTCCTTTTCCATTTTTACCCTTGTCTATGTTGACACCTGTCGGAGACCCCTTTAGCATATAAAAGGAGGCCCATGCGCAATGTAGGGGGGTGAGGGAGGTTCAGAGCGAGAACACTCACGCCGGGTCTCGTTAGCGCCTTGTGTGCACTATAGCACTCAGCGCTCTGAGCAAGAACTCAATACACTCGAGACATGCAGCAGAGGAGTGTTATCTCTCCCGAGCTCCGGAGCTGGGTAACTGCTCGTGTGCTTCGCCTCGATCTGCTCTTCGTCGACCTCCGCCCCGCCGAACGAAGGGGCTCGGTCCGCCGGTCCCATAGGTGTTCGTGGGCGAGATCAGCCTCCCGACATCTTTGGCGTGCTGTAGGGGCGTCGAGATTGTGTGAACCTGATCCGCATCCACACGAGCTAGATCTTCATCATCTTCATCGACATGCCACCGAAGAAGAAGGCTTCGGCGGCAGATGTTCCGTCCGCGTCGAACCCACCACCACCGGAGCAAACGGGTGGCGGGGTAGACGCCGGCGGAAGAATGGACGTCGACGGGGGAGCCCACGGTGCTGCCAAGTCCAAAGACAAGGCTGCGCAGACCTCGGCGTCCGTACATGCACCGCGCCTGTCTCAGGAGGCGCGGGATCGACAGCGTCATGGTATTCACAACGCCATACGCTCGTTGGACCAAGATCGAGCTGGTGGATCTTGGGATGCTCAAGACCAGCATGCATGCCAACATGCTGGCGCGAGCGAGGCACGCGATCGCTGGGCGGGATATCGCTCCTTCTAACATAGTTAGAAGTCCGAGCATATCCGCTCCTCGCGCCGCTCGCCACTACCACCCACCACTCCAGCGAAGCTTTGGCGAGAGCTCAAATGCTCTGGATTACCCTCCAACAGCCGACAAGGTCGATGAATGGAGGCCACCATTCGTAGTCTCATCGGCTTTGCCAGCGGCGACGCTCCGGCAGCCGAGTGCATCGCCGCGGCAGGATCGCCAAACACGAGCCGGTGGCGAACAAACCGGTGGGGGTGCAACCACCAAGCACTCAACGCCCCGAAGGCCAAGATCCCCGAAACGCCGGATCCACCTCGACTGCGAATCCACCGCATAATCGGATACGCGAGCTCGTCGCGATCAGCGCCAAGTTCTTCACGAACGACAAGCAAGAAGACGCTCGAACTTCGCATCGAGCGCCAAGAGAAGCGCGACGTCAATCCGACCAGCGCCAGCTGGGCCCTCTGTCGACATGCATGCGCCCGAAGAACCAGGCGACTTGCCGTACGCAGTAGGTTGCCCTGCGTTCACTCGTGAGCTGCGGCAAGTCCAGTGGCCTAGCAAGAAGAATTTCAAGCCAGACATACCAGAGAAGTACGACGGCAAGACGCATCCGTCGGAGTTCCTCAGCATCTACACCATCGCGGTGCAAGCTGCCGGGGGGCAAGACGACAAGATCCTCGCCAACTACTTCCCGCTGGTGCTCAAGCCCAATGTCAGATCCTGGCTCATGCACTTGCCGGACAATTCCGTATCCTCTTGGGCAGATCTATGCCATCAGTTTGTCGGCGCCTTCTGATGACCACAAGCCCCATGGCCAAGAAAGCGACCTTCATCTGCCGCCCGGAAGGAAGGAGAGCCCTAACGCAAGTACATTCGGAGATTCAGCCAGCGTCTGACACAACATCCCGGATGTCCACCTGCCCGCGGTAACCAGCGTGTTCCATCGAGCGTGCGAAACCGCAGGATGCGGAGGAGATGGCGATGTGCAAGATCGAGACGTCGATGAGTTATATGCCTGGCCGACAAGTGTGCACGCGTCTTTGAGGAAGGGAGAAGACTCCCGGAGAGAATACTGAAGCAGGAGGATCTGATAGTGAGGAGACCGCCCCGCCAAAGAAAAACTGGCGGCGAAACAACAGGAAGAAGAAAGGCAAAGATGTGCTAGTTGTTGAGCAGTCCGGCAACGGAGGTGGTGCCAAGAAAGCCAAAGCTGGTAGCTCCGGCAAGGAGGTTGCCGCTGGCACCAACTGCCAGGCTGTGGCGGTCGCCGACAAGCAGGACAGCTCCAACAAGCGATCGCAAGATCCACCGCACCAAGGGCCATGACCTCCGAGCTGCAAAAGGTCGAGCAGCTTGTCGAGCAGCGAAGGCTGAATACAAGCGACGCGACAAGGAGAAGGCCCAGGAAGGTCCGGAGGAGCTAGCAAGAAAGCGTCCGGCCGAGGAGGACGCCAAGGCAAGGCCAAGCAGCGGCAAGGAGATGTACCTCCTGCGGCGCGACAAGGATGAACACGATGATGATGATGAGGACATGGATGATGGACGAGACCGATGAGCGGGAGTTCCGTGCCACGGAGGTCCTGTGTGTTGACAGCGTGCTTCTGCATACTTCACACCGCCAGCTCAAGCGGTGGATGCGGGAAGTCAATGCGGCGTAACCATCCGTCGAGTCACGCAAGCCTCGAAATGGTCCAAAGATGCCTATCATCTTTGATATTGAGGACCACCACGATCGCGTAATCGCGGTCGGGTGCTTGCCGATGTTGGTTTCACCAACTATCCGCAACCTCAAGGTCACTAAGATGCTAGTTGACGGCGGGGCCGGCTTGAACCTGATCTCCTCCGCGGTGCTCCGAAGCGCCGGATCCTCGATGGCGAAGCTCGAAGATACCGCACATTCCAAGGAATCAATCCGGGAAGGAGCAAGCCGAAGGAAAGATCACGTTACTGTGACATTTGGCAGCGAAGTTGAACTTCAGGATCGAGAGGGTCACTTTTGACGTTCTTGACTTTCCATTGCCTTACAATGGGATACTTGGTCGCCCAAAGACTTCGCCAAATTCATGGCAGCCTCTCACTATGCATACAACATGCGAAGATGCCAGCCCGATAAGTGTCATCTCTGTCCTGGCGACAAGAAGGATGCTCTTATCTGCGCCGACAAGATCTACCGAAGCAGCGGTAGAAGGAGATTGCAAGCCACTTGCCGCTGAAGCTCCCCGGGCGAAGAAGAAGACCAAGTCCGGCAAGAGCTCGATGCCCACTCCGCAAGCGCACCTCTTCCGAAAGTGCTGCACTACCGTCGAGGACGCACCATCGAGCTCCAGCGGCAAGTGTAAGAAGACGATGGCAGCTCCACCAGAGACCAAGAGGGTGTCCGCCAAGGAGGACGGCACCGTGGTACCTTCACCATCGGTGCCACTCTCGACCCTAAATAGGAAGGCGCGCTCGTTGCTTTCCTGCGGGCGAACGTCGACGTGTTTGCGTGGCAACCGTCTGACATCCCCGGTGTTCCCAGGAAAGTAATTGAGCACCATCTTGCCATTTGTCCTCATGCGCGGCCCATCAAGCAGAAAGTCAAGAAGCAGGCAGTGGAGCGCCAAGAATTCATCACAGAAGAAATCAAGAAATTGGAAGCAGCAGGCCTTGTCAGAGGAGTTCTCCATCCTACATGGTTGGCCAATCCTGTAGTTGTACGCAAGGAAAACGGGAAATGGAGGCTTTGTATCGACTTTATCGATGTCAATAAAGCTTGTCCCAAAGACCCATTTCCCTTGCCACGCATCGACCAGATAGTTGACTCCACGGCTGGATGTGATTTGCTTTCATTTCTGGATGCATACTCAGGATATCATCAGATCTTCATGGCAGAAGAGGATGAGGACAAGACCGCATTCATCACCCCATGTGGCACATCTTTTCATTTTGATGCCTTTCGGATTAAAGAATGCTGGTTCAACATTTGCAAGAGTAGTCCATGACGCTTTTGAGCCGCAAATGCACAGAAATGTGGAAGCCTACATGGATGAGATAGTGGTCAAAAGCAAGGACAAGGCGACTCTAATTCAAGATTTAGACGAAACCTTTGCAAATCTGCGCCAAGATCAACCTCAAGCACAACCACGAGAAGTGTGTGTTTGGAGTCCCTTCCGCAAGCTTCTCGGGTTCTTCGTGTCTCGGCGGGGAATTGAAGCCAATCCCGACAAGATCAAGGCCATTGAGCAGATTGAAGCACCAAAGCGTGTCAAGGATGTCACGAAGACTTGCCGGTTATGTAGCTGCTCTCAAAGGTTTATCTCTAGGTTCTGCTGGCATACCTGCCATTTTTCAAAATTTTGAAAAAGGCAGGTCCGATGAAATGGACTCCAGAAGCGGAGGCTGCGCTGCAGGACTTGAAGAGATACCTGTCCTCCACTCCAACACTTGTCGCACCTAGGCCACAAGAGAAGTTGCTGCTATATATAGCGGCAACCAATCAAGTGGTTAGTGCTGCGTTAGTAGAGGAGAGGAGGCAGATGATGAGCTAGCAACCATGGCGAGATGCATCCAGCGATGAGCGGGGGGCTTCACCGGCAAGCTCTGGTCCCGACAAGGATGGATCTACTGTGACGCATGAGAAGATGCGTAAAAGAATGGTGCAGCGCCCGGTTTACTTTGTCGGTTCCCTTCTGCGGGGGCTAGGTCAAGGTACTACGTGTGCAGAAATTGCTTTTCGGCCTCCTCATGGCCTCGAGAAAGCTGCGCCATTACTTCCAGGCACATGAGATCATAGTCATCACTCGTTTTCCGCTGAAGAGGATACTGCAAAATCCAGAGGCAACAGGCAGGATTTTCGAGTGGGCACTGGAACTGTCAAGCTTTGGCCTCAAGTTTGAGAGCACTTCAACTATCCAAAAGCGAGCATTCGCGGAGTTCATAGCAGAATGGACGCCGACACAAGATGAAGAAATTCGTAAACGAGCATCCCGTCAAGGAAGCAAGCAAAGAATGGCTGATGTACTTTGATGGTGCCTTCTCGCTGCAAGGCGCCCGGTCTTGGCGTGCTACTTGTTGCACCCACCGGAGAGCACCTCAAGTACGTGAGTCCGGATGCACTTTCCCAAGGAGCAAGCAACAAACAATACTGCAGAGTATGAAGGTTTGCTTGCCGGTCTCGAGATCGCAGAGACCTTGGGATCAAGAAGCTCATTGTCGTGGGTGACTCACAGCTTGTCATCCGCCAAGTGAACAAGTGTTATGATTGTCCGTTGATTGAAGCTTATGTTGATGAAGTGAGAAAGCTGGAAGAGCACTTTGACGGCCTACAAATGGAACATGTTCCAAGAGCTCAAAACGACATTGCCGATGGCCTGTCGAAGTGTGCTGCACTTAAGTTACCTGTGGAACCAGGGACTTTTGTGCTCAAGCTGACTCAACCGTCTGTAACGCCATCAACCGGACAGAGCAAGAAGAGGAAGTTGATCTCTGGTGACTATTTTCCGCGTAGCTTCCGAAGTCGCCGTCAAGAAGGTCCTCAAGATTAACACCAAGGGTGCCGAGGAGCGATCTGCTTCCGCAAGCCCTAGGGTTTGTTCCGTTGAAGCGAGCGCTCCGACAAGTTTTGCTCCGGCAAGCTTGCCGGGAACGTCAAGCTCCGGCTGAGCCGCAGGTTCTCGCCGTGGAAGCAGATGTTCCCGCAGCAGCAGATGTGCCTTTAGTCCTTGTTGTCGAGCCGCAAGCTCCAACATGGGCACAACAGATTGTCCGTTTCCTTCAGACAGGAGAACTTCCCGAAGAGCAAGAAGAAGCGGAAAGAGTAACCCGGCGATCAAGTATGTACCAGTTTGTCGACAACACACTGCATGTAAGAAGACTCAACGGTGTGAAATTGAAGTGTATTCACCGGAAGACGGACAAAAGCTGTTGGCGTAGATACATGGAGGCATATGTGGTCACCACATTGGCGCAGAGCACTTGCCGCTAAGCGTTGCCCGCAAGGTTTCTTTTGGCCGACAGCCCTCCGTGATGCAATCGCACAAGTAACCAAGTGTGAAGCGTGCGGCCCATTCCAAGCAGATACACCAAAGCTCAAGCTCTCCAGACGATCCCTTTATCCTGGCCATTTTCGGTCTGGGGGCTCGACATCCTCGGCCCCTTTCCCCAAGCTGTCGGGGGCTTTGAGTACTTGTATGTTGCAATCAACAAGTTCACAAAGTGGCCGGAAGTGCAAGCAGTGAGGAAGGTGACAAAGACGGTCGGCGGTCAAGTTCTTTAGGTCGATTGTTTGCCGTTTCGAATCCCTAACGGGATCATCACCGACAACGGCACGCACAATTCACGAGCCGCACCTTCATGCAAGACGTCCAAGATCTTGGCGCCAAGGTTCGCTTCGCTTCGTTGCTCATCCGAGAAGTAACGGTCAAGCGAGAGAGGAGAATGCTGAAGTGCTGCACGGGCTCAAGACCGTAACTTTCGATAGGCTGCACAAGTGCGGAAAGAAGCTGGATTGAGGAGCTGCCGGTGGTTCTTTGGTCGATCAGACGACGCCAAATCAAGCCACCGCCGACACCTTTCGCTCTAGTCTATGGAGCAGAGGCAGTTCTCCCCACGGAACTCAGATACGGATCACCTCGAGTGCTCGCTATGATGAGCTTGAGCAAGAGCAGTTGCGACAACATGACGCTACCGCTCCTTGAGGAGGATCGTCTTCAGGCTTTCAGACGAGCTGCTCGATACCGGCAAGCTTTGCACCGCTACCATAGCCGCAGTTAATGCCGAAGTCTCGAGGAAGGCAACCTTGTGCTTCGCGCGTTCAGTCCGCCAAGAATTCCAACAAGTTGACGCCTTGAAGTGGGAAGGCCCTTACCGGGTGAAAGCGAGTCACTAGGCCCGGCGCTGTCCGCTTTGAGACCGAAGATGGCATTCCGTGAGCAACTCCTGGAACATTGAGCATCTTCGTAAGTTTTACCCGTGAGGGCGCGGTTTAACCTGTTCCGGCAACCACCTTTTGTACAAGTCTTGCCGATGTTGCATGTAATCCTTTGTACAAAGCCGGGCGCAGACCCCGTGCATAAGTACAGCTCATGTGCTTCGCACATCTTGTCAATTTCATGCTTTCTACTTCTATTTTGCATGCATTATCTGACACTTTGTGCAGCACCTACCCCCGGTAAGCAATAACGAGCCATAAGGCTTCATATCTTTATTTTCTCTTCTTTTTCTTTCTCAAAGAAAGGAAGGTTCCCTAGCCCACAAGTTTGCCGGGGGGAAAGGAGAAGATAATGGTGTGGACCAAGCGTCGCTCAAGGAAGTCTAGCCTTACCGGGAAGCAAACGACAGAAAATCTAAGTTGCTAAAGTTTGAGCAATCAGTTTTAAAAATTTTAAGTTATCTTCCTCGAACGACCGTACTTTGTATGGAAAACCTGTGCGCGGAGGAACCAACTCGTAGCTAGTTGCGCCTTACTTTGTTTCGAGTCCGCTCAACAACTTAATTGAGCTGCGACTAGTTGCGACAAGGTTGCTTGTCGGAAGCAAGACCGCCAAAGCAAGTTGCCGACGTCTCAAGACTTCATGCCATGCCTGTGTGCTCATACCGACAAGTTCCCTAAAAGCGTGGGGCAAAAACATACAAAGGAAGGAACCAAGTAAAGGAAATAACATAGCAATTGCTACCCGAAATAAAGTTATATTACAAGATAGCTTGTCGCAGCTCTAATAGATTGTTCTTATAACATGACCAGCAGCGGCAAGAAAAAGAGGAAGCGAGCGGCCTAATCTACGCGATCGCCCTCAACCCTCTTGATCCCGCTCACCCTATCCACGTTGGGTGCGACAAGGGTCTTGAGCGCTTCCACATCAGCATCCGGCGGCAAGGACTTGAGGACGTTGGTGAGGTTGAGGCCTGGGTTGCGGAAGGCCACCTTCATCAGCACCTTTTGAAGAGCTCCCGCGCAGATCTGGCGCGACTCCTCGGCCAACTGCTTTGGGATTTCTTCCTGGAGTCGCTGGAGAGCCGTCACCATGCCCTTGAAGAACAAGCTGAGCTTGGCGCTGGGTCAGAGGTGCTCATCGGAGGAATATCCAAGATCCTCCATCCCCAGCTGCGCCAGCTCCCTGTCGATGGCTGCAGCAACATCCACGAGACCCTCGGTCCAGTGCTCCACATTCTCCCTAAAGGTATTACAGGCGGCGGCAAGAGCCAGCCGCCTCGTCGGCCTTGATCTTCTCCATCAAGGCCACCTCCTGCTCCTGGCGCCCAAATCACCGAGTCAAGGTGGTCAGCTTCAACTCAAGATATGCATTGGAGTCCTTGGCGGCACTGAGCTCCTTGCTTCTCTCGGTGAGACGGCCCTGCAACTCGCCAAGAGTGTAGGCGTCCTTCTCGCGCTCATGCTTGAGTGCAGCAAGCTCCTCGCCGCTCTCCTTGATATTGGCCTCCAGCTGCATCACCTTCGTCTCCAGCTCCTTCTTGGCGGCCTCGGCATTGCGGCGGCATCCTTTGCTTCCTTGAGAGCCCCGCCAAATGTTTGCTTTCATGGCGTGGCTAGATCCTCCTCATGGCTGTCAAGATTGACCTTCCTCTGCGCCAACTCGCCCTCCTGCGCAGATAGCTTCTCAGCGGCAAGCCGCTGTTGCTCCTCAGCTTCAGCTTTCTCGAGGAGGAAGGCCTTGCGCTCCTCGGCGAGTTGCTCCCGCCTTCCGCCAAGGACCGGAGAGCTTCTGGTTGAGGCCTCGGAGCTCCTCTGGCGCTTCTCGATGTCTGCTCCCCGCCTTCGCGACAAACGCTTCCCGGGATTCCAGCTTGGCTTGTCGAGGCGCGGTAGAGCGACAGCTTCCGCAGCAATGCTCCTCCTCGGACTCACCGCTGCTGCTGTTTGGTGCGTCGACCAGCGTCGATCCAATGGAGGCGAGCAGCTCTTCATCAAAAGTTTCTCCTTCGCCGGGCGCCACGAGCTCGACGCCCATGGGAGCTTGATGAAGACGCCATCGCCGGCTTTCAAATAAGGCCGGGCTGGGGCTCTTGAGCCCGATCTTTGCCGCCAGCAGAGATCGGCGGTCGGCGTAGCACCTGGCGCTCCTGCGGCCTCAGGGCCGTCAGTGCGATCGCCGGACCCCTCGCCAGCTTCTGCGGCGGCAGCTTTGGCGGCCTCTTCGCCGGCGGGCTCGTCAGCGCCAGCTTCTTCTTCGATGGCAGCGGCATCGTCAGTATTGCCGCGCGCGTCCTCCTCGCCGGCGGCCTCGGTCTCCATTGGCTCTGTGGCGGATGGATCTGACGACCGGAAAATGAAGAAAAGTCAAGCAAATATTCAAAAAGAAAATCAGAAGAAGAAGAACACAAGGAAAGTTTTCAAGCAAGAGGATTACCTGTGCTAGGGTCTGCAGTCATGGTCTCCGCCACTGTGGGATCGCTGGTGCTGTCCCTTGGGAGAGCTGTCCCTTGCGGAGAACTACCCCTTGCCGGAGAAGTCTCCCTTGCCGGAGAACGCTCCCTTGCCGGGAATCCTCCCTTGGTGGTGTAGTCGGCGAAGGCATGTCAGAGGCGGCTTGAGGCACTCTGGTAAGGCTGCTCGCTCCTACACAAATCAGCAAATGATATCAAGAAGAAAGGGCACCCATGCACACCTAACAGCAGGAAGTAAACCATATACTTACTGGGGCTGCGCCTGGGGCTGCTTTGAGGAAGAGTTGCCGCGTCCGGCAAGGTGGTCTCGGACACGCCTCATGCGGTCGCGGTGGGTTCGTCCTTGATGACAATCACCGGGGCCTTGGCTCTCTTCGACGCTCTCTGGGCCAGCGTCCTGAAAAGGAATGGGTTCAGAATGAAGCAAATCAGATACAAGACAAAGCAACAAGTCGAAGAACTACAAATGCAGCAAAGAATCTTACTCTTCTTCTTCCTCGTCGGAGCTGAGCGCGGAGAGATCAAATTCTGGCCCGCCTCCAGTACGACGAGGCGGAGGAGTAGGTTCCCTTGGCCGCTTGGCGGGAGCAGAAGCGGTGGTCTGCAAGGGCCCCGCTCCAGTTGCCGCAGCGGCGTGAGGTGCTCCCGCGGCAACAGTGCTTGCCGCGGTGGAGCGCGTCGCGCGGCGCGGCGGCTGTTGACCCGTCTACCGCCCCGCTACGTCTCCGGCCTTGCGGAGACGCCTTCTTGGTGGAGCTGGGGGCTCCGCTCGCGGCAAGCTGTCTGAAGGAGGGGAGGAGGCGCCCTCGGCGGGCTCGCTCGACTCAACCTCAGGCCCGACAAGCTCTTCCTCGCTGGCAAACTCCCCTCGCTCGACAAGGCTTGCCGCCTCTGCTGCCTCTACCTCCTCCATGGTGAATCTCAACTCGCCCGCGGCAGCGGCTGCTGCCGCCTCTTCCAGCCTGGTGGCGATGAGCTGCATCTCATCATCGGTGGTGTCGTGGGTGAGGATCTTCTGTTCATCGGGGCGGACCGGCACTTCTACCAGGCTGTCAAAGAACACTCGCACGACGTCATCTGCAGGCTCTTGCCAGGTTGGAACGATTCCATGCGAAGTCGCTAACGCATCATTGCACGGATGCGATCGGCGAGGAATTGTTGCACAGGGACGACATTCTTCGGCAACCTGAACGCCCGGGATGCTCGGGATCGTGCTTCAACAGCTCCAAGAGCATCGCGTCCAGTTCCAGGACAGTGAAATTGAAGTTGAGGCCCGGGCGCAGCCTCATGATATCCGCCGCGTTCCGGAACTCCCAGGCGGGTCTCCTCCTCTCCTGCAGGGGGGCAATGCAGCGACGAAGGAAATCTGCGCCAACGGCACCTACAGTGAGTACGGCAAGCCTCAGGCGTAGGATCCGGATGACGGCAATCTTCAGCCTAGCGTCTTCCGGGGCCAGACTGCTCCAATCGTTGCCGCGCAGACTACCGAGGTTTGGCGCTGGGCGGTAAACGGCCGCGGGTTCTCCTCGATAATCCAGCACCACCGCTTCTCCACTCATCCCATTTGCTGCGGAGCTCCCCTCCAGATAAGCTTCCTTCTTGCCGTCCTCGAGATCCGTGCGATCCCACCGGAAAGAGGCTCCCCTCTCTCAACTCGGGGCATAAAGAAGTGGCGGAAAAGGGCTACGTTTGGATGGACTACGACAAAGTTTTCGCAGAGATGTGCGAAAACTGCCATGGTCAGAACAACATTGGGGGTGAAGTCAAGGAGGCGGAACCCGTAGGTGTTCATGATATCGCAGAAAAATTCAGAGAAAGGCGGGCGAGCCCGCAGAGAAGAACAACAAGAAAGGGTACCCATTCGAGCCGCCCGGCAAGCAAGAACGGAGTACCTTCGTGCGCGGATGCGCTCGCGTCTCCGTCGACCAGAAGAGGTAGTAGTACTCCCTCAGCTCCCTCGCGGCGAGCTGGGGGGGGGGGGAGATTGCCCGCTCCTTCCGCAGCGCCGCAAGCCGCTGCGCCTCGGCCGACTTCACGGCCTTCCCCTTGTCGGCTTTCGGAGCCATGGCGGAGGTGGTGAGGGAGATCGACGGCGTTGGTGATGCTGGTGGCGATGGGGGGCGGAGCGCTGCTCTCTCTTGACCTTGGGAAGAAGGGGGATGCAGCGGGGTTTTCGAGATTGGACAAGAATCAAGCGAGATGGGCGAACTGCCCTGTTTCCGCTTATAAAGAGGGAGGAGGCGGACGCCCGTCTTCCGAATAAAGAAACCACCCACGATCTCTCACACGACGCCGCATTCGACGCGTGCGGCTGCCTGTGGAGGGCGTGGTGGGTCCGGGTGAGTTACGGGCAGAACCCAGGCCGCGTGCCCGTGCCTGTTTTGGGCCTGTCCCAACAGCGCTGCACTGCAGTGTGTGGCCCAGCCCGGGGCTCTGCCGGTGTACTAGAGTAGGGGTACCTTAGTATCCCAAACTTGTGCACGGGCAGTTGCAGCCCTCCAAGCAAGGCTTACCGGGTGACCGCCAAGGTCCTCCGTGGTTCCTTTGGAGCCATTCAAGAACAAAGTATTCAAGCCAAGGAGACAAGGCCCCGGCAAGAGGAGCTTGCCGAAGGCCACCCAAGGCACCTAGGAGACAAGGCCCCAAGAAGAGGAGCTTGCCGGAAGGCCACCCAAGGCACCTAGGAGACAAGGCCCCGCAAGAGGAGCTTGCTGGAAGGCCCGGTGAGCGACAAGCTTCCGGACGCGACAAGACAACAACCGCACAAAGGCGCTTGCCGTGGCGGACCACCACTCAGACTGCGCTCCGGCACATCCACTAACGTGTCGCCTGGGACCTTTCCCGGTAGCGTGGCAAGAGGCCATGCGGCCGGAGCGCTGATGTGGCAAGCGGCGCCGACAAGATTGCCATCGTGGCAAGCGGTGGCGCCTCGACGGTCTCTTTTCGCCTTTGTTAGGGCGGCGTGAGCGGGCATTTAATGCCTTTGTCCCTCGCCGTCGTGGTTAGGTATGATACACTGCATAAGTAGCCGTACCAACCACTCCTTTTCCATTTTTACCCTTGTCTATGTTGCCACCGTCGGAGACCCCTTTAGCATATAAAAGGAGGCCCATGCGCATAGCGTGGGGGGCAAGGGAGGTTCAGAGCGAGAACACTCACGCCGGTCTCGTTAGCAGCTTGTGTGCACTATAGCACTCAGCTCTGAGCAAGAACTCAATACACTCGCACATGCAGAAAGAGGAGTGTTATCTCTCCGGAGAGCTCCGAAGCTGGGTAAACTGCTCGTGTGCTTCGCCTCGATCTGCTCTTCGTGCGACCTCCGCCCCCCCGCCGAACCGAAAGGGGCTCGGTCCGCCGGTCCCATAGGTGTTCGTGGGCCAGATCAGCCTCCCCGACAGCCGCGCGTTGCGATTCTGTTGGAGATGCTCTAACATGGCAGACGAGTGCTTTAATGTTGCCAACAAGATGCGCGAGTATTACTAGTAGTATATTTTTCTTGCCATGTTGAGATTCTAAAACCACGAGTGCAAACATGCGGAGGAGCAATGAAGACCAAACACGGGATATTCGGGAAATCTTCAAGGAGCGTGGAAAGTTAAAGAGGAGCTGCACCGAACCTGTAAAACGAACTTTGGTAAGTAACACCCTTTCAATTACTTTCGTGTAGCCTCGTGTTCTTTGAGTGTATATGTTGTAGTTTATGTTTCTCTTAAGTGTGGTGTTCTTCAATGTGTAATAAGAAGAGTCTTAATCGTCCTAATGCTTTGGTTTTTAGCTTGATGTAGGAAGTGGGTGTTCTCACCTTGTAGTCTGTTTTTATATGTATTTTCCTTTTGAATTCACTTCTCCGAGTTCTGTTTATCTGGCTTCTACTAAATGGATCTAGGTTGCTCTGTGTATTGATCTAAAAAAGAAGTAACTTCATGTGAGGATGCAGTTCCTGCGAGGAGGGGAGTATGGTCAACCTCGAGATCATGTTTCCAAAATGAGGCTGGATTACACACATGTTTCCAGTTCCCTAATGATGTTAGATTAGACACAAGGTGCAAATTCCCAGATGATGCTGGATTACACACAAGCCAGGTGGAGTCGTCAGCTGTTCGTGTCCTCGTGGCATTAGTAAAGGCTGAAAGAAAGCATGCAAGAGCCCTTGAGAATGTAGCTGAGTTCTGAAGAAGCGAAAAGAGCAATCAGATGCTCTTCACCCAAGCCAAAGAAGAGATGGAAGAAGCCAGAAATAAGCTAGCAGAGGCAGAAAGGTGCTAAGCGTCTCCTCGCTATCTAAAACTGTTGTCAATACAAAATTTCCTTCATAATAGCTAGGTTCAAATGTTTATCCAACAAGATGCCTGTTGTGATGTCCGTGCATCTACTGATGTGGCACAAAATGTTTTTTTTGGGTCATATAATAACAGCAATTACTTTCCAAACAATAACAAATGAAGCATTGGACATGGTATAGTTCACGCGCAAGCCCGACATTCCAAGTTCAACTTCCACATCAAACTCATGTTCACAGATATCTGCACATTTCATACATAATGTCCACAACCATGATTCATTTCAGAGCCAAAAAAAATGTGAGGAGAGTTATAAATAAAGAAAAACCTCTACTAGTTCCTGCTACCAGTGCAAGCACAACAAGTCAAGACCATGCGTAAATTAATTATATTTTAGTCATTTTTTGTGTTCTAAAATGCCTGCCGGCTTGCGGACGGACGTGTTGCCGTTACACGCGCGGATTCAATGAAGGCAGGTGGGGCATTCTTAAGCTGGTTGCACGCGGCGAGGAGGCGTGCTCAGCCGGCTCGCAGCCGAAAAGTGCCCTCTTGGCCAGCGCGCCGGTTCAATGCCTGCGCTATGAGAGGTCGCGTCCGTGTCAGAGCAATCACTCCCTCCAGTCCTTTTTTTTGGGTATAACAAAATCTCGTTTTCAATTTACATTTTACAAGTAAAATTCATGGACAAACTTTGACCGAAAGTACGATGGGGACTAGTAAACCAGAATGGAGGTAGTAGTTTTTTTAATCAAAGAAGGGTTTCCCCTTCCGATTAACCAGCATCTAAATCTAAACCATAGTATTTGCCCTAGAACTACCAGGTTCAACATCTCGGAACATAAACCCATACAACCTCCATCGCAAAAAAAAACCATACAACCATACGCCAAGGAGGTACGTAGTACTATGAATTCCATTTTCGATCCATACCAATCGTTCAAAAAACTACTTACTAGTACTTATAACGTGCCATTGAAAATCGGAACTCTTAACCCCGCTAAAAAAGATATTTTAAATGTGGCTACTCGATCTGTGGCAACTGGCGACCCACCGCGCTCCAAGTCGTTCACCTGTGGTCCCGACCATCAACTCCTACGCATCAAATTATCACGCGAGCTGACTATTCCTTCAAAGGTGCTCCACCACGTACCCGGTACCCGCGAATGCAACACTTGTGCACCTAGGGTTTTAGGGTTTATTTGTTAACGTCGCCTTTACGTAACACTCATGTGGGCGAGACAGCGAGAGGCCATTGCGTCGTCGCCTCTTCTCTTCGTATATGTACTCCACCGTTTGTCTGGTGTCCAAAAAATTATAATAACTACTAGCAATGTGTCAATGTGTTGCCACACGATCAAAGTAGATCATTACATATTCACCGATTTGATAGAAAAAAAGTCTAGTTTTGAAATATGTATATCACTAAAAATATGTTATGTTTCACTCAAAATATAATCCTTTGGCGTTTTTGATGAGATAAGGGAGGAATGTTGTTGGTTTCAAGATTCGAGAAGTGGTATATGTCTACTTTCTACTCTTACTAGCAAGATGCCCGTGCGTCGCACGGAACATCAAGATCTTGTGGGAGAAATGGATGAATGAGGGAAGGCCTTATCTGCAAATGTGGTGAAGAGTGCGGGTAAATTGCCATATTTTCCTTCCTATCCGTCAGATATAAATCGGACGACCTACATTGCAGGATGGCAGGCCCACCATCATCACCAACTCTATTTTTTATCCCTACTCTTATAAAAAGCATTGTCGGTGATGATCGTGTGCCTGCCATCCTACAATATAGGCCATCCGATCTATATCTGATGGATAGGAAGGAAACTATGGCAATTTTGCAAAAAGATACCCACACCCCTCTCCACATTTGCAAATAAGGCCTTCCCTCATTCATCCTTTTCCCCCACAAGATAAACTACTCATACAAATGCATCTTGATGTTTCGTGCAACGCATGGGCATCTTGCTAGTTGTTGCAAAAAGCCCATGTGTGTGAGAGAGAGAGGGAGAGTGGAGGAGGACGGAGTGCATGTGTGACAAAGACACAAGGAGTGTAAAGGAGTAGGTATCAGCTGAAAATGAGGCGATAGTGCGTGTGTGCACGATCGAGAGGGCGTGTCTCAAGAAGGGAACAAAAATCTACATAGATACAAGGAGCAGGAGAGAGACATGTATGCGATGGTGGAAGCACGAGTGTGCGGGTGTATAAACCTATCTAGAGGCTAGCTAGTCGATAAATGTTCGTGAGAGAAGTACGAGTCAGGGTGCGAAAGCGAGAGTTTTGTGAGAGAGAGAGAGAGAGAGAGACGATAGTCGGGAAGGGGAGTGGAAGCAGGAGTTGTGTGTGTGTGTGTGTGTGTGTGTGTGTGTGTCTGTGAGAGAGAGAGAGAGGAGACGGTAGTCGGGGTTGTCTGATCGGTAAACAAATGAATAATGTCGACCAGGATGGAGATTTAAAAGGAGACCGCAACAAATGTTGTGTCTACAGGAGAGAGAGAAAGAGTATAATTTTAGTGGTATGAGTCATATGTAGAGACATCTAGGGTGTGTGAGAGAATCCCATAGAGAGAAAGACAAAGTGAAAGACGAGTGGAGACTGTGTGTGTGGCGGTGAAAAAGAAAGCTTAGGTACGGAGTATCAGAGAACAGTAGAGACGTGAGAGATAATGAAAACTGTGTAATGTATAATGATAGGGAGAGTGTGACACTTCTCAAGGGAGACGTCGAGAGACCATGTTTGCGAGGATAGGAGAAACATGAAGTGAGCGTCTTGGTGAGCTGGAGAAAAGAGAGTGATAGCTACCTGAAGGAGCATGCATGCGAGAGAGATGGGCGTAAAAGGAGTGAACAAAAAAGGGATTCAAATATTTGAATTCGAGATGATGATACATGTAATCCATACTCAAACCAAAATTGATCTATCAAACATGCATACTCATATGAATTCATGCACATCTATGTTATTTAATATGTAGATGTTACTGATCCATACATTTTAATAGAACATAATTTGGTTAATTTTTTTCGAATTCAACCTTAAGATTTCGAGATGGTTGTATTTGTAAATCATTTTTACATATAAAGAAGCAGAATTCTTTGTTGTGCTTTTGAAAGTTTATATTGATGTATATAGAATGTAATTCCAATTGAAAATGGATCCCGCCCGAAAAAAATAGAATACAAACTGGATTCGAATTGAGTTGGCACGGTAAACGTGCACTCTGCAAAATTTGGACGAAGCGAGGAAAGTCGCAGTAACCACCGGAAACCAAAATCTGCGAGATGCAAATCACTATTGCCTATCCCTGCCACGCAAAGCCTATCTGCTGGATTTTTATAGGTTTCGATAGGGGTAGGTTTGTAATTTCACCCAAACATGACGTAACCGCCTCTCACCCGGATTTATACACGGTGGGCGCCAAAACACAGTGTGTCCTCGGCCGAAATCGACTCCCTCCCCGATTCATATTCATACACGGTGGGCGCCAAAAACAAACTCTCGTCGGCAAATATTCGGTGTATGCGAGATTACCGTCCTACCCCAACCAACTAATGTTGATGTGATGTAGTAGAAATCTGAAACGGGGGCTAAGTTTTTAAATTTCCTCGCATTTGAGACAAGCGCGCACTGAATACATGGGTGGGGCCGTCCCCTCTACCTCCCTTTTCCCCATTCAGACTCAAGGCTGCAAAACACCCTCTCCACCCCACCCTCCTCCGTCTGGCTACCGTCCGCCACCCCATCCACCGCCGTCCTCCTCCACCATGCCGGAGCTGATACCCCGACGCCGCCATCCATTACAAGAGATCGACCTCTCTCATCCATGCCTTCGGACCGGGATCCTTGCATCCCGTCCTCTCGCTTCATCCCCGCCGTCGTCCACCTTGCCGGTGCCGCTCCTACGACCGTCTCGTCCACCGCACCCCGCCGCCACCGTCTACCCTCCTAGATCTGCTTCCACGCCGCCGACAGCCATCGCTACCGCAGCACCGTCAAATTCTCAGCAGATGCATACACGGCGCCGCACCAGAGGCGGTACTCTTTCAGATTCTGCTCAACTTATTTATTGCAGCAAGAAAATAGATTGCCACTGCTTTACTCTGATTTCTTGTCTTGGTTGCGAAGTTGCCTTTGTCTGGTTTGCACCTTCAGATCCGCCATGGCACGCTCAACACTATACTCCCAATGCTTATGGTTTTCCCCTTTTATATTCCACACTAGTTAAATCACAGTAGACTAAATTTCAAAATTGGGTCAGTCAATTTTTCAGAGCTCGCCGGAGTTCGCCGGTGCGATCGAAGGGGCTCGTGTGGTTGTGGGGCCTCACGAACGTAAGAAAACTCGATCGCGGGTGGGGGTTGGGGGGTGGGGGGTGGGAGTGGCGGAGGAACACATGCGGTGGGGCGGTGGTCCGCCGGCGGCTGCCCGTCTTGTTCTGTATGGGAAGAATCAGAGACGATGAAGAAGAAGGGTTAGGAGACGTAGGATCTTCATCCAACCGCCTGAAATGGTCGATAGACAGCTGGGAGTTGCATTCCTAATGCGTGGTTCATCATGTGTGGGCACTGCACAACCAACATTTTATTATCCAAAATCTGCTTGCTCTTCTTTACCATGTTCCTCTTCCGTTCTTCTTTAATATGTACTCTCTCCATTCCTAAATACAAGTCTTTGTATAGATTCCACCATGGACTAAATATGGAGCAAAATGAGTGAATCTACACTCTAAATTGTATCTGGATACATCTGTATGTGATCCATAGTGGAAATCTCTACCAAGACTTATATTTTGGAATGGAGGGAGTATGATAGTAGTCTGATATGTTCCTTGTAATCAAGATGAGCGGGGACATTTGCGTAGAGGTCTATACGGTCGGTTGTGATGGACACTTTGAGCCTCTTTGATTCAGAGGATCTTGTAAACATAGGAATAGGATTTGTAGTGGCCTGCCCACTTGAATCCTATAAGAATAGCAAGGAAATGCGGGGAGCTGTGTCGCTTTTGAGAGTTACACTGATATTAACAGTACCGCACCTTCACTTGAAGAGAGCTGGTTGCCAGCCGGTTGTGGCGTCTTTTATTTGGCTAGTTTGTGTTTCTAGCCCATTTTGGCTCTGTGTGTGCTTTTTCACTTTTCAGTTGGAGACTTTGAGACCTTGTTGGAACTTATTTTGGTTTAATAAGTTGGCCGTATGCATCGTTCTGATGAAGAGGCCGGGGAGTCCCCCCTTTTCGAAAAAAAAACTTGAAGAGAGCTGGTATCCGAAGCCTTTCTAGCCGTACCGGCAATACTAGCACATATATTCCAGCAAGTTCCACTTTGCTGATTTTACTCTGATGCTTAAGGTTTTCCCGTTATATCTAAACTATGATCTGTGTAGCTGCTTTGTGTCGCACTAGTAGCAGTCCACTCTTGAAGCTAAACACTTCAATGACTTACAAAATTGGCACCAAGGCATTGAGTGCCATTCTGGATGCAATGAAACTCATAAGCTCCCCACCTATTGATTCTTGTTCAGAATATGATCCTAATGACTATTCTAACCTCGAGGAGTCAAAGGCAGATGGCCTGTCTTGTTAACCCATCAAGGTGCCTGTTCTAATTTGGCAATGTTTTATTGATTGCAGGTATCTTGCATGTGTTGTCTTGCATTTCTTCTACTTTGTTGCACCACCATCTGCTTAGTTTACTCATCATATATGTCGAGATGCCATGCCCATCCATTATCAATACATATTCCATCTGTCATCATACCATGTTTTTCCACTCAAATGTTGTTCTTGTGCATCGACATCAAAAGGAAGAGGGTGATTGCCGAACCTGAAGGAGCACCAGCAAAGTCCTTGAAAAACGTGGTGGTGCCGGAGAAATCAGACATCACCCCACTTATATTGGCTGTACAACCAGTGACACAAAACGTAGGACCGACTCCAGCAGACTGTACCCATACTTCACTAGCCCCACCACACAGGACCTGCACTCCAGCAAAAGGTATACCGATTTCATTTTCCATAGCACCAGCTGTACCATAGAAAAATCCCACTCCAGCAAAAAGTACAGCAAGTCCACCGGCCAAAGACCTATCCTAACTGCAGAGATGGCCAATTCCTGCAGATTGGAACCCCATTCCATTTATTCCCAGTTTAAAAGACAATGCTTTCAATGTTGTTAGTGACTACGTGCATATATTCCCATCATGGGAAGATTATAGTGAAGACAAACACCATTTTCACATCTTCCGGTCCAACTTACGTGTAAGTGCTATTATTCATGGTTATTATTTTCCTATTTTCTGCTGATTGAACACATCAATGATTTACATTACATTGTTGTAACTACGCGAGGGTCAATCTGGATAGTCATGACGAGCAAAGCTTGCTTGTGCTTTTCAAGGAAGCATTCAAGCGATGTCGGTGTTACCCGAGGAAATCACACTTTGATGGCAAGTCTATAAACGAATTTCGGTGAAGTCTCCTGTGCTAAATTTAGAAGACATTGAATGGAAAAACCTTGTTATGCACTGGTCTCGTTCCTGTGATGAGGTAATCGCCTATGAAATCACATGACAATTTGAACTTCTACTTTTCCGCATGTGCCTTATGGATCTTTTTTGCAGGAAATCTGGTCAAGAAGAATTTCGGTTTTGAAAAGAACGACAGGATATCGCAATTATGCTGCACGCTGCTTTGCTCTTGTTAGTACTGTTGTCCTGTATCACTGTACTTGCATACATACCTGGTTCATTATGTGACAGCAGTATGCATGATAGCTTGCTTATCAATTGTTCGCTCCAAATTATCTGATCTGTATGAATGGTTACATTAGTGTAGAATATATGCAATGCTAATGTTTTTTCTTAGCTCTGCATTGTTCTTGTAAGTACATGTTGTCCTTTATCAGTGTACTTATAATGACAGGTAGTTGTTCATGTACCATCACTCTGCAGCTTATTTTCCTTTGCCCTCCATTTTCTACACATCGATCTATATTACTCTTACCATAAGGTTGGTCTTGAAGAAGTTTAGTCATGCATTGCTCTTGGTTGTACCTTTTTCCTGTATCGCTGCACTTACATTTATAGCTACTTGGTTATGTAGCATCACTCTTCATCTTATCTTAAATATTCTCCATTATTTATATATTATCACATCTATATTTACTCTTAACAAAATGTAGAATAAAGGCGATGCTTTTGAAGAAGATTCTGTGGTAAACTTCTTGAATTCCCCCCCCCCCCCCATCAGCATGGACATGGCCTTTATAGAGCCTGTCTTCACCAATAATGTAAGTTTGTCCATCTCAAGCCTTCAAACTTTGTTGTATATATTTGGTTAGGCATGACTGCAACAACTATTTATTTTTGGTGTTTGCATCAAATTGCTTATTTAAAGTTTATTATGTAGTTCATAAACAAATGTTTGTCCTGTCTCAATTTAAGTTTTCAGTTGTACAACCAAGTTCCTTCTTCATACCATGTAAATTAAACTATACAGAGCAAGTGATCTTCTTTTGCACTGCATTTATGCTTCTCTTCTTCATCCGTAATCCAAAGTGGTGTGGTGAACCTGCCCAAGACAAAGACAATGTCATATTCTCGCAATGTCTTAACTATGAACAATGTCATATCATTCTACTATTATTTAAACCGTCTCTTTATTTGCCAATCTGAAATGGTATAAATTGACAAAGACACTAACCATTGATACTTATGAGTTCTTGATCTCGTAATCCAGTGTTGTCGTGAAGCTGCCAACTCCTTCACAATGTCATTTCCTGCCATGTCTTGACCTGAACAATACCATATTGTGTTAATGCAATTTTAAACTGTGTCACTTTATTCGTCAGTAAGAAATGTGATGAATCGTCAGCACTGATAATTTTACGTGCAAAACATGTCATTTGTCTGCTTGTTTATCTTTCAGAGTGAGGAAGATATAAGTGTTGAACAAGCGCAGTCTCATCATCTTGCTTTCGGTTGCTTGCTGCAACTCCCAAGCCGAGGCTAACCTTTCTTGAACTCTATTGAAGTGGACACAGTCAGTTTTGTATATTATTTTGTCAGCGTGTTTATTTGCACTAGTGGCGATCTTTGATGCCCAGTGTATGTAATCTGCTGTCTGCTTGTGCTTTATTGTCATAGTGGCGAACTTTGATGCCCAGTGGATGTAATATGCCGTAATTTCTTTATTGTATAGTCTAGGTTTTTTCTTATTCACGATGCTGCAGTTATTTTATCAGTATAGATATCCTGTCTTCGCAAAGAACCGCCAAACCGTAAAATTTGGTACATAATCGGGTCATTATGCAATCACGATGTAGGTTGGGCACGAAACGTGTCGAACAGCTCACGGGCGGCGGCAGCTCGAAATGAACCCGGCCCATGATTGTGCGAATCAAATCACGGGCTTTTAACAGCCAAAATTGTCTCGGTCCTTGTTTGGCCCAATCGGATATCACCATGAAAGGTGCCGGATGCAATCGGGCCGTAGTTAGCCCAACTATATGACGGGCTTTTAACAGCCGAAATTAATATAGGGCCGAAATGTTAAACGGGTCCTTAACAGGCCAAAACTAATATCGGGCGAATTACTAAGTGGGCCTTTAGCAAGTGGGCCCAAAAGCATAGTGTCTAGTTGACGGGCCGAATCTGATATGGGCCATAATTGAGCCCAAAGCCTCTTAAAGGGCCGGACCTGATCTGGCCCGTAATTTGGCCCAGAACGTGGTAGGCTTATAGTGGGCCTGATCTCATATGGGCCACTTTTAGGCCCGGAACATGGCAGGCCATTAATGGACCGGATCAAATATGGGCCGGCATTTGGCCCAAAACATGGCAGCCAGTTAATGGGCCGGCCTAGTAGGGTCCTCAAAATCTTGTGGGCCTACAGCTGGGTCGGCCCATTAATGTCGGCGAAATCTCGTGGGCCTTTAGCTGGGTCGGCTCATTATGATCCGCAAGAATCTTGTGGGCCTTTACCTGGGCCGGCCCATTATGGCACACAAAAATCTTGTGGGCCTTTAGCTAAGCCGGCCCATTATGGCCTGCAAAATCTTGTGGGCCTTTACCTGGGCCGGCCCATTATGGCCTGCAAAATCTCATGGGCCTTTAGCTGGGCTGGCCCATTATGGTCCGCAAAATCTTGTGGGTCTTTAGCTGGGCCGGCCCATTATGGTCCGCAAAAACTTGTGGGCCTTTAATTGGGCCGGCCCAATTAAACTTGATGGGCCGGTCCACGTGTCAACATATCATAGGCTCGTCTCGCCCATTGGATGAGTGACATCTGTGCCAACGCGGACCTGAGACGTGTCTCCTCCAGCCAATGATGATTTTACACGTGGAAAATACCCATTGGTCGGGCTGTTAACGGGTTACCAGATCCAAAATCCGACCCGATAGCTTAACGGCATTCCGTTACGGTGGATGCCACGTGTCGGTCACCCTTGACGAAAGCACTTCTGTGACGCGCGATTTATCATCATGGAAGTGGACACTTACGTGATGATAATTTTGGTAATGTCATGGAACACTTCTACGACAGCACAGGTATGACTATCTGTGTCATAAATTTTCCATGGATGTACATGCATGACAAAAAACGTGACCTACTGTGACAAACACGTATCATCACGGAAGTGTTTTTTTTTGTAGTGAAAGCGCCCGCCGACTGTCTTGCGTATCGCTTGTCGGCCGCCTTCGATGTGAGCTGCGGTGCATCACCCCCGGCATCGAGGGTACACGTGACGTGTTCGTGTGTCAACAGAATTAAGGTAAACCTAACCATAGCATGAAACATATGGATTCAAATCAGCCCCTTACGAAGCAACGCATAAACTAGGGTTTAAGCTTCTGTCACTCTAGCAACCCATCATCTACTTATTACTTCCCAATGCCTTCCCCTAGGCCCAAATAATGGTGAAGTGTCATGTAGTTGACGTTCACATAACACCACTAGAGGATAGACAACAAACATCTCATCAAAATAACGAGCGAATACCAAATTCACATGATTACTTACAACAAGACTTCTCCCATGTCCTCAAGAACAGACATAACTACTCACAAAGCATATTCATAATCAAGATCAGAGGATTATTAATTATCATTAAGGATCTGAAAATATAATCTTCCATCGGATAAACCAACTACCATCAACTACAAGGAGTAATCAACACTACTAGCAACCCACAGGTACCAATCTGAGGTTTTGGGACTAAGATCGAGTACAAGAGATGAACTAGGGTTTGAGACGAGATGGTGCTGGTGAAGATGTTGATGGAGATTGATCCCCTCTCGATGAGAGGATCATTGGTGATGACGATGGCTTCGATTTCCCCCTCCCGGAGGGATGTTTCCTCGGCAGAACAGCTCCGCCAAAGCCCTAGATTGGTTCTCGCCTTGATTTCCGCCTCGAGACGGCGGCGCTTCGTCCCGAAAGATTCCTTCTGATTTTTTCTAGGTCAAAACACACCATATAGCCAAAGATGGGCACCGCAGTCCTGCCAGGGGGCCCACAAGGTTATGGGCGCCAAGACAGGGGTAGGGCGCGCCTCCACTGTGTGGCTGGTCAGTGGCCCCTCTAGTTCTTTCTTCGCCCAATCTTTTTTATATATTCCAAAAACATGCTCCGTGAAGTTTCAGGACTTTTGGAGTTGTGCAGAATAGGTCTCTAATATTTGCTCCTTTTCCAGTCTAGAATTCCAGTTGCTGGCATTCTCCCTCTTCATGTAAACCTCATAAAATAAGAGACAATAGGCATAAGTATTGTGATATAATGTGTAATAACAGCCCATAATGTGAAAGTGCTCTTGTAAGCTCGAGCTCACATGCACCCTTTGCTACAGTAAAATCGAAAAAATATTTAAAAAGTTCAAAAAATTCTGAATTTTTTTGACAACAACATTGATGTCTTTTTCACATGCGTGCAAAATTTCATGACAAAATGGCATTCATACAGTTCTTGGTGAAAACAACAAAATCGATGGTCCAAAATGCTTCCAAAATAGGTTTTTTCGAGCATGATTTTGTCTTTTTTGCCAAGGCCTCCACAAATGTCATTTCATCACGAAAGTTGGTCCACATGTGTAAAACACATCAATGTTTGTTGCCAAAAAAGTTCAGTTTTTTTTACCTTTTTAAATATATTTTTGATTTTACTGTAGCAAAGGGTGCATGTGAGCTTGAGCTCACATACTCCATGTCCCCCATAATGCAATAAATATCAATATAAAATCATGATGCAAAATGGACGTATGGCAAGTAACGGTAATAGTAACAAAAGTGCAGCAAGGGAGCCCAATCCTTTTCAGGAAAAGGATAGGCCAAAACGCTCTCTTATAATAAGCAAAGTGTTCTTGAGGGTACACGGGAATTTCATCTAGTCACTTTCATCATGTTTATTCGATTCGTGTTCGCTACTTTGATAATTTGATATGTGGGTGGACCGGTGCTTAGGTGTTGTTCTTACTTGAACAAACCTCCTACTTATGATTAACCCCCTCGCAAGCATCCACAACTACGAGAAAAGTATTAAGAATAAATTCTAACCATAGCATTAAACTTTTGGATCCAATCTGTCCCTTGCAGAATAGCGCATAAACAAGGGTTTAAGCTTCTGTCACTCTCGCAATCCATCATCTAATAACTACTCCACAATGCTTACCTTAGGCCCAAATATGGTGAAGTGTCATGCAGCCGACGTTCACATGACACCACTAGGGGAATCACAACATATATACTATCAAAATATCGAACACATATCAAGTTCACATGATTACTTGCAACATGATTTCGCCCGTGACCTCAAGAACAAAAGTAACTACTCACAAGTGATAAACATGCTCAAGATTAGAGGGGTATTAAATAGCACAATGGATCTGAACATATAATCTTCCACCAAATAAACCATATAGTAATCAACTACAAGATGTATCAACACTACTAGTCACCCACAAGCAGCAATTTAAGGTTCCGGTACAAAGATTGAACACAAGAAATGAACTAGGGTTTGAGAGGAGATGGTGTTGTTGAAGATGTTGATGGAGATTTCCCTCCCCAAGATGGAAGAGTTGTTGGTGATGATTATGACGATGATTTCCCCCTCCGGGAGGGAAGTTCCCCTGGCGGAACCGCTCCACCGTAGGGCAAAAGTGCTCCTGCCCAAGTTCCGCCTCGAGACGGTAGCACTCCGTCCTGAAAGTCATCTCCTTATTTTTTCTAGGTCAAAATGACTTATATAACATAAGATGGGCACCGGAGGTGGGCCGAAGGGAGCACAACCCACCAGGGCGCACCTGGGCTCCCGAGCGCGCCCAGGTGGGTTGTGCCTCCTGGTGGGCCCCCTCTGGTACTTATTGGCTCCAATATTTCTTATATATTCCATAAAAATCCCCGTAAAGTTTCATCTTGTTTGGAGTTGTGCAGAATAGGTGGCCTGACGTAGCTTTTCCAGGTCCAGATTTCCAACTGCCGGAATTCTCCCTCTTTGTGTATACCTTGCATATTATGAGAGAAAAGGCATTAGAACTACTCCAAAAAACATTATTATGCATAAAAACATCATAAATAACAGTAGGAAAACATGATGCAAAATGGACGTATCAACTCCCTCAAGCTTAGACTCGCTTGTCCTCAAGCGGAAACCGAAATCGAAAAACATGTCCACATGCTTAGAGAGAGAGGTGTCGATAAATACAAAATACGGACATAGAAGCATCATGTGAATTATTACAACAGCAACAAACTTTAACATAAAACTTTTATCATAGAAATTTCATCATAGACTTCTCATGAATAAGTAACAATTCATCACACTATCAAAGTATAAAGCATAAACTCTATTACAAACCAACAAACTATGTTCTCAGTCAACTTTGCGACTACAATTCATCATCTTTTCAGGAAGGGTCACGTATCGGAGCCTTTAGGCAAGTCCACATACTCAACCATCATATAGTCTTCTATGATTGCTAACACTCACCGCATACACATGAGCAAAACATTTTAATCGGACACATAGAAAGATAGGGGCTTATAGTTTCGCCTCCCAACGTATTCATCTCAAAGGGTGATGTCAACAATAATAACTCATTCTACCCATATTCAACTGGGAATATGTGCCTAGATCTTTCCTCACCACATGATGCTTGCCAAAGGAGAAAAATAAAAAGGAATAGAGAGAAAAACATTGACTCTTGTATAAAAGTAAATACATCAAAGTAAAACATAGGCCCTTCGCAGAGGGAAGCAGAGGTTGCCATGCGCTTATTTGTTTGTATGCTCAACCCCTTTGTGCAAAAGAACATCACGTTATATTGCCCCTTGCGATAGCAACCTTTATTATGCAGTATGTCGCTTTTATTCTTTGCTATCACAAGTTCGTACAACACTCAATTTTCTCTTACACTAAATGATCTTACACTTTTAGAAGCAATTTTTATTGCTTTATTGCACCGATGACAACTTACTTGAAGGATCTGACTCAATCCTTAGGTAGATATGGTGGACTCTTGAAAATGAGATTCGTATTTAGGGGTTTTTGGATGCACAAGTAGTATCTCTACTTAGTGCGGAATTTTTGGCTAGCAAAGATGGGGGGCAAGCACCACATGTTGAAGGATCTATGACAATTTAACTTCTATGCGAATATGAATAAACATAAATCATTACGTTGGCTTCCTTGTCCAATGTCAACAACTTTGGCATATAATATTTTGATGGGGGCTCACAATCACAAAAGATTTCCAGGATAGTGTATTTATATGTGAATCTTCTCTTCCCTTATTAATTCTTTCATGAGTTGCATCATTGACCAATGCCATGTTTGGCAATCCCTAATAAAATTTCCTACTTATACTTTTCCTTATGTGGTGCCATCACCTACCATAAGATTAACATATGATCTTTTTTCATTTATTTCCTTTCTTATTATTGGAACATGAAAGTAAAGAAAGCAAAACTCAAACTAAACTTTATTATATATCTCACACATGATTACAAGGATAGATCACTAAGCAAACTCTCGAAAAGAAAGGATTGAACTAAACTTTTATTCATCTAAAGCAAAAGATAACTATGGATCGAACTAAGATAAGTAAAGGCAAAAGATAGTGGTGGTGATACGATACTGGGGCACCTCCCCCAAGCTTGGCAGAAGCCAAGGGGAGTGCCCATACCCGATACTCAATTTTCTTTTGGTGATGAAGAGAAGGTGGTGGTGAAGTAGAGGTGTTTTCCAATATAACCTTGAGTAGCTCCCTCGGGCCTTGAATCTCCCAAAGAGCTCGATGAAGTAACTCGGTATTTTCTTCACTTCAGCCATTATGTGTTTATTTTTTGGACCCCAGGGGTTTGTCCTGCATTTCTTTCTCTTGGACGAACTATGTCCCAATTGGACGGTATGTGCACACGAGGAGTATTCTCGAACCCATAATTGTGAATCAAATTGTGGAAATTGTTATGATGTAACCTGTGTAAAGTCCTCCTTGGTGGGAGTTCTTCATGCACTTCGGGGCTCTCTCGAGTGTTTGATGATCTCATAGCTTGATGAGGATTAGGATGAGTGGAGATACCAGCCAATGTGCCTCTCTCGGAAGCCGGAGGGGGAACCCCAAAAGAATTTTATTCTCCTTCCTCCATGGAAACCTCTTTAGCTTCCTCTCTCCTTAGATCCTCCTGAACCAACTCTATGTCTTCCCCTCCATTGTCGGAAGGTGAGGAAGACATGATGATGGCCTAGCTGAATCTGTCAGAAAACAACAAGGAAAAGAAAACAGAAGATTTCTCCACGATACGGTGGTCAATAGGTTCGGGGGTATATAAAGATCTTTTTATCTTGGGAAACAAGCAAGTTGTAGAAAAACAGAGTCCGGAAGGTACCCGATGTGGGCACAACCCACCTGGGCGCGCCAGGCTTGCCAGGCGAACCCTGGTGTCTTGTGCCCACAAGGGTGCGCTTCCCGGTAGTTTTATTTTCCTAATTTTTGTTATTTTCCAAAACTGACAGGAAATATTTTTTCGGATTTTTCGGAGTCCTTTTACTTACCGTATCACGTACCTCCTCTTTTTCACGAATCTGGACTGTTCCAGAAGGTCTATTTTATGTGTTCTTCCGGTGTCAAAGTTTGGATAATATTACTTTCAACATTAATGGGCGTACCTGAGATATAATGTTTTATTTGTTGCCCATTAACAACCTTCGGGTTAGTACCTTCGGCATTATTTATTTTGATAGCTCCAGACCGATAAACCTCCTCGATAACATAGGGTCCTTCCCATCTGGAGAGAAGTTTACTTGCAAAGAATCTGAAACGAGAATTGTACAAAAGAACATATTCTCCAACTTTGAACTCACGCTTTTGGATTCTTTTATCATGCCATCTTTTAACTTTTTCTTTAAATAACTTGGCATTTTCATAAGCTTGGGTTCTCCATTCATCTAATGAGCTAATATCAAATAACCTCTTTTCACCGCAAGTTTGAAATCATAGTTGAGTTCTTTAATTGCCCAATATGCTTTATGTTCTAACTCAAGAGGCAAATGACAAGCTTTTCCATAAACCATTTTATAAGGAGACATACCCATAGGATTTTTATATGCTGTCATATAAGACCAAAGTGCATCATCTAATTTCTTAGAACAATTCTTCTGGGACCTATTGACAGTCTTTTGCAAAATCAATTTTATTTCTCTGTTGCTAAGTTCAACTTGACCAGTAGACTGAGGATGATAAGGTGATACGATTCTATAGTTAACATCATACTTAGCAAGCATTTTACGGAAAGCACCCTGAATAAAGTGTGAACCACCATCAGTAATTAAATATCTAGGGACTCCAAACCTTGGGAAAATAAGTTCCTTAAGAATTTTAATAGAGGTGGTGTGATCAGCGCTACTAGTTGGAATAACTTCTACCCACTTAGTAACATAATCAACAGCAACCAAAATATGTGTATACCCATTAGAGGAAGGAAAAAAAGCTCCCATGTAATCAGAGCCCCAAACATAAAATGGTTCAACAACAAGTGAATAATTCATAGGCATTTCTTGACGCTTACCGATATTACCTATTCTTTGACATTCATCACAAGATAAGATGAACTTACGAGCATCCTTGAAAAGAGTAGGCCAATAAAATCCAGATTGCAATACCTTGTGAGCAGTTCTGACTCCCGCATGATGCCCTCCATAAGCTTCGGAGTGACAGTTCCGTAGGATTTGTCCCTGTTCATGCTCAGGTACACATCGTCTAATAATACCATCTACTACTTCTTTATAAAGATGTGGGTCATCCCAAAAGTAATGTCTTAAATCAGAGAAGAATTTTTTCTTTTGTTGGTATGTGAAGCTAGGTGGTAAATATTTAGCAACAATGTAATTAACACAGTTAGCATATGATGTCTGCTAGACTACGTCGGTATTTCCCCAAAGAGGAAGGGATGATGCAGCACAACAACGGTAGGTATTTCCCTCAGTGATGAGACCAAGGTTATCGAACCAGTAGGAGAACCAAGAAACACTACGTAAACAGGACCTGCACACAAATAACAAATAGTCGCAACCCGATTTGTTAAAGGGGTTGTCAATCCCTTTCGGGTAACGGCGCCAGAAATTGGCAAACGGACGTGAGAAAGTTGTAATAATTTGATTGATAGGTCTCGCGGGAACGCGAGATAAAATAAATTGCTGCAAAGTATTTTTGTATTTTTGGTCGCAAAGGAAATATAATAAAGAAGAGACCCGAGGGCCGTAGGTTTCACTAGTGGCTTCTCTCAAGAAAAATAGCAAATGGTGGGTAAACGAATTACTGTTGGGCAATTGATAGAACTTCAAATAATCATGATGATATCCAGGCAATGATCATTATATAGGCATCACGTCCAAGATTAATAGACCGACTCCTGCCTGCATCTTCTACTATTACTCCACACATCGACCGCTATCCAGCATGCATGCATCTAGTGTATTAAGTTCATGGAGAAACGGACTAATGCAATAAGAACAATGACATGATGTAGACAAGATCTATTTATGTAGAAACAGACCCCATCTTGTTATCCTTAATAGCAACGATACATACGTGTCGGTTCCCCTTCTGTCACTCGGATCAAGCACCATAAGATCGAACCCCATTACAAAGCACCTCTTCCCATTGCAAGACAAATAGATCAAGTTGGCTAAAAAACCCAAATATCGGAGAAGAAATACGAGGCTATAAGCAATCATGCATATAAGAGATCAAAGAAGACTCAAATAACTTTCATGGATACATAAATAGATCTGATCATAAACTCGAAGTTCATCGGATCCCAACAAACACATCGCAAAAAGAGTTACATCATATGGATCTCCAAGAGACCATTGTATTGAGAATCAAAATAAAGAGAGGAAGCCATCTAGCTACTAACTACGGACCCCGTAGGTCTACAAAGAACTACTCACGCATCATCGGAGAGGCACCAATGGACATGATGAACCCCTCCGTGATGGTGTCTAGATTGGATCTGGTGGTTCTGGAACTTGCGGCGGCTAGAATTGATTTTCGTCGACTTCTAGGGTTTCTGGAATGTTGGGGTATTTATAGAGTAAAGAGGCGGTCTGGGGGCACCCGAGGTGGGCACAACCCACCAGGGCACGCCTGGGCCTCCAGGCATGCCCTGGTGGGCTGTGCTCCCCTCGGAGCACCCCCTAGGTGCTTCTTCGGCCCACTGGATGTCTTCTGGTCCAAAAAATCCACAAAAGTTTCGCTGCGTTTGGACTCCATTTGGTATTGATTTCGTGCGATGTAAAAAACATGCAAAAAATAGCAACTCGCACTTGGCACTATGTCAATAGGTTATTACCAAAAAATGATATAAAATGACTATAAAATTATTATAAAACATCCAAGAATGATAATATAACAACACGGAACAATAAAAAATTATAGATACGTTGGAGATGTATCGACATACTAACTGTTATGAGAAACATTTATTGCAGCTAACTGCTCATCAGGAAAGCTATCATCAATAGGTAGTGAGTCATCAAGCACATTTTCAAGCCTAGACAAATTATCAGCTACAGGGTTCTCTGCTCCTTTTCTATGAGTGATATGCAAATTAAATTCTTGTAGCAAGAGAACCCATCGAATAAGTCTAGGTTTAGCATCTTTCTTTTCCATAAGATATTTAATAGCAGCATGATCAGCGTGAACAATTACTTTTGAATCAATGTAAGATCTAAATTTATCACAAGCAAACACCACTGCTACAAATTCTTTTTTAGTAGTAGCATAATTTGTTTGAGCACTGTCAAGAGTTTTACTATCATAATGAATAACATTTAGTTTCTTATCAACACTTTATCCTAGAACATCACCAACAACATAATCACTAGCATCACACATAATTTCAAAAGGCAAGTTCCAATCAGGTGGTTGAACAATAGGTGCAGAAATTAAGGCTTTCTTGAGTGTTTCGAAGGCTTCTAAACAATCATCATCAAAAACAAAAGGAACATCCTTTTGCAAAAGATTCGTAAGAGGCCTAGAAATTTTAGAAAAGTTTTTGATAAATCTCCTATAGAAACCAACATGACCTAAGAAACTACGAATACCTTTGATATCTTTAGGACATGGCATTTTCTCATTTGCATCAACCTTAGCTTTGTCCACTTCAATACCTCTTTCAGAAATTTTATGGCCCAAAACCATACCTTCATTAACCATAAAGTGGCACTTCTCCCAATTCAAGACAAGATTTGTTTGTTCGCATCTCTGCAAAACTCGGTCAAGATTGCTTAAAAAATCATCAAAAGACTTCCCATAAACGGAGAAGTCATCCATGAAAACCTCAACAATCTTTTCACAGAAGTCAGAGAATATAGCAGTCATACATCTTTGAAAGGTAGAAGGTGCATTGCATAAACCAAAAGGCATACGTCTATAAGCATAAGTTCCAAAAGGACAAGTAAAAGTGGTCTTTTCTTGATCAGGTTGAGAAACAGGTATTTGTGAAAAAACAGAGTATCCATCAAGGAAGCAAAAATGTGTGTGCTTAGATAATCTTTCTAGCATTTGATCAATAAAAGGCAGGGGTAACAATATTTTCTAGTTGCTTTGTTTAATTTTCTAAAATCAATTACCATTCTATAGCCTCTAACAATTCTTTGTGGAATAAGTTCATTCTTATCATTAGGAAGAACAGTGGTACCTCCTTTCTTACGGACACAATCAACATGACTTACCCATCTACTATCATCTATAGGATAGATTATACCTGCTTCCAGAAGTTTTAATATTTCCGTTCTTACCACTTCTTACATTTCCAGATTTAACCAACGTTGGTGATCAACAACGGGTTTAGCATCAGGTTCCATATTAATCTTGTGCTAACATAGAGTGGGACTAATGCCCTTTAAATCATCAAGAGTATATCCAATAGCAGCTCTGTGCTTCCTTAGAACTTTCAATAATCTTTCTTCTTCATGTTCTGGAAGGTTAGCACTAATAATAACAGGATATATCTTCTTCTCATCAAGATAAGCATATTTCAAAGTGTATGGAAATTGTATTAGTTCAAACACAGGATCACCTTTAGGTGGAGGAGGACCTCCGAGAATTTCAATAGGCAAATTGTGTTTAAGCGGAGGATGTTGTTCAAAGAAAATCTTATCTATCTCATTTATTTCATGCATATGTAAATCATTTTCATGGTTGTCGGGGATATACCCCGCGGCGTAACCCGGCCGGAAGTATAACCCGGCCAGACTTGGTACTTCATTATAACCCGCCAGAGGACTGGCGATTCATGGATCTGGCGGTTCACTGGTCTGACGATTTACGAGCCTGGCGATTCACGAATGACCCCAACGACGGGTCAGATAGAGGACAAGGCCCAAGGCCCAGAAGGCCGGTTCATGTTAATGATGGGTCGGTTTATGAGGAAAGTGTAAGGACTATTCTCCTACAAAGGAAGCAAGACTAGGACTCCACTTGTAATAGAGTAATCCTAGTCCAACTAGGACTAGTCATGTAAACCGCCCCTTCAACATATATAAGGAGGGGCAGGGTTCCCCAAAGAGGGACAGGCAAGAAGAAACAATCTCTAGGGCTAGACACAAAGAGCTGGTTTACGGACGACTCCCTCATGATGATAATGAGACCTAGCCACAAACAGCATGTAGGGTTGTTACCGGATGATGTTTCCCAGGGCCCGAAGCTGTCTAAACCCTTGTCTTGTGTTGCGTCTCTCGATTCCGTTCAACCCATCTCAAGCTACCACATAGATGCATTGGCCTCACGACTAAGTCCTTACACTAGGACATCTGCCGTGACAATTCCACGACAGTTGGCGCCCACCATGGGGCCCGCGCACGGTGGTGTTGAGTTCTTGACGGGATCTTTTTTCAAGGATCGAGAGGTTCACAGCTTTTCCAATAAGGGAGAACCAGTCTGGAAGAAGTCTACATGGGCTATGTTCTTTATCAGCAGTTTAAGTCAGATCTGGGCAATTGCTGGGTGAATTAAATTTTCTATTCAACTTTGGATCTGGGATCACGAGATTCGGGTTCAAAAGAAATCAACCGTCATTTGTCTGGATCAGCGATCGGATAGAAAATCATCAAGACCGGCGTTTCCACTGAAAACCAATTTCATCGGATCGTCAAGTTCTGAGCAACAATTGCTGTCAAGTCGGAATTGTCAAGCCATGCATCCTCGAGTTGTCTAAGGACTAGGGTTCCGTTTTTTCTCAATTAAATTACTAATCCTACCAACCTCCGTACGTTACCAAGGCAAGGCCAAACTGAGGGTCCAAGGCAATCCAGTATTTTAGCAAGTCACGAGGGGAGTTGACCAATTACGTGAAGGGAGTCAAAAACGGTCTGGATTAGTCCAAGAGCCGCCCGGTCTCTCTCTGTTTCCAACCCGGATTGGACCCACCTGCCACTGTTCTACTCTGTGCAAAAGTGTGTGTGCACACGGCAGCCCAGAAAATATCTGCTGCTAACTGCTCTGAGTCACCACCAAGTCGGTATTCGCCGAGTTGTTCTAGCCACAGCTCTTGGTCTGTTTTATCCGGTGAAAATCCCTAAAGGCTGCAGACGTCCCTGCTGTTCCGACGCATTGCAACTGTTGCGTCGTATGCAGCGCCCAGATTATCTGCCGCTCACAAAGGGAGGCAAGTCCCGAGGCAAGCATTGATCTACCGCTGCTGCTTTGTGTGTGAAGACCAAAGTCAAATCATCAGCTATTACTCCATTATCCATGACAAGAAAAGGGGGCGTGGTGCTGCAGTTATTTTGTTTAAAAGAGAAAGGGGTTATGGTGCTACGGCCACATCAGATATTTGCTATATCTTTGATTCCCAGTATCCGCGTTCATCCGACAAAAAACATCATGTGATATCCATCCAGTTTACTTTTATCAGTACTTATTAATTTTTTGAAAACAATCACTCTGCCCTATAGTGTTGTTATATACAGTCGTCGCCCCTGCGGTCCGGTTTACATCAACACGCCGGCCGACTCGCCCGTCCTCACCACCTTACAACGCCACGGACGACTCGCCCGTCCACCTTCGCCGCCGGTTCACGCGTCCGCGCTGGCTTACAATGCGGAGGACAACTTGCTCGTCCGCACCGGCTTACAAACGTCGTGGCCGATTTATCTGTCTACTCCCGCGGCAGATTCACCCGTGAGGGATTTCAGTTTCACCTAGTGAACATCAACTTCATGGTGGATTATTTTTTGGCCTAAACACATTAGGTGATGTCCATCTAAAAAATATTTTATTAGCACATATTACTTTTGTCAAAGATCAGTTTATCTTTGCCTTGGTCTGCAATATTGTTTATGCATGACAATTATTCACTGCAGAAGATATGGTTGTGTCATGGATATATAACTCGCGCCACCATTATAAGGTGCTAGTATCTTACCATGCCATCAAGATCGATAAATATATATGCAAGCCGCCATTTTGCAGACCGGTTTACATCAATATGATGTGGCTAACTCGCCCGCCCACGCCGGTTTACAACGCCGCGGCCGACTCATGTGTCTGGGCCGCCTCTGAAGCTGCGGTCATCTTTGTCGTCCGTCTCTCACGACATGGTCTACATCAACACACTAGGCCATACCTGTCTGCATGAGCTGTTTATTGACCGCCGTCTGCATGGATGACTCAATGGACATGCGCACAAGTCGCCGCCACTACAGTTTGGTTAGACTTCAAACAACCAGCTAGGATGAACTGTTGGCCGGATTAGTGACACAAATTATACGGAGTCATTTATGACCCGCCACAATCGACCTCAACGACAAGGATATACAATGAGTGTTTCAAAGATCATTAACTCGCCACCTTGCTTCCAGCTTCAACATATGACAGTGGTCCGCTGTTCAGCTAAATGTCGGTTTATATCACGGTCAAATATGGAGAATCTCAAGCCAACTCCTCGAGTCACCTTGAGACTCGAGGGCTACAATGACATGACTCAGCAAATCTTGCCAGTTTCAGCAAATTTAAGAACCCTAGGACGATGGAGGGAAAGATAACCCGGCCCCGGAGGCTACTGTTATATTGATGAAAATTTAAAAGCTATCAGAAAATTTCTAGCTTAAAAAGTATATGACAGTTATAAAATCCCGGCTCAATGAAGAAGTTCCGGGTCATCAGAAAGGATTCCAGTTTAAAATCCGGCTCAAGGGAAGTCAGTCTCACTGAAGCTCTCAAATATCCGGTTTACAATCCGGTTCAAAGGAAATCTGTTCTCCCAAAAAGCTCTGAAGCTCTCAAATCCGATTTAAAAAATGTCTGGTTCAAAAAGGAATTAACTTCTCACAAGTTCGAGTTTAAAGGCCGTCAGAAAATTTTCGGCTGAAAATGAAGATTCCGGTTTAAAATCTGGTTCAAGGGAAAGATGTCTCCCACAAAGCTTTGAAGCTCTCAATATCCAATTCAAAATCCCGGTTCAAGAAGAATTTATCTCTTGCAAAAAGTTAAAGTTTGCCGAAGAGGACCTGCTGCCATGATGCGCGGTTCAAACATGGGTATCCTGCCTTATTGGCTTATCATGTTATTGATCACATGGAGGCTTCTGTTTATAAAGCGGCGTCCGGTTTACCCCTTGATTCAGCTTATAAAGCCTTATATAATAATCACTTGGGGGCTTGGTCATACTCGAACCATAGCTACACCTCTTGATTGGCGCAAGGCCACCAGAAAAATCACTTGGGGGCTTGGTCGTGTCCAAACCATAGCTACACCAAAAAACTACTTAGGGGCCAAAGAGAGTGTTGCAAAAGAACAACTCAAACATAGGCACCCACTAAGCACAACTCAAAATGTTACTTGGGGATTCTTTGTTGTCGCAATGAACAAAGAATCTACACTTGTAATAGGCTATCAAGCAACGGCTTGGAAGCCTGGTGTATACACCTAAAACCTCGGGTTAGCCTGCCTTCTTAAGTAAGTCACTCCGCCTGTGTAAACTGGTATGACTCATCAAACTTTGACAAGTTACTCTGATAAGACCCTGAACTTGTCAAGTTAAAATGACGATTGGTTAAGGATTGAGGACCATCTTAAAAGGCTTTGCAAAATGGTTTAACTCAGTGGCCTGGCAGCCCATGAAAAGCCTCGACTACAAGTTTTCATCTGCTTTCATTTGATAAGTTTTTTCTCCTTTAATGAGATTTATAATGTTTTTTGATAAACCGGCGTTTATTAACCCAGCTCGGCTTTCAACTACAAGTTGTCAGTACATGATCAGTTATAATCCGACGCTTATTAACCCAGTCTGGTTTCGACTATAAGTCACCAGTATTATATATGGATAATTCGGTGTTTAATACAACCCGGTACGGTTTTATCATAAACCGGCAAAATATGGAAGGAGTTATCAGTACTCAAGATTGTGGTTATCACCCTTACTAATAAAAAGTTGGTAAGCCAACGATGTGATTCAATGTCACAGGTATGATATATTTCATATTTGATTATTCTTAAGTGCATCCTTGGTTATACACCCGGGTTATATGTTGGGCATTATGACCCGTCCGACGATAAACCGCCAGGACACTTTAAACTTGTTGTATGCAGAAACAGTTCGAATAAAGCATGATTATAAATCACCGGCGTTTATTAACCCGGCCTGGTTTTCGACTATAAGTCGCCAGTATGATGATAAATTATTCAGTGTTTATTAACCCGGACTGGCTTGGGATTATAAGTTGCCAGTCTATATGTTTGGATTGCGCCATTGGAATCCTGCGCTCATAAATCATTGGATTATATTATTAAAATCTTTAAATAGCCAACATTACTGGATTTTATTATGGTTATCAGTAACCAATATTATGATTAAGGTTTTCAAAGTCGCTTTAGCGCAATGGCTATTATATTATCATTGGATATGATTTATTCTACAATTGAAGGAATAATCCTGAGTCGTTGCAGGCTTACGACCCGGCACTTGGGGGCTACATTATTTAAGTTGAGATTATACTCCCTCCATCACAGTTTGTTGGGCGCATCTTGAAAACCAGATTTTTTCACTATCCACGAAAATAGGGCGCATCTCATTAACTATCCTATTAATTGGGGCGCATTAGGCTGCTTAAATTTCTCTTCCTCAACCGCATGCATGTGTGAACATGAATGATTTGTGCAGCGCATGCAAGTGTGAACATGAGTGCAAGTGGGAATCGGTTTCTTTATTTGCTCCGCATGGCCTCCCGCATGCAAGTGTGAACATGAGTGCATGCAAGTGTGAACATGAGTGCATGCGAGGCCTCCTCTCCCTCTCTCTCCTTCGGCTCCATTTTCATTTTGTGTTTGCATTCACAAGTGGAGACAGCAGGGTACTATAAAACCCCATATGTTTGAGTCCATGTGGCACACAAACCCGAACCAATGGACTCCAAGGATGGCCTAGGCGTGCTGGAGGTTCCTGCCATGGAGGAGATGCAAGGCGTGGTGGAGGTTCATGCCGTGGAGGAGGGGCTAGGCGTGGTCGACGCTCCTGCCATGGAGGAGGTGCTAGGCGCTCTCGAGGATCCTGCCGTGGAGGAGGTGCTAGGCGTGCTCGACGTTCATGTCGTGAAGGAGGTGGTGCAAGAGCAAGAGGTCAGAGGGCCGGTGCAAGAGCAAGAGGTGGTACGCAAAACCTACTCCAACCCGACCTCAACTTGTGAGGTGTGTATTCATCCGGCTTTGTGCCTCAAGTGTGGCATCCGCGGTGAGGCTTCCATATTCCTTTGCTTAGGATGTAGGCTCCCGGTACCAAAAGATTTGCGTTCTTGCGAGTCGTGTGGAAATCGTTGCCTCTGTGACAATTTTTGGTGCAAAGATTGTGCAACTAGAGTGGCGATAAACAAAGATGGGGTATGCATAAGGTGCCGTCGCAACCCATCTATCTATCTCGAGGACGAAAATAAAGCGCATAATGTGCCGGATAGTCAAGTTTAGATTCACCGGATGATGAAAATAAAGTGAGTTATAATGGTTTTATATGCTTCAAGTTTATAACATTACATGATCTTATGTAAGGAAGTGATGGAGGGAGTATTGCCATATGATCTTATGTAAGGAAGTGATGGAGGGAGTATTGCCATATGATCTTATGTAAGAAAGTGAGTATGAATATGGTTTTATATGATCTTATGTTTAATATGATCTTGTCATGTAATGTTATATGAAAATGGTTCAATGATAAGCATAAATTTTTCAGTTCAAAACAGTCCAGTACACACCACTCAAATGCACCCTCAAAAACCAAACACACAAGGGAGTAAGGTTAATGAAACTAATACTCGAATAGTAGCACCATCACATGAGGCAGTACAAAACAGGCCACAAAATATTTGATAAGGTTAATAAAACTAATACTCCAATAGTAGCACCATCACATGAGGCAATACAAATCATGTTGAGTTCAAGAACTCAATTGCCTGCTCAACATATTCTCGATCAATCGTCAAACGAACCGGGAGAAGTCCTTTTCTCTCTAATGCTTTTTTCTTCAAGTGAGGAACCGCATAGTGGATAGACCCCTTGTGCTTGATGATCTCTCTCATGCACGCTTGATGACTCAACCAGATCCTATTGAGCTTTTGATGGGGGTACTCAGCTAGGGATTGATTAACCTATGACACATAACAGCAAGAAAACTCAAATCAGTATATAAGCAAGTAGCTATGAATCACAAATAACATATAAATACTCAAATGGAACATTGCAAGACCTTTTGGACAATCTCAGCTAGGGTCTTGGGCATCTTTCTATGGAACATGGCTTGAATTGAGGCAAACCGACCAAGATCTAATATGTTTGTGTCAGGAGAATTAGGTGGTTGGTATATCATCCTAATATCCCAACCACCCCTAGCAGCTTCCTGCAAAAAAAGTGGATCATCTGGTTTTATATGAGTCCTAGCATTGTCCTGCTGTATGTAGATGGTGTTCCATCTATCATTCTCAGGCCACTTTTCCTTTATAGCCGGCAGTACGTATTTCACTAAGTATTCCCGACTTTTCTCCCTGTCCATCAGATGGCAAGGCTTCAGCTCCCATGTCCCTCTCAACCTATGGATATAGAAATAAAGTAAATAATGTGCACATAAAAATTTAGCAGAAAGTAGGAGTAGTAACAAGAACAAGTGCGGACCTGTTTTGACTCTTCTTTTTTTCTTGCACCCACTCTGTGTAAGCCCAAACCCCAATCTTGCCATCAAAAACACAATTGCCATGAGCATCATACCTTTGTCTAGCCATTGCGGACAAGAACATAATTTTTTGAATGTGGTTTTTATGTTTACATTCCCGGTGTGGTGCATTCTCTCTATGGCTCAAATACATGTTCTGGGTCTTCCGCGTGCGATAAAATCATTTCTCATCTATATGAACCACATCCATATCAGCCCTAAATGTGGGTTTGATACCGCTTAGGGACGTTAGGCTACATGGCTCAAGATGCTTAAGAGCATACTCCACACGAGCCCTTCGATTTTCATCAGTCAAGGCAGGCTTCAATTCACTCGTTATTCGTCTAATTTCCTTCATCTTCAACCTACAAGAAAATATAACAACCAATATATCAATGACAATACACATTTGACATGTAGAAAATTGACATATATCAATGTATAACGCTCGCCTCCGCCAAACAGTGGAAGTTGACACGTTCATATGTCTAGCAACTTGTTCTAATGTTGTTCTCTCTCCAGGTGGGATGGCCTCCAATGCATCTATGTTGAAATTAATCTTCTTCCTTCCTGATTTGAGCTTCCGATTGTTTTTACCCCAAGAATGCCGCCGCCTTTTTAGCCTCCCGCCATACCCTTTGCACTATCCTCCTAGGACAAATACAAGCTACTGCAACAGCTTTAGAAACTCCATGCTTCAACCTTTTACTCGTACCATTACGGGAAATGATCTCAGCATATATGTGACGCTTGTCATCGGTACTGTACTGTCTTCTTGTCTGCTTGTTCGACATAACATCTAGATGCATTGGAGAAATAATTAGACAAACAAAAAATATGGAAGATTAATGAAAGACAAATATGTTCTAAATGTGCTTACTCAAATCGATAGGTTGTCTTTGGGTTTGAACAGCCTCTTGACTAGGAGGGTATTCGTTGGCATGGGAAAAATTTGGGTTGTATCCAGTACCTCGGTAGCCAATGGTGCCCTCATTTCCACCGATACCTTGTAGTAACAGAAAAGGAAGCATATTAACCATGAGATTTTAGTTTATAATGTACATGAAAATTACTGTCTATGATTACAAGGCCGAACCTGTTGTGTTCTCTCCATTCATCATGTTGAGTTCTAGACCGAAGCCAGTTCCTTGGATCATGCACACGTGACAAGAGAAAACATATTACTACCAAACCAGAAGCATGATCTTGATTCAAGGGCAAACCACAAAAATTGCATGATCTACAAGACTAGAGGGTTTAGGGTTTACCTTCTGTGCTTCCACCATGGGAGGATCCTTCTCTGCTCCGATTGCCACCGGCGCCGGTACTGAACGTGAAGCCATGGGACTCGCTACCGCCGCTGCCAAACGATATCCCGCCGCCACCGCCAAACGAGATCGCGCCGCTGCCATTGATGAGGTTAAACCCCACGAACGTAGAACTGCCGATCCCTCCGCTGCCTGTACCGGCCGAGCCGACGGAGGCACTCCAGTTCAAGGAACCGGCCTCGTTAGGTGCCGGAGGGTGAGATGGGCGTGCGAGGCCGACGCGCCGTCGAGGCAAAGTAGTCGGAGGAGGAAGATGCTCGAAACCAGCCATGCCGATGGAGAAGGAAGGAACACCGTAGCGTCCGGTGAGACCAAGAGGAGGAAGTCCTCTGGCGGCGGTGCTCGGGCTGAAAGCGACCCTAGAAAGCCCACGGAGGCCAAGAGGAGGAGGCCGGCGATCTGCTGCACCTTGCTGCGGCGGCGCCATTGGAGAGAGGAGAGAAGATGAGCGCTGTCTGTTCGTGTCCCTCCTTCGCCGCAGCTACTTATAGAGCGGAACACCAGCGGGAACATCGGCGGGAGCTATTTCAACTCCGAAAATTTCGTTTTAGATTTGGCAGCGGAGATCGGCGGGAGATTTTGATCGCCAAAAAGGAAACTGCGCGGGGGAGAAAGGAAAGTGCGCGGGGAGAAAGGAAGGCGCGGGAGGAAGGAAAGTGCGCGGGGAGAAAGGAAGGCGCAGGAGGAAGAAGGAAATTGCTAAAATCTTGCTCTAAACCGTCTCCACCAATGCATGCGATTGACTCCTTCTTTTACTGGACGGGGAGGTTACAAAGCGTTGGTTTAGCGATTTATTAGGCGCATCTCCTTCAATTGAGCAGCTACGGCGCCTCCTTAATTCCTGCCAATCACACCGCACCTTGGGCCCAGAGATACGCGAGATGCGCCCAACAAACTGTGATGGAGGGAGTATCAAATATACAAGTCTCATGTCTCTGCAAGCATGCACCATGACACTTGGGGGCTAATGCAAAGTCATTTTTTGCTCATCTTATTGAAGATCTGACTCATCACATTGTAATGAGCCGGCCCTTGGGGGCTACCAATTACTCCTGTCAAGAATTCAAGGTACACAAGTCTTAAAACCATTATATTGAAAGGTCCACTGCTCAGTTGGTAAAGCACAAAGCTCTTAACCTTGTGGACGTGGGTTCAAAGCCCCATGGTGGAGTTACATCATATGATGTTGTTTTCAATGAAGCGTGATCATATTTATAAAGCCCCTACTCATTATTGCATAATGACCCGGCCCTTGGGGGCTACACTGGTTGATGTTTTTTGAGCATCAGGCAATTACAAGTCCCAGGTTACTGCAAGCATGACAACCCAGCACTTGGGGGCTACATAATATGGAGTATTCAGTTTTCACTAGTGACTGGGATGAACAACATGGATTTCTTCAACCAGTGCCAGTATTTATATTGAAGCAAGTCTTAAGCCATCGCTTTGTTCTGCTCAAGACTTGGGGGCTACAGGTAATATGGATATAACGGAGATAAATCTTCAAATTCTCAGTTCTGAGCAAATCAGATTGACCCAGTGTCTGCAACAATTATGACCCGGCGTCGGTAACAATTATGACTCGGTGCCATCAATATTTACAAACCAGTAATTTTGGTAATAATAAACCGGCAAGTTTTACATCTTCAAACCGGCTGAATATCAGATGAGTAAGACCAATATTTCTTAAGCTGGCGCTTTGCAAGCCGACTCAAGTGGATTATTCTTCACAATATTTTTCTATGAGAAACCAACGTCAGCAATTTGAGTATGAAGCTGGTTATTGACCCGGATTTTTTAGAAGGAGGAAATGACAAGGACTTTAAAGATGATCAAGTGCCGGCTTACAAGAATATTTAACCCGGAGCACAACCTGTCAAATTTGTTCTTGTGTTATTTTGCAGGATCAGTTTAACATGGATAAATCTAAATTAAACTGGGGGCTAATGTCGGGGATATAGCCCGCGGCGTAACCCGGCCGGAAGTATAAACCGGCCGGACTTGGTACTTCATTATAACCGGCCAGAGGACTGGCGATTCATGGATCTGGCAGTTCACTGGTCTGACGCTTTACGAGCCTGGAGATTCACGAATGACCCCAATGACAGGTCAGATAGAGGACAAGGCCCAAGGCCCAGAAGGCCGGTTCATGTTAATGATGGGCCGGTTTATGAGGAAAGCGTATGGACTATTCTCCTACAAAGGAAGCAAGACTAGACTCCACTTGTAATAGAGTAATCCTAGTCCAACTAGGACTAGTCATGTAAACCGCCCCTTCAACATATATAAGGAGGGGCAGGGCTCCCCAAAGAGCGACAGGCAAGAAGAAACAATCTCTAGGGCTAGACACAAAGAGCCGGTTTACCGACGACTCCCTCATGATGATAATGAGACCTAGCCACAAACAGCATGTAGGGTTGTTATCGGATGATGTTTCCCAGGGCCTGAAGCTGTCTAAACCCTTGTCTTGTGTTGTGTCTCTCGATTCCGTTCAACCCCTGTCAAGCTACCACATGACTAAGTACTTACACTAGGACAACTGCCGTGACAATTCCATGACAATGGTCTAGCAGATGTTATTCTAAAGGATCAGTAGGAGGTACAACAATAGAAGCAAGACCAACTATTTCATCCTTACTAGGCAATTCTTTTCATGAAGCTTTCTACTAAACTTGGAAAAATTAAACTCATGACACTCATCATCAAAGCTAACACCGACAGTTTGTTTCTCACAATCTATTTTAGCATTAACTGTATTCAAGAAAGGTCTACCAAAGATAATGGGACAAAAATCATCTTGTGGGAAACCAAGAACAAGAAAATCAGTAGGGTATTTTATTTTCCCACATAAGACTTCAACATCTCTAACAATCCCAAACGGTGTGATGGTGTCTCTATTAGCAAGTTTAATAGTAGCATCTATTTCTTCTATTTCGGTGAGTGCTATGTCATTCATAATTTCTTGATATAAGGCAAAAGGAATAGCACTCACGGTAGCACCTATGTCACATAAACCATGATAACAGTGATCTCCTATTTTAACTGAGACAACGGGCATGCCAACAACGGGTCTATGTTTTTCCTCTTTAACAGGTTTGGCAATTCTAGTAGCTTCATTATAGAAGTAAATAACATGCCCATCTATATTTTCTTCTAGGAGATCCTTAACCATAGCAACACTAGGTTCTACTTTGATTTGTTCATCAGGTTTAGGTGTTCTAATATAACTTTTGTTACCTGAGGGAGTCCTGGATTAGGGGGTCCTCGGTGTTGGGGAACGTAGTAATTTCAAAAAAAAATCCTACGCGCACGCAAGATCATGGTGATCCATAGCAATGAGAGGGGAGAGTGTTGTCCACGCACTCGTGAGACCGAAAGCGAAGCGTTATGACAACGCTGTTGATGTAGTCGTCGTCTTCACGATCGACCGATCCTAGTACCGAAAGTACGGCACCTCCGCGATCTTCACATCGCTCGGCTCGGTGACGCCCCACGAACTCACGATCCAGCAGAGTGTCAAGGAGAGCTTCACAAGACGATGGCGTGATGACAGTGATGATGAAGCTACCGGCGCAGGGCTTCGCCTAAGCACTACGATGATATGACCGAGGTGGATTATGGTGGAGGGGGGCACCGCACATGGCTAAGAGATCAATGATCAACTTGTGTGTTCTAGGGCACCCCCTTCCCCCGTATATAAAGGAGCAAGGGGGAGGCCGGCCGGACCTTGGGGCGCGCCAAGGAGGGGGAGGAGTCCTCCTTCTAGTAGGAGTAGGACTCCCCCTTTCCTAGTTCAACTAGGAGGAGGAAGGGGGAAGGAAGGAGAGGGAGAGGAGAAGGAAAGGGGGGAGCACCCCCCCCCCCCCCTCCCTAGTCCAGTTTGGACTCCCTATAGGGAGGGGGCGTGGCTGCCCCTTGTGGGCTGCATCCCCTCTTCCCTATGGCCCATGTAGGCCCAATAGTTCCCCCGGGGGTTCTGATAACCCCCCCGCACTCGGATAATTATCCGGTGACCCTCGAAACTCATCCGGTGTCTGAATATAGTCATCCAATATATCAACCTTTATGTCTCGACCATTTCGAGACTCCTCGTCATGTCCGTGATCACATCCGGGACTCCTAACTATCTTCGGTACATCAAAACACATGAACTCGTAATACCGATCATCACTGAACGTTAAGTGTGCGGACCCTACGGGTTCGAGAACTATGTAGACATGACCGAGACACATCTCCGGTCAATAACCAATAGCGGAACCTGGATGTTAATATTGGCTCCTACATATTCTATGAAGATCTTTATCGGTCAAACCGCATAACAACATACGTTGTTCCCTTTGTCATCGGTATGATACTTTCACGAGATTCGATCGTCGGTATCTCAATACCTAGTTCAATCTCGTTACCGGCAAGTCTCTTTACTCGTTCCATAATGCATCATCCCGCAACTAACTCATTAGTCACATTGCTTGCAAGGCTTATAGTGATGTGCATTACCGAGAGGGCCCAGAGATACCACTCCGACAATCGGAGTGACAAATCCTAATCTCGATATATGCCAACTCAACAAGTACCATCGGAGGCACCTGTACAACACCTTTATAATCACCCAGTTACGTTGTGATGTTTGGTGGCACACAAAGTGTTCCTCCGGTATTCAGGAGTTGCATAATCTCATAGTCATAGGAACATGTATAAGTCATGAAGAAAGCAATAGCAACATACTAAACGATCAAATGCTAAGCTAACGGAATGGGTCAAGTCAATCACATCATTCTCTAATGATGTGATCCCGTTAATAAAATGACAACTCATGTCTATGGCTAGGAAACTTAACCATCTTTGATTCAACGAGCTAGTCAAGTAGAGGCATACTAGTGACACTCTGTTTGTCTATGTATTCACACATGTACTAAGTTTCCGGTTAATACAATTCTACCATGAATAATAAACATTTATCATGATATAAGGAAATATAAATAACAACTTTATTATTTCCTTTAGGGCATATTTCCTTTAGTCTCCCACTTGCACTAGAGTCAATAATCTAGATTACACAATAATGATTCTAACACCCATGGTGTCTTGGTGTTGATCATGTTTTGCTCGTGAGAGAGGCTTAGTCAACGGGTCTGCAACATTCAGATCCGTATGTATCTTGCAAATCTCTATGTCTCCCTCCTTGACTTGATCGCGGATGGAATTGAAGCGTCTCTTGATGTGTTTGGTTCTCCTGTGAAATCTGGAATCCTTTGCCAAGGTAATTGCACCAGTATTGTCACAAAAGATTTTCATTGGACCCGATGCACTAGGTATGAAACCTAGATCGGATATGAACTCCTTCATCCAGACTCCTTCATTTGCTACTTCTGAAGCAGCTATGTACTCCACTTCACACGTAGATCCCGCCACGACGCTTTGTTTAGAACTGCACTAACTGACAGCTCCACCGTTCAATATAAATACGTATCCGGTTTGTGACTTAGAGTCATCCGGATCAGTGTCAAAGCTTGCATCGACGTAACCATTTACTTATTTGTGCTCTTTGTCACCTCCATAAACGAGAAACATATCCTTAGTCCTTTTCAGTTATTTCAGGATGTTCTTGACCGCTGTCCAGCGATCCACTCCTGGATTACTTTGGTACCTCCCTGCTAAACTGATAGCAAGGCAAACATCAGGTCTAGTACACAACATTGCATATATGATAGAGCCTATGACTGAAGCATAGGGAACACCTTTCATTTTCTCTCTATCTTCTGCAGTGGTCGAGCATTGAGTCTGACTCAACTTCACACCTTGTAACACAGGAAAGAACCCTTTCTTTGATTGATCCATTTTGAACTTTTTCAAAACTTTATCAAGGTATGTGCTTTGTCAAAGTCCAATTAAGCGTCTTGATCTATCTCTATAGATCTTGATGCCCAATATATAAGCAGCTTCACCGAGGTATTTCATTGAAAAACTCTTGTTCAAGTATCCTTTTATGCTATCCAGAAATTTTATATCATTTCCAATCAACAATATGTCATCCACATATAATATTAGAAATGCTACATAGCTCCCACTCACTTTCTTGTAATACAGGCTTCTCCAAAAGTCTGTATAAAACCATATGCTTTGATCACACTATCAAAACGTTTATTCCAACTCCGAGATGCTTGCACCAGTCCATAAATGGATTGATGGAGCTTGCACACTTTGTTAGCATCCTTTGGATCGATAAAACCTTCAGGTTGCATCATATACAACTCTTCTTCCGGAAATCCATTCATGAATGCAGTCTTTACATCCATTTGCCAAATTTCATAATCATAAAATTCAGCAATTGCTAACATGATTCTGACGGACTTAAGCATCGCTACAGGTGAGAAGGCCTCATCGTAGTCAACTCCTTGAACTTTCGAAAACCTTTCGCAACAAGTCGAGCTTTGTAGACAGTAACATTACTGTCAGCGTCAATCTTCTTCTTGAAGATCCATTTATTCTCGATGGCTTGTCGGTCATCGGGCAAGTCAACCAAAGTCCACACTTTGTTCTCATACATGGATCCCATCTCAGATTTCATGGCCTCAAGCCATTTCGTGGAATCTGGGCTCATCATCGCTTCCTCATAGTTCGTAGGTTCGTCATGGTCAAGTAACATGACCTCCAGAATAGGATTACCGTACCACTCTGGTGTGGATCTTACTCTTGTTGACCTACGAGGTTCGGTAGTAACTTGATCTGAAGTTACATGATCATCATCATTAGCTTCCTCACTAGTTGGTGAAGGACTCACAGGAATAGATTTATGTGATGAACTACTTTCCAATAAGGGAGCAGGTACAGTTACCTCATCAAGTTCTACTTTCCTCCTACTCACTTCTTTCGAGAGAAACTCCTTCTCTAGAAAGGATCCATTCTTACCAACGAATGTCTTGCCTTCGGATCTATGATAGAAGGTGTACCCAACAGTCTCCTTTGGGTATCCTATGAAGACACATTTCTCTGATTTGGGTTCGAGCTTATCAGGTTGAAGCTTTTTCACATAAGCAGCGCAGCCCCAAACTTTAAGAAACGACAAGTTTGGTTTCTTGCCAAACCATAGTTCATAAGGTGTCGTCTCAAGGGATTTATATGGTGCCCTATTTAACGTGAATGCAGCCGTCTCTAAAGCATAACCCCAAAATGATAGCGGTAAATCAGTAAGAGACATCATAGATCGCACCATATCTAGTAAAGTACGATTACGACGTTCGGACACACCATTAAGCTGTGGTATTCCGGGTGGCGTGAGTTGCGAAACTATTCCGCATTGTTTCAAATGAATACCAAACTCGTAACTCAAATATTCTCCTCCACGATCAGATCGTAGAAACTTTATTTTCTTGTTACGATGATTTTCCACTTCACTCTGAAATTCTTTGAAATTTTCAAATGTTTCAGACTTATGTTTCATCAAGTAGATATACCCATATCTGCTCAAATCATCTATGAAGGTGAGAAAATAACGATACCCGCCGCGAGCCTCAACATTCATCGGACCACATACATCAGTACGTAGATTTCCAACAAATCTGCTGCTCGCTCCATTGTTCCGGAGAACGGAGTTTTAGTCATCTTGCCCATGAGGCATTGTCGGTGTCAAAACCGGCGGATCTCGGGTAGGGGGTCCCGAACTGTGCGTCTAGGCGGATGGTAACAGGAGACAAGGGACACGATGTTTTTACCCAGGTTCGGGCCCTCTCGATGGAGGTAAAACCCTACTCCCGCTTGATTAATATTGATGATATGGGTAGTACAAGAGTGGATCTACCACGAGATCAAAGAGGCTAAACCCTAGAAGCTAGCCTATGGTATGATTGTTGTTCGCCCCACGGACTAAAACCCTCCGGTTTATATAGACACCGGATAGGGTTAGGGTTACACAGAGTCGGTTACAACGGTAGGAGATCTACATATCCATATCGCCAAGCTTGCCTTCCACGCCAAGGAAAGTCCCATCCGTACACGGGACGAAGTCTTCAATCTTGTATCTTCATAGTCCAGGAGTCTGGCCAACGGTGATAGTTCGGCTATCCGGACACCCCTAATCCAGGACTCCCTCAAGAGTCTCCTGAACCAGGCTTCAATGAGGATGAGTCCGGCGCGCATATTGTCTTCGGCATTGCAAGGCGGGTTCCTCCTCCGAATACTTCATAGAAGATTTTGAACAAAAGGATTGTGTCCGGCTCTACAAAACAAGTTCCACATACCACCATAGAGAGAATAACCTTTGCACAGATCTGCTGACGTATTCCGTGGCGTGACATCACACCACGGCCAGGCCTTTATACGAATCGTTTTTACTGTTCCACCTCGGTAGCGTTTAGCGAGGCGGTTTCCTTGGCACGCCTTATCGAGCGGAGATCGTGCCCCTTATTCCGGATTCACATCAATACGGACATGGGTAACCCAACCGCGCCATTGATTACGGTGCTTGGGAGATAAGCGAAGTTTTACCAGGTGGCGGGGGACGCATAGCTTCGTCATTCATATAAGGGGATAAGGATCCACCTTTTAACCCACGCCTTCTTCCTCCTTTGCTCATCCATTTCCAAGACTCGAGCTCCAGCGCCCAAGTCCGCACATCCCTCCTCAACCTTCTCCAGCCATGTCCAGAGCGGGAGGCAAGTGGATGGTCTCCTCCGTCCACGGAGGGACAAGTCAAAATGTCATGGAAGGCCGGATACTTGTCCAATGACATCGCGCACCGGCTCCCCGACGAGGGCAGCTCATTCCCACCCCAGGCCCCATGAGAGGGTGGTGTTCCTCACCCACTTCCTCCATGGACTAGGTTTTCCACTTCACCCATTTGTCCGGGGCTCATGTTCTACTATGGCCTGGATTTCCATGATCCGCCCCAATTTCATCCTCAACATCTCGGTGTTCATCGTCAGGTGCGAGGCCTTTCTTCAGATCCAGCCCCACTTCGCTTATGGCTGAAGACCTTCAATGTCAAGCCAAGGTAGTGGGCGGCCGCCAAGCGGAGTCTTGGAGGTGCCATGGTTGGCAAGATGGCCAAAGTCCTATGGCTCGAGGGCTCCTTTGTGGAGACCGTGAAGGGGTGGCAATCGGGTGGTTCTACATCACCGAGCCAGCGACCCTAAATGGGCAGCGCCCCGAATTCAGATCTGGTTTCCCTCGCTGCTCACCTCTTGGAAAGAGACGGGCCTGACGTGGGGTAATCCGGAAGAGCTGACCGGACTCCAAACCTGCATGCAAACCCTAGTGGACAAGAATCTCAGGCTTGTCAATGTAGTCCAGGTTATGCTCATCCGCCGGATCCTCCCATGCCAACAACGGGCCTTCAAATTGTGGGAGTTCGATCCGGCACAGAACCAAACTCTGAAAAGTCTATTCGACACTACGTACGAAGATGCCTGGAAGGTGATGTTCAAGGGCGCCGAGGCTCCCACATCCGCTACCGAAGATCGCGGATTCAGCTCGCAGCGCCAAGCTACCGAGGTAAGCTATTTTACCCTTTACGGGACTCTTGTTTTCATAGTTTGACTCTATGTGGGATCTAAACTCCCTTACCTTTTGACAGATCGGCGTAACACGTCCGGGCAGGTTAACTGTCCGGCCTCCTTGCCGAAGACCCAGCGGACGCCCGCTGACGGGCTCTTGGCTCCGCACCTCACGTGGTGCCGAAGAAGAAGGCCACGGGGACTCGAAGGAGCGCCCGACGCCAGGTGTTGTCAGACTCATCGTCCAACGACTCTGAGGCGGAATCCTCCCCTGAGGACGGCGAGGAGGAAAAAGAAGCCTCTCCCCCAGTGGGGGGGGGGGGGGAGAGAAGAAAAGGAAGGCCGCCCCGACTGGGGAGGCCGGAGGGTCCAAGAAAGGAAGGACCCTTCCTCCGGACTTCTCCACCAACCCCGACAACGACGAGGACGATTGGCCACCAAGGGCCAAGCCCCTGGCGAGATCGTAAGTGTCCGGACTCCGAATAGCTCATGACTTTTTATTTGTCGCATAGTGTCTTCTAACGCCGAATATAACCATGTAGCCCGCCCAAGGACGAGCTCGCCGCTTGCCGAGCGGCTCCTCGATTCGCTCGGATGTGAATAGCACATCACTTTCGACCGCCTCCTCTCCTCGTGGACGCAGCATTTACACCGCGGTGGAGTCCCAAAAGGCCCAGCCAGAGGAGGTGGTCTGGAGGCGCCGCAAGGCGACCTCCCGGACTCGGCGCAAAGGGGCGAGACCCCGAGAGGGCTCTAAGTCCGGCCTGTCTTGGACTCCGTCTCGAACCTTCAGTGGTTCCGATGTCCGGCAAGCGGCCCCTTCGTAAGAAGGGCAAGACTACGACGCCGGTGACGTCCGTCCATCCGGAGGCACCGGATAGCTTGCTGGAGGCGCTTAACGGCGCCTCCATCGACGAGGAGCACAACACTGTTATGAGTGTGGTGATCCAGAAAGTTCAGTCCGCCAAGAGCGGGCTGACTGAAGCCTGTACCAGCCTTCAAACAGGCTTTGAGGTAAATTTATAATATGTAAAAATATTACCGCATAGACAGTAGCCCCTGATGCTTAGTTCGGTGTTCGGAAAGAAAAGTCGGACTGAGGATCTTAAAAGATATCTGTGAGGAGTCTAACATAAGTATGTCAATATGGGAATGCAAAGGCGCTGCCGACCTCTACCGTGACCGATCATGGAGGTCAATGCATTGAAGCAGAGCCTCGAGCGGTCCGAGGACGAGCTCGGCCTTACCAAGAAGCTGCTCGAGGACAAGGAAGGTAAGTAATACCTTATTAAAGTAATACCTTATAGAAAGGATTTGGTTGCAAAAATGACAGGACTAACATGGGTATTGTAGGGGCCACGAACGAGGTGGCGACCCTGAAGGAAGCGGTGTCCACGGCCAAAAGCAAAGCGGCCGCGGAGCGCACCGAGCGAGAGAAGCAGGAGGTGCGGGTGGCGGAGGTGCAGCAAGAGCTCCAGGCTCTCGTGGAAAAACACGAGAGTTTGGAGCGTGACTCGAAGACCTGAGAGTCTGAGCTCGCCTCGGCTCTTGAGAGTGCCAAAGCCGCTAAGGCCGAAGCCCAAAAAGCCCTCCAGGAAATTGAATCATTAAAGAAGATAGCGGCGGGTAAGGCATTCTTTATGCAAAGCAAGCATGTGAAAGTGAATTATCTATTACCTACCCGAATCCGGAGCTCTCCAGGAGCATTCGCAGATCTGCCCCGTAGTGTGTCTGATGCTACCACGTTCTACCGCGCCGAGGAGGGGAGCTCGACGGAAAAGGTGTTCGTCTCGATGTCGAGGCCGGACATCCGGCAGCTGAGCGACCACCAGCTTAAGCTGGTCGAGCTCCACAAGGTCGCTGAATGTGCCATGAAGGGCCTCATAGTTTGGCTGTGGCCTCTGGAAGCCATGCACAGGAGCTACTTGGGCTAGTCACGGTGGCTGGTGGACGCATGTCCATGGATTGAAGTCATCAAGCGCTCCATCTGCATTGAAGGTGCCTGTCGGGCCCTTGCCCGTGCTAAAGTGCACCGGGCAAGATGGATCTTGAGAAGCTTGTGACGGACGGGCCACCGCCGGGCAAGGCATCGCAAGCCCGAAATGTACTATGAGGGCGTCTCAAGGGTGCCCGCCTTATAAGCGGGTGAATGCTCCAAACATGTAATTTTGAATAGACTCGCATTTGTTATCCTGTCGCTGAAAACTTGTTCATATCGCTTAAGCAACGCTTGTGAATTTAAAATATTACCTTCATGCGGCCGTTTATCGAATTTGAGAGATGGCAAGTCGTTGGCTTCAGCCCCCATGCCACGAAAGTGTTGGGGTGTTCGGGATAAACTTGAGCGCTCTTGTTCCCATTCTTGGGTCCTTCGAGGGAGGCGCTCAACGCAACGAACAAGGCAACCGGACTATAGTGCTTGAACACTCTCACTTAGCCATAGAATTCTATAATTTTAAATTTCGGCGAAGCCCCTAGTATTCGGAAGACCGAATTCGGGGCGCTATCCACGCCTTGGACAGACAATGCCGACTCCTCTCTCTAAGCGGCATAAGTCTTTAGGGACCCGAAAAAATCTCTCGAACAGCGACCAGCTCTCGCCCTATCATGATGGTCAGTTTTAGCTTTCTCCACTGAGGTGCTCAACCCAGCTCAACCGGGGCACAATCGCAGTGGTTCTCCCAGCGCTACCTTAGCTGATATAACGGAACGTAAGGTACCAAAACATGGGAGCCGGGCAAACCCAATTATTGACCCAAGACATGATTCGGAGCCGATGCATATAATGCTATAAGTTCGGCGTGCCGCACTTGTGAAAGTGTTCGGACTTATCACACCATATTTTTGGGGTACTTAAGCCCCTGGTGTATTGGTCGTACCAAAGTGTACGGGTGCAACGTGTCATGAATGAACATATGTATAGATAAAGAAAGGAGTGCAATAATAGGCAAAAGCTATGTATTGTTTATTCAAAAGGTACTGCAATGTAAGCGAGCGATACAAATAGTGCGATAAGCAAGGGATGGGACTATTTAACATGTCCCCTCCAGGTAAGCTGCGAGATGGTATGTAAAACAGGTATAATGCTCGTAGTAGAGACCACCTGGACACTCGACGTAGCTTTCTTCTTCCCTGGCTGTTGCATCGTGAGTTCGGCAATTCTAGTGCCGGACAGGGCTTCTGGAAAACGGAGTCCTGAAAGTAAGAGAAAAGAAGAAAGAAAAAGAATGACACAATCGAGAGCCCCTGGTATGGTTGAGCCGCGTGCAGGCGTGCCGTGGTCGTGCTCCCTCCCTTATGCCCATGGTATCTCCAGAGCGTAGTTATGTACGCCAGAGTACTGGCTTCGCAATTTCGCGAGGGCTGTGGTTGGGGCCGGATTGCTACGCGTGCTCGGATCGTACCAGGCGGTCTTGTTGTAGGTTACTCCGGGCGCGCTTGACGGTGTCCGTACGTTTAGTAGCCGGACTCGAGAATTGCTGTGAGAGGCAGCTTTGCACCTCCGCCGCGAGGGCCACCGTATGCTCCTCTGTTCGGAGAGAGCGTTCGGTGTTTCCATTGACCGTGATTACTCCTCGAGGGCCTGGCATCTTGAGCTTGAGGTATGCGTGAGTCTGGCACCGCATTGAAGTTTACCGTGCGGTTCGTCCAAGCGATGCGTGATAGCCGCTTGAACGGGACTATGTCGAAGATTAACTCTTCGCTCGGAAGTTATCCGGGATCCAAGACCACTTCGAGTGTAACCGAGCACGCATAATTGGCCTCTACACACGGTATGACGCCTTTAAAGGTCGTCTTTGTGGGTTTAATCCTTGAGGGGTCTATGCCCATTTTGCGCACTGTATCCTGATAGAGCAGGTTCAGGCTGCTACCGCCGTCCATCAAGGCTCTAGTGAGGTGAAATCCGTCGATGATTGGGTCAATAACCAATGCGGCGAATCCGCCGTGGCGGATGCTAGTGGGGTGGTCCCTTCGATCAAAGGTGATCAGGCAGGAGGACCATGGGTTGAACTTTGGGGCGACTGGCTCCATCGCATATACGTCCCTTAGTGCACGCTTCCGCTCCCTTTTGGGTATGTGGGTTGCGTATATCATGTTCACCGTCCGCACTTGTGGGGGAAGCCCTTCTGTCCTCTATTGTTCGGGCGGCCGGGCTCCTCCTCGTCATCGCTATGCAGCCCCTTGTCATTGAGTTCGGCATTTAACTTGCCTGCCTGTTTGAAGACCCAACAATCCCTGTTGGTGTGGTTGGCTGGTTTTTCGGGGGTGCCATGTATTTGGCACGAGGGATCGAGTATTCGGTCCAGATTGGACGGGCCCTGAGTATTTCTTCTGAACGTCTTTTTCCGCTGACCTCGTTTAGAGCCTCTGAATCCGGCATTGACTGTTGTATCATCAGCATTATCGCCGTTAATCACGGCGCTTATTGCTTGTTGACGCCGACCTGCCATTGCTGTCCTTGGTGTCCGAACTACCGTGGTTTTTGGTCAAGTTGTTACTACGAGCCAGCCAGCTGTCCTCTCCTAGCAAAAGCGGGTCATGAGTGTTGTGAGGGCTGCCATGGATTTCGCTTTTCCTGTCCTAGGTGCCGGGCAAGCCACTCGTCATGGATGTTATGTTTGAAGGCTGCAAGGGCCTCTGCATCCGGCAAATAACGATTTGATTTTTTCTTTGTTAGGAACCGTGTCCGTAATTGTTCCGCTGATTCTTCCGGCTGCTGAATTATGTGGTTGAGGTCATCGGCGTCGTGGTCGCACATATGTGCCCGGAAGTTATCAAGGAATGCAGCTTCCATGTCCTCCCAACAACCAATTGATTCTCCGGGCAAGTCGTTAAGCCAATGCCGAGCTGGTCCTTTAAGCTTGAGTGGGAGGTATTTGATGGCGTGTAGATCATCACCGGGCCATGTGGATATGGAGGAGGTAGTCCTCGATCCAAACCGCAGGATCTGTTGTCTTTGTCGTATGATTCGATGTTTACGGGTTTGAAACCCTCGGGATTTGATGATCCATCACTTCGTACATGAAGCATAGTGGGTGTCTTGGCGCCTACAGTATTGAGCTATATCACGGCGCAGCTCAAATGAGCTTTGTCTATTGTGTTCGCCCGCCAGAATTGTCAGATCCGCGTGTGGTTATCATCGCGCGTGTCGTGGCGCCCACGCGATCCGTAGATCGATCTTGTTTGCCTTGCCTTGTCCTCCAATATGTCTCGCAGGTCTGGCGTGTTTCCCCGTGCCTTGGTACTTTTCGAGCGACGCCGGGGTGCGGCTTGAATGGAGGGCCTAGAGGCCTCTCTGTCATGGCCACGGGGTGGCCGGTCGGCCGCATCATGCGCTGGTGATGTAGGTTTGGGTGCTTCCTCCTCTAATTAGGGTAGCAGCCTGCGTTTTGGGTATCTTTTGGAGGGGCGTTCGAGTTTGTACTCTTCGGCTGCAAGGACTTCAGTCCATCTATCAGCTAGCAAGTCTTGGTCAGCTCTAAGCGCCTGCTGCTTCTTCTTGAGGCTGCTTGTCGTGGCCATAAGCCTGCGTTTGAAACGCTCCTGTTCGGCGGGATCCTCAGGCACGACAAATTATTCGTCGTCGAGGCTTGCCTCATCTTCGGAGGGAGGCATATAATTATCGGCCTCCACCTCCCTGTCTGCCGCTCTATCATGAGGGCTGGCTTCCCCCTCCTCCTGTGTTGAATCCTGCTGGAGGAGGTTGTCTTCGGCACTGTCCGGGGTGTTTTATCTCCCGTGCTGGAATCACTGGTTTTGCTGTGGCGGGCTTTAGAGCGGCGCCGCTGACGCCGGCGCTTGGGCTGTTTCTTGGAGGGGTCATCCTCTGTTGTTCCATCGCCGTTCCCATCTTTTGGGATGTCCACCATGTATATGTCGTATGACGAGGTGGCCTTCCGCCCTCGTAGGCGCTGGTTCTTGGTCGCCTCCCGCATCGTCAGTCCATACCGCGTCGATGTCTTGAGTCGAAGTCGAGCATGTCGGTTAAATCATCGGCAGTGGCTACAAAGTGGGTGGTGGGTGGGCGTTGAATTTCTTCCTCGTCCGCATCCCAACCTTCCCGACCGTAGTCCGGCAGGCTCTCCGATAAAGAGAGAGACATTAGTGAATTCGAGGATGTCGCCAAAGGGCGAAAAGTCTTTGAAAGATGTCGCGATGAACTCCATAACCGCGCCCAATTGGATTCGATTGGCGGGCGCGGAGGGTTGAGTCCGGAGAGGAGTCTGGCACCTTGGAGTCACGGTCTTCGCAGCGACAGGGGACGGAGTTCGGCTCAATCGCCCGTGAGATCGTAGCCCCGAGGCGGTGTCCAGCCACTCGTCCTCGATCGGCGGAGTCGGCTCCGAAGCTAAGGTCGGAGCGGGCCGTGCGTCCTCGAGCAATCGTTGGCGGCAGAGCTAGATCGTGCCCATCGAGGCAGTCTGGCAGCGCTTGGCTGTGGCTCGAATTGTCGAAGATCAAGCCTCCGCGGATGTCGGCCGTGTAGTTCAAACTCCCAAATCTGACACGATGCCCGAGCGTAGCTTTTGATCTGCTCCAGATGGCCAAGTGAATTGGCCCGCATTACCAAAGCCACCGAATCTGAAGATCTGACCGGGAGAAAAGTCTCACCCTGGACCGCGTCGTTGTGGATGATCGAAGGAGCCATCAGGCCTAAGGATGACGACAGGAGGAACTCTCAATGAAAGCACCAATGTCGGTGTCAAAACCGCGGATCTCGGTAGGGGTCCCGAACCGTGCGTCTAGGCGGATGGTAACAGGAGACAAGGGACACGATGTTTTTACCCAGGTTCGGGCCCTCTCGATGGAGGTAAAACCCTACTCCCCTTGATTACTATTGATGATATGGGTAGTACAAGAGTGGATCTACCACGAGATCAAAGAGGCTAAACCCTAGAAGCTAGCCTATGGTATGATTGTTGTTCGTCCTACGGACTAAAACCCTCCGGTTTATATAGACACCGGATAGGGTTAGGGTTACACGGAGTCAGTTACAACGGTAGGAGATCTACATATCCGTGTCGCCAAGCTTTCCTTCCACGCCAAGGAAAGTCCCATCCGGACACGGGACGAAGTCTTCAATCTTGTATCTTCATAGTCCGGGAGTCCGGCCAACAGTGATAGTTCGGCTATCCGGACACCCCCTAATCCAGGACTCCCTCAGGCATGGTTCGCAAGTAAAAAGAGATTCATAATCAAGTGATTCCAAAAGTCCATCAGAATGGAGTTTCTTCATGCGCTTTACACCAATATGACCCAAACGACAGTGCCACAAATAAGTTGCACTATCATTATCAAGTCTGCATCTTTTGGCTTCAATATTAGGAATATGTATGTCACTACTATCGAGATTCAACAAAAATAGACCACTTTTCAAGGGTGCATGACCATAAAAGATATTACTCATATAAATAGAACAACCATTATTCTCTGATTTAAATGAATAACCATCTTGCATCAAACAAGATCCAGATATAATGTTCATGCTTAACACTGGCACCAAATAACAACTATTCAGGTCTAAAACTAATCCCAAAGGTAGATGTAGAGGTAGCGTGCCGACCGCGATCACATCGACTTTGGAACCATTTCCCACGCGCATCGTCACCTCGTCCTTAGCCAATCTTCGCTTAGTCCGTAGTCCATGTTTCAAGTTGCAAATATTAGCAATGTAACCAAGATCAAATACCCAAAGCTCTGCGAGCATTAGTAAGGTACACATCAATAACATGTATATCACATATACCTTTGTTCACCTTGCCATCCTTCTTATCCGCCAAATACTTGGGGCAGTTCTGCTTCCATTGACCAGTCCCTTTGCAGTAGAAGAACTCAGTCTCAGGCTTAGGTCCAGACTTGGGCATCTTCCCTTGAGCAGCAACTTGCTTGCCGTTCTTCTTGAAGTTCCCCTTCTTCCATTTACCCTTCTTCTTAAAACTGGTGGACTTGTTGACCATCAACGCTTGATGCTCCTTCTTGATTTCTACCTTCGCAGCCTTTAGCATTGCGAAGAGCTCGAGAAAAATTGTCTTATCCATACCTTGCATGTTATAGTTCATCGCAAAGCTCTTGTAGCTTGGTGGCAGTGATTGAAGAATTCTGTCAATGACACTATCATCAGGAAGATTAACTCCCAGTTGAATCAAGTGATTGTTATACCCAGACATTTTGAGTTTATGCTCACTGACAGAACTATTCTCCTCCATTTTGTAGCTGTAAAACTTATTGGAGACTTCATATCTCTCAATCCGGGCATTTGCTTGAAATATTAACTTCAACTCCTAGAACATCTCATATGCACCATGACGTTCAAAATGTCGTTGAAGTCCCAGTTCTAAGCCGTAAAGCATGGCACACTGAACTATCGAGTAGTCATCAGCTTTGCTCTGCCAGACGTTCATAACATCTGGCATTGCTCCTGCAGCGGGTTTGGCACCTAGCGGTGCTTCCAGGACGTAATTCTTCTGTGCAGCAATGAGGATAATCCTCAAGTTACAGATCCAATCCGTGTAGTTGCTACCATCATCTTTCAACTTAGCTTTCTCTAGGAACGCATTAAAATTCAACGGAACAACAGCACGGGCCATCTATCTACAACAACATAGACATGCAAAATACTATCAGGTACTAAGTTCATGATAAATTAAAGTTCAATTAATCATATTACTAAAGAACTCCCACTTAGATAGACATCCCTCTAATCATCTAAGTGATCACGTGATCCATATCAACTAAACCATGTCCGACCATCACGTGAAATGGAGTAGTTTTCAATGGTGAACATCACTATGTTGATCATATCTACAATATGATTCACGCTCGACCTTTCGGTCTCAGTATTCCGAGGCCATATCTGCATATGGTAGGCTCGTCAAGTTTAACCCGAGTATTCTGCATGTGCAAAACTGGCTTGCACCCGTTGTATGTGAACGTAGAGCTTATCACACCCGATCATCATGTGGTGTCTCGGCACGACGAACTTTCGCAACAATGCATACTCAGGGAGAACACTTGTCCCTTGAAATTTAGTGAGAGATCATCTTATAATGCTACCGTCGAACTAAGCAAAATAAGATGCATAAAGGATAAACATCACATGCAATCTATATAAGTGATATGATATGGCCATCATCTTGTGCCTTTGATCTCCATCTCCAAAGCACCGTCATGATCACCATCATCATGGGCGCGACACCTTGATCTCCATCGTAGCATTGTTTTCGTCTCGCCAACTATTGCTTCTACGACTATCGCTACCGCTTAATGATAAAGTAAAGCAATTACATGGCAATTGCATTTCATACAATAAAACGACAACCATATGGCTCCTGCCAGTTGCCGATAACTCCGTTACAAAACATGATCATCTCATACAATAAAATTTAGCATCATGTCTTGACCATATCACATCACAACATGCCCTGCAAAAACAAGTTAGACGTCCTCTACATTGTTGTTGCAAGTTTTACGTGGCTGCTACGGGCTGAGCAAGAACCGTTCTTAACTACGCATCAAAACCACAACGATTTTTCGTCAAGTATGCGCTGTTTTAACCTTCAACAAGGACCGGGCGCAGCCACACTCGATTCAACTAAAGTTGGAGAAACTGACACCCGCCAGCCACCTATGTGCGAAGCACGTCGGCAGAACCAGTCTCGCGTAAGTGTACGCGTAATGTCGGTCCGGGCCGCTTCATCCAACAATACCGTTGTCGGTGTCAAAACCGGCGGATCTCGGGTAGGGGGTCTCGAACTGTGCGTCTAGGCGGATGGTAACAGGAGACAAGGGAAACGATGTTTTTACCCAGGTTCGGGCCCTCTCGATGGAGGTAATACCCTACTCCTGCTTGATTAATATTGATGATATGGATAGTACAAGAGTAGATCTACCACGAGATCAAGGAGGCTAAACCTAGAAGCTAGCCTATGGTATGATTGTTGTTCGATCCTACGGACTAAAACCCTCCGGTTTATATAGACACCGGATAGGTTAGGGTTACCACAGTCGGTTACAATGGTAGGAGATCTACATATCAGTATCGCCAAGCTTGCCTTCCACGCCAAGGAAAGTCCCATCCGGACACGGGACGAAGTCTTCAATCTTGTATCTTCATAGTCTTCGAGTCCGGCCGTGACGATAGTCCGGCTATCCGGACACCCCCTAGTCCGGGACTCCCTCAGTAGCCCCTGAACCAGGCTTCAATGACGATGAGTCCAGCGCGTTGATTGTGTTCGGCATTGCGAGGCGGGTTCCTCCTCCGAATACTTCATAGAAGGTTTTGAACACAAGGATAGTGTCCGGCTCTGCAAAACAAGTTCCACATAACACCGTAGAGAGAATAATTTTTGCACAGATCTGCTGACGTATTCCGTGGCGTGACATCACACCACGGCCAGGCCTTCATACGAATCGTTTTTACTATTCCACCTCAGCGCATTTAGCGAGGCAGTTTCCTTGGCACGTCTTATCAAAGCATAGATCGTGCCCCCTTATTCCGGGATTCTCATCAATACGGACGTGGGTAACCCATCCGCGTCATTGATTACGGCGCTTGGGAAATAAGCGAGTTTTACCAGTGGTGGGGGACGATAGCTTCGTCCGTCTATATAAGGGATAAGGATCCACCTTTTCACCCACGCCTTCTTCCTCCTTTGCTTATCCATTTCTGCGCACTCGAGCTCCAGCGCCCAAGTTCGCACATCCCACCTCAACCTTCTCCAACCATGTCAGGAGCGGGAGGCAGGTGGATGGCCTCCTCCGTCACGGAGGGGCACATCAAAAGACTGCGGGAGGCCGGATACTTGTCCGGCGACATTATGCGACAGCTGCTGCCCAAGCGGGCAGCTTATTCCAACCCCGGCCCCATGAGAGGGTAGTGTTTCTCCCCACTTCCTCCATGGACTTGGTTTTCCACTTCACCCATTTATCCGGGGCTCATGTTCTACTACGGCCTGGACTTCCACGTACTGGCCCCGAATTTCATCCTCAACATCTCGGCGTTGATCGTAGTGTTCGATGCTTTCCTCTGCATCCAGACCCACGTCGGCATATGGCAGAAGATCTTCAAAGTACGGCCAAAGGTAGTGGGCGGCCGTCAAGCGGAGTGCTAAGGCGCCATGGTTGGCAAGATGGCCAAGGTCCTATGGCTCGAGGGCGCCTTTGTGGAGACCATAAAGGGGTGGCAATCGGGGTGGTTCTACATCACCGAGCCACGCGACCCCGAATGGGTGGCGGCCCCCGAATTCAGATCTGGCTTCCCCACACGGCTCTCGTCATGGAAGGAGACGGGCCTGACGTGGGGGGATTCGGAAGAGCTATCCGGACTCCAAACATGCGTCTGAAACCTGGTGGACAAGAATCTCAGGCTTGTCGACGTAATCCAGGTGATGCTCATCCGCCGGATTCTCCCATGCCAACAACGGGCCTTTAACTTGTGGGAGTTCGATCCGGCACAGCACCGAACCTTGAGCCGGCTCTTCGACACTACGTATGAAGATGCCTGGAAGTCGCTGTTCAAGGGCGCTGAAGCCCCAATATCCGCTAACAAGGATCGCGGATACAGCTCGCAGCGTCCAGCCGGCGAGGTAAGTTATTTTACCCTTTACGGGACTCTTTTTTCATAGATTGACTCTACGTGGGATCTAAAATTCCCTAATCTTTGACAGATCGGCTGAAGACGTCCGGACAGATTAACTGTCCGGCTCCTTTGCCGGAAGACCCGGAGGACGCCTTGGATTAGACAGGGCTCTTGGCTCGGCACCGCACGTGGTGCGGAGAAGAAGGCTAAGAAGGAGGCCACGGGAACTCGAAGGAGCTCCGACGCCAGTGCTATCACGATTCGAAGCGTAATCTTCTCACGAAGACGAGGAGGAAGAAGAAGCTCCTCCCCACCGGGAGGAGAAGAAAGGAAGGCCGCCCCAACCGGGAGGCCGGAGGGTCCAAGAAGGGAAGAACCCTTCCTCCGGACTTCTCCACCAACGTCGACGACGACGAGGAGGATTGGCCTACAAGGGCCAAGCCCCTGGCGAGATCGTAAGTGTCCGGATACCCATGGTTTTTTATTATTGCAGAGTGTTCTCTAATGTCGAACAACCGTGCAGCCCGCCTAAGGGCGAGTTCGCCGATTCATCGAGCGGGTCCACAGGCTCGTCGGAAATGGAGAGTACTTTGCTTCCGACCGCCTCCTCGCCTCACACCGCGGATGACGCCATGTGGGGCCCCTGTGGTGCTTGGTCAAGAGGAGGTAGTGCCGAGGTGCCACAAGGCAACCTCCCGGACTCCAGGCGTGCGGGGGGCAAGACCCCCAGGGGCTCTAAGCCCGACCCTCGTCCAGACTCCATGCCGGAACCATCAGCCGTTTCGAAGTCCGGCCAGCGGATCCTTCGCAAAAAGGGTAAGACGGCGGTGTCCTCCGTCCAACCGGAGGCACCGGATAGCTTACTGGAGGCGCTTAACAGCGCTTCCATCGAGGAGGAGCACCGCACTGTTATGAGTGCGGTGATCCGGACAGTCCAGTCCGCCAAGAGCGGACTGACCGAAGCCTGTACCAGCCTTCTAACAGGCTTTGAGGTAAGTTTAGAACATATAAAAATGTTACCGCATAGACAATAGCCCCTGATGCTTAGTTCGGTGTTCGGAAAGAAAAGCCGGACTAAGGATCTAAAAAGATATACGCAGGAGTCTAACATAAGTATGTCAATATGGGAATGCATGCTGCCGACCTCTGCCCGACCGATCATGGAGGTCAATGCATTGAAGCGTAACCTCGAGCGATGCGAGAACGAGCTCGGACAAGCCAAGAAGCAGCTCGAGGACAAAGAAGGTAAGTAATACCTTATTAAAGAAATACCTTATAGAAAAGGTTTTGGTTGCAAAAAATAACAGGGATAACTTGGGTACTACAGGGGCCACGAACGAGGTGGCGACCCTGAAGGAGGCGGTGTCCGTGGCCGAAAACAAAGCGGCCGTGGAGCGGACCGAGCGAGAGAAGGGGAGGCGAGCTGGCCAAGGACGGCAAGAGCTCCAAGCTCGTGGATAAACACGAGGGTTTGGAGCGTGACTCAAGACTCGAGTCCGAGCTCGCCTCGGCTCTTGAAAGTGCCAAAGCTGCTAAGGCCGAGGCCCAAAAGCCCTCCAAGAAATTGAGTCGTTGAAGAAGATAGCGGCGGGTAAGGCATTCTTTATGCAAAGTAAGCATGTGGAAGTGAATTACCTATTACTTACCCGGATTCGGAGCTCTCCAGAGCATTCGCAGATTTGCCTCAGAGTGTGTCCGATGCTTTGCCGCATTCTACCGCGCCAAGGAGGGAGCTCGACGGAAAAGGTGTTCTGGTCTCAGATCTTTGTGGCGAACATTCGGTGCCCCTGAGCGACCAGTTAAAGCAGCTGGTCGAGCTCCACAAGGTCGTCGAACAGGCCATGAAGGGCCTTATAGCGCGGCTGTGGCCATTGGAGGCCATGCCCGGGAGCTACTTCGGCTTGGTGCAGCGGCTGGTGGATACCTGTCCGCGGCTTGAAGTCATCAAGCGCTCCATCTGCATTGAAGGTGTCCGTCGAGCCCTTGCCCGTGCTAAAGTGCACTGCGGCAAGCTGGATGCGGAGAGGCTCGTGAAGGACGGGCCACCGAAGGGTCATGAGCATCGCACGCCCGAAATGTACTATGAGGGCCTCCTGAAGGGTGCCCGCCGAATAGCGGATGAATGCTCAAAAGATGTAATTTTTGAATAAACTCGCATTTGTTATCCTGTACGCTGAAAACTTGTTCATATGCGCTAAGCAACGCTTATTAATTTGAAATATTACCTTCTGTGTGGCCGTTTATCAAATTTGAGAGATGGCAAGTCGTTGGCTTCAGCCCCCATGCCACGAGTCTTTGGGGTGTTCGATAAACTTGAGCACTCTTGTTCCCATTCTTGGGTCCATCTAGGAGGCGCTCAACACAACGAACAAGGCAACCGGACTTATAATGCTTGAACACTCTCACTTAGCCATAGAATTCTATAATTTTAAATTTGGCGAAGCCCCTAGTATTCGGAAGACCGAGTTCGGGGCGCTATCCACGCCTTGGCCGGACAATTCCGGTTCCTCGCTCTAAGCGGCATAAGTCTTTAGGGACTCGAAAAAACCTCTCGAACAGCGACCAGCTCTCGCCCTATCATGACGGTCAGTTTTAGCTTTCTCCACTGAGGTGCTCGACCCAGCTCAACTGGGGCACAATCGCTGTGGTTCTCCCGGTGCTACCTTAGCCGATATAGCGGGCGTAAGGTACCAAAACACGGAGCCGAGGCAAACCCAACTATTGACCCAAGACATGATTCGAGCCAATTCATATAATGCTATAAGTTCGGGGTGCCGCACTTGTGAAAGTGTTCGGACTTATCACACCATAATTTTGGGATACTTAAGCTCCTGGTGTATCGGCCGTACCAAAGTGTACGGTTGCAACATGTCGTGAAATGAACATATGTATATATAAATGAAGTAGAGCAATAATAAGCAAAAGCTATGTATTGTTTATTCAAAGAGGTACTGCAATGGAAGCAGAGCGATACAAATAGTGCGATAAGCAAGGGATGGGACTATCTAACATGTCCCCCTCCAGGGGTAAGCTGCGGGATGGTATGTAAAACAGGTATAATGCTCGTAATAGAGACCACCTGAACACTTGACGTGGCTTTCTGCTTCCCTGGCTGTTGCATCGGGAGTTTGGCGACTCTAGTGCCGGACAGGACTGATGAAAGACGGAGTCCTGAAAGTAAGAAAAAGGAAGAAAAAGGAAAAAAGAAAAAGAATGACACAATCGGGAGCCCCTGGTGCGGTCGAGCCGCATTCTTGGCGTGCCGTGGTCTTGCCCCTCCCCATATGCCCATGGTATCTCCAGAGCGTAATTATGTACGCGTAATACTAGCTTCACAATTTTGCGAGGGCGGGGGTTGGGGCCGGATTGCTACGCGTGCTTGAATCGTGCCAGGCAGTCTTGTTGTAGGTTACTCCGGGCGCGCTTGACAGTGTCCGGACGCTTAGTGGCCAGACTCAAGAATTGCTGTGAGAGGCTGCTTTGTACCTCCACCGTGAGGGCCGCCGTGTGCTTCTCCGTTTGGAGAGAGCGTTCGGTGTTTCCATTGACCGTGATTACTCCTCGAGGGCCTGGCATCTTGAGCTTGAGGTATGCGTAGTGCGGCACCGCATTGAACTTTGCAAATGCGGTTTGTCCGAGCAGTGCATGATAGCCGCTGCGGAATGGGACGATGTCAAAGATTAACTCTTTGCTTCGGAAGTTATCCGGGGATCCGAAGACCACTTCGAGTGTAACTGAGCCCGTACAACTGGCCTCTACACCCGGTATGACGCCTTTAAAGGTCGTCTTTGTAGGTTTAATCCTTGAGGGGTCTATGCCGATCTTGCGCACTGTATCCTGACAAAGCAGGTTCAGTTGCTACCGCCGTCCATCAGGACTCTGGTGAGGTGAAATCCGTCGATAATTGGGTCAAAAACCAATGCGGCGAAGCCGCCGTGACGGATGCTAGTCGGGTGGTCCCTTTGATCGAAGGTGATCGGGCAGGAAGACCATGGGTTGAACTTCGGGGCGCCTGGATCCATCGCATATACGTCCCTTAGTGCACGCTTCCGCTCCCTTTTGGGTATGTGGTTGCGTATATCATGTTCACCGTCCGCACTTGCGTTGGAAAACCCTTCTGTCCTCTATTGTTCGGCGGCCGGGGCTCTTCCTCGTCATCGCTATGCAGCCCCTTGTCATTGAGTTCGGCACTTAACTTGCCTGCTTGCTTGAACACCCAACAGTCTATGTTGGTGCGATTGGCTGGTTTTTGAGGGTGCCATGTATCTGGCACAAGCGATCGAGTATTCGGTCCAAGTTGGACGGGCCCTGGGTATTTCTTTTGAATGGCTTCTTCCGCTGACCGGGTTTAGAGCCTCTGAATCCGGCATTGGCCGTATCTTCAGTGTTGTCGCCGTTAATGCGGCGCTTTGTTTTTGTTGCTGGCGACGCGTTCTCGCCATTGCTGTCCTTGGTATCCGAACTATCGTGATGTTTGGCCAAGTTGTTGCTTCGAGCTAGCTGGTTGTACTCTCCCGCACAAAAGCGGGTCATGAGTGTTGTGAGGGCTGCCATGGATTTTGGCTTTTCCTGTCCTAGGTGCCGGGCAAGCCACTCGTCATGGATGTTATGTTTGAAGGCTGCAAGGGCCTCTGCATCCGGACAATCAACGATTTGATTTTTCTTTGTTAGGAACCGTGTCCGTAATTGTTCCGGCCGATTCTTCCGGCTGCTGGATTATGTGGCTAAGGTCATCGGCGGTGGTGGTCGCACATATGTGCCCCGGAAGTTATCAAGGAATGCGGCTTCCGTGTCCTCCCAACAACCAATTGATTCTGGCCGCAAGCTGTTGAGCCAATGCCGAGCTGGTCCTTTAAGCTTGAATGGGAGGTATTTGATGGCATGTAGATCATCACCGCGGGCCATGTGGATATGGAGGAGATAGTCCTCGATCCGCATCGCAGGATCTGTGGTGCCATCGTATGATTCGATGTTTACGGGCTTGAAGCCCTCGGGATTTGATGATCCATTACTTCATCTGTGAAGCATAGTGGGTGTCTTGGCGCCTCAGTATTGGGCTATATCACGACGTAGCTCATATGGGCTTTGTCTCATCGTGTTCGTCCGGCCGGTTTGTCAGATCCGGCGTGGACGGTAATCATCCCGTCGTTAGGCCCACGCCGATCCGTAGATCGATCTTGTATGTTTTGCCTTATCCTCCAATATATCTCGCAAGTCCGGCGTGTTTTCCCATGTCTTGGTACTTTTTAGTGGCGCCGGGTGTGGCTTGAGCGGAGGGCCGAGAGGCTTCTCGTCATGCCACGGGTGGCCGGGTCGGCCATGTCGTATACCGGGTGACTTGGGTGCTTCCTCCTCTAGTCGAGGCAACGGCCTGCATTTGGGGTAGCTTTTGGAGGCGTTCGAGTTCATACTCTTCGCTGCAAGGACTTCATCCATCCGTCACCTAGCAGGTCTTGATCAGCTCTAAGTCATTGCTGCTTTTCTTGAGGCTGCTTGCCGTGGCTATAAGGCTACGTTTGAAAGGCTCCTGTTGGCGGGATCCTCGTGCACGACAAATTAAATGCGTCGTCGAGGCTTGCCTCATCTTCGGAGGAGGCGCATAATTATCGCCCTCGACCTCTCTTTCTGCTGCACCGTCGTGCGGACTTGCTTCTCCCTCCTCCTGCGCTGAGTCCTGCAGAGAGGGTTCTCTTCGCACCGTCCGGTGTTATTATCTCCGTGCGGAATCACCGCTTTATTGTGGCGGGATTTAGAGCGGCGCCACCGACTTCGGGCGCTTGGTTGTTTCTTGGAGGGTCATCCTCCGTTGTTCCATCGCCGTTCCCATCTTTTGGGATGTCCACCATGTATATGTCATATGACGAGGTGGCCTTCCAGTGCCCTCGTAGGCGCCTGGGTCTTGGTCGCCTCGCATCGCCATCCATGCCGCCGATGTCTTCGGAGTCGTAGTCTAGCATGTCGGTTAAATCATCGACAGTGGCTACCAAGTGGGTGGTGGGTGGGCGTTGAATTTCTTCGTCGTCCGCATCCCAACCTTCCTGTCCGTAGTCTGGATAAAGAGAGAGACTTTGGTGAATTCAGGATGTCGCCAAAGGGCGAGTGCTGAAAGATGTCCGCGGCAGTGAAATCCATGACCGGCGCCCAATCGGATTCGATTGGCAGGGGCGCGGAGTGTTCGGAGTCCGGAGAAGAGTCCGGCACCCTGGAGTCGAGGTCTTCGCAAAGGACAGAGATGGAGTTTGGCTCGATCGCCGTAGAGATTGTAGCCCCCGAGCCGGTGTCCAACCACTTGTCCTCGATCAGGGAATCCGGCTCCGGATTAAGGGTCGGCCGGATCTTGGTGCGGCCTCCAGGCAATCGCTCGGTGCAGAGCTAGATCATGCCCATCGAGACAAGGCGGCATGCTTTGGCTGCGGCTCGAATCCGTCGAAGATCAAGTCTCCGCGGATATCGGCCAGATAGTCCAAACTTCCAAATCTGACTGATGGCGGGCGAAGCTTTCGATCTGCTTCCAGATGGCTGCGAATTGGCCTGCGGTGCAAAAGCCGCCGAACACGAAGATCTGTCCGGGAGAAAAGTCTCACCCTGGACCGCGTCGTTGTTGATGATCGAAGGAGCCATCGGGCCTATCGGTGGCGACAGAGGAACTCTCAATGAAAGCACCAATGTCGGTGTCAAAACCGCGGATCTCGGGTAGGGGTCCCGAACTGTGCGTCTAGGCGGATGGTAACAGGAGACAAGGGACACGATGTTTTACCCAGGTTCGGGCCCTCTCGATGGAGGTAACACCCTACTCCTGCTTGATTAATATTGATGATATGGGTAGTACAAGAGTAGATCTACCACGAGATCAAGGAGGCTAAACCCTAGAAGCTAGCCTATGGTATGATTGTTGTTCGTCCTACGGACTAAAACCCTCCGGTTTATATAGACACTGGATAGGTTAGGGTTACACAGAGTCGGTTACAATGGTAGGAGATCTACATATCCGTATCGCCAAGCTTGCCTTCCACGCCAAGGAAAGTCCCATCCGGACACGGGATGAAGTCTTCAATCTTGTATCTTCATAGTCTCGAAGTCCGGCCGTGACGATGGTCCGGCTATCCGGACACCCCCTAGTCCGGGACTCCCTCAACCGCCGAATCAAAGTATGACATGCTGGTAAGCAGTATGACTATTATCGCCCACAACTCACATGTGTTCTACTCGTGCATATAACATCTACGCATAAACCTGGCTCGGATGCAACTGTTGGGGAACGCAGTAATTTCAAAAAAATTCCTACGCACACGCAAGATCATGGTGATGCATAGCAACGAGAGGGGAGAGTGTTGTCCATGTACCCTCATAGACCGAAAGTGGAAGCGTTATGACAACGCGGTTGATGTAGTCGTACGTCTTCATGATCGACCGATCCTAGTAACGAAAGTACGGCACCTCCGCGATCTGCACACGTTCGGCTCGGTGACGTCCCACGAACGCATGTCCATCAGAGTGTCGAGGGAGAGCTTTGTCAGCATGACAGCGTGATGACGGTGATGATGAAGCTACCGGCGCAGGGTTTCGCCTAAGCACTACGACGATATGACCGAGGTGGATTATGGTGGAGGGGGGCACCGCACACGGCTAAGAGATCAATGATCAACTTGTGTATTCTAGGGTGCCCCCCTGCCCCCGTATATAAAGAAGCAAGGGGGAGGCCGGCCGGACCTTGGGGCGCGCCAAGGAGGGGGAGGAGTCCTCCTCCTATTAGGAGTAGGACTCCCCTGTTCCTAGTCCAACTACGAGGAGGAAGGGGGGAGGAAGGACAGGGAGAGGAGAAGGAAAGGGGGGCGCGCCCCCCTCCCTAGTCCAATTCGGACTCCCTATAGGGCGGGGGCACGGCTGCCCCTTGTGGGCTGCCTCCCCTCTTCCCTATGGCCCATGTAGGCCCAATAGTTCCCCGGGGGTTCCGATAACCCCCTGGCACTCTGATAATTATCTGGTGACCCCCGGAACTCATCCGGTGTACGAATATAGTCATCCAATATATCAATCTTTATGTCTCGACCATTTCGAGACTCCTCGTCATTTCCATGATCACATCCGGATCTCCGAACTATCTTCGGTACATCAAAACACATAAACTCATAATACCGATCGGCACCGAACGTTAAGCGTGCGGACCCTACGGGTTTGAGAACTATGTAGACATGACCGAGACACGTCTCCGGTCAATAACCAACAGCAGAACATGGATGTTCATATTGTCTCCTACATATTCTACGAAGATCTTTATCAGTCAAACCACATAACAACATACGTTGTTCCCTTTGTCATCGGTGTGTTACTTGCCCGAGATTCAATCGTCGGTATCTCAATACCTAGTTCAATCTCGTTACCGGCAAGTCTCTTTACTCGTTCCATAATGCATCATCCCACAACTAACTCATTAGTCACATTTCTTGCAAGGCTTATAGTGATGTGCATTACCGCGAGGGCCCAGAGATACCTCTCCGACAATTGGAGTGACAAATCCTAATCTCGATATATGCAAACTCAACAAGTACCATCGGAGACACCTGTAGAGCACCTTTATAATCACCCAGTAATGTTGTGACGTTTGGTAGCACACAAAGTGTTCGTCCGGTATTTTTTTTTTGAAGGATCTATGACAGTGGGAGAGGCTCCCACTGACTTTGTATTACTCACCACATAAAATTACAAGAGTGTTACAATGGGTTTTAGGCCCCCCCGGCCATATGAGAATCAAAAGTAGGACTAGCGATCCAAATTTACAATAAATTCGTAAAGAAAAGGATGAACCTTCTCCTGACAAATTGTGAATCACTAGACCTAACAAATGTTTGAACCTGGCCAGCCACGCGATTTAACGAAAGTGTGGTATCCCCCTGAAATGTTGATTGTTTCTTTCCATCCACGGGCTCCAAGCTGCAAGAAGAAAAAATCCATAAAGAGCGGTTGACGCCATTCCTCTTTGCCGCCATGTAAGATGGCTAACCGATTAGTTCCTCCTGGCCAGGTTAGGCCAACCTTGCTCCAACATTGTTTGGCAAAAGGGCACTCAAAGAAGAGATGTTCTACAGTCTCTTCGGGTGGGTTTTGGCAGAGCATGCAAGCGTAGTTGCCCCCAGTCACAGCAAAGTGACGTCTCTTCAAAGATGTTCCCCGGTATTCAAACGATCAACCGTAAGCAGCCATCCAAACATCTTAAACTTGATCGGACACTTGGATTTCCATAGCCATCCAAAGGCCTCATCAGCTTTCACTTGCCGAAGCAGTAGTCGTAGTATTTCTTTGATGAATATCGCCCAAGGTCACAGACCCAAACGCTGCATTTAATCAGGACCAAGGTCGACATGCAGGACCCTTGCTTTGGATTTCTCCGACCTCCTCCCTAGCCCGGACCGAAAGGGGTAGAGTGAAGATCGTGGTCGGATCGGTGGTCCCGAGAACCTTGGCAATGGAGGCATCCTCATTCGAGCAAAAGAGAAGGCTCAAGGGTGCGTGTCCATCGAGCGGAACCGTAATCAAGAAACCGGACATCTTTCCAAAACAGCGAGCTGCAACCATCTCCTCGATGACTCGTGATCCCTCGGAAGGTACCATTGAGCTGCATCACATCCTTCCACCGTAATCGAACCCACGAGTTCAGCGGCGTGTGGTACCTTGTTCGTAGTATGCCTCCCATACTAGCTGGACCTGTGGCACATCCTCACGGTTATAGAATTTAAACAAGTACTTTAGGAGGAGCGGCATTTTGCGCTTGATATCGATAACCCCAAGACCACCAAGCACCGTTTCGGCCGATGCACAAGCTCCTGTGCTGCAAGAGAATTGGCTTTGACACCGTCATCGAGTTTTTGGCCCAGAGGCGATGTCGGCGAAGTTTGTCAAGATGCTCAATCACTTTAGGGTGCAGTTTGATCGTGCACATTGCATAAATTAGCATTGAGGTGATCACCGAATTCACCAGAGTCACTTGGCCCCGATGACATGAGTGCTAGAGCAAAGGAAGTTTTCCTTTCAATGTAATGCACTAAAGGCATGAGATCAAGAACGGTTGGTCTCGCTGCCCCCATGGGGAGACCAAGGTAAGTGAACGGCAGGGTGCCAACGGAGCAGCCGAAAATCCTCGCCAACCCGCCAAAGATGCGCTTGGTCGACGTTAATGGGTATGAGGGTGGATTTATGAAAATTGATCTTTAGTCCTACCGAGGCCGCATAATCCTCCAAGATAAGTTTCATGCGGGCGGCCCGAGTAGGACACGCTTGCATAATCAGGATTGTGTCGCCGCCAGACATTGCACCACCGAAATCACCGCATTCTCACGAGGGAGGGGAGCTCCAGCAGACCTTGAGCGTAGCGTCATTGATCGCTGCTCGAGCAAATCGGCCGCGAGGACAAAGATTAATGGCGAGAGAGGGTCACCGACGCACGCCACATTTGCATTTGAATTTCCGACCAGAACACCATTCAAAAGGACCGATGAAACTCCCGAGCCAAAAATTGTTTCCATCCAACCAAGCCACCCGTCGTCAAAACCCATGTATCTCATAATTTCCAACATGGGGACATGTTCAATCGTGTCAAATGCCTTGGCGAAGTCCAGCTTGAGCAATATAATCTCCCGCCCAGACGAAAGTGACATTGATGGATATATTCATATGACCATGCGAGACAATCTTGGATAGTCCGACCCTTGATAAAACCATCTTTTATCGTATGATTTTTAGAATGACTCTCAAGCCGGTTCGCCAAGATCTTAGTAATGATTTTCGTGCAACAATTCAGAAGGGTAATGGGTCGGAAATCATTGGCCGCTTCCGGAGAGGAAATTTTAGGGATCGTGGTGATAAACCCCTCACTAATGCTAGTGATATCAAGACCACCAGCATGGAACGCGTGACAGAGGTCATAAAAATCTGATTTGATGATTTGCCAACAAAACTTAAGAAAACAGCCATTAAAACCATCCGGGCCGGGGGCTCATTATTAGGCATATCCTTGACAACCGCATCAATTTCATCAGTTGAGAAGGGTGTACTCAGTTGGTCCAATCCTTCGATCCTGCGGATGATTCTAGATGATCAAATTTCATGTCGGTGGGTTTAGAAGAACCCAAACGATCCTTGTATGTATCGAAGAGTACCCCTTCCTTGCCAACATGATCATGAATTTCAATCCTCCAACTCTTAATGTGGCAATAGCATTGTGCCTAAACCTCTCAAAGGGCCAACGACTGAAATAGCTTAGTATTTTCACAAGAAACGAAAGTACCGACGGTACATCTTTTTTCGCCAAGAATCGCTACTGGTATTTGAGAAGGGTCTCAAGGTGGGTTTTCAAAATCTTCCTAAAGTTTGACTCCGGACCATATAAAGGTCTTTTGTCCTCAAGGTTGTCCATGATGGCTAGAGTCTCATTGTTGTCTTGAATGAGAGTTTTAAGTTTAGACACACCCTTGCTCCATCGCTTGAGATCGTATCTCAAGCACTTTAGTTTTTGCAAACTCGGCCGCGGCATTGGGAGCGTGGCATGTATTAGCCCAAGAACCGGCAACCACCTCCATGAACCCATCATGATTGCACCAGAAATTCTCAAATCTAAAGAGTTTGGACCGGGGATGCTTGACTCAATTGTGACCACGCATGGAATGTGATCGGACACAGGCTTCCCCTGTAAGCAGGACCATTGTGTTTGGATAAGAGGTGGTCCAATAAGAGGACGTGAAGAACCAATCCAACTGTTCAAGTAGGGGGTCATCCTGCATATTACTCCAGGTAAACGCTGCAAGCCCCCATTACCTCCTTCTCCGGCCGCATCTCTCAAGCCTTCTCAGCACCGGGCTTCATCGACCATGGCGAACTTCCCTGTGCGCCCTTTCGACTTTGCTCCGGTTGGATCCACCTTTGATCGCGGGCCTGCTCATCGGGTCCAGCGGCACATTATGGTGGTGGATGATCCACCTCTCAACCATGATCGGTACGCCATCGTCTCCGTCAATCCCCCTGTCCCTGATCATCAGAAGGAATTTTGGTTAGCTGAGGTCTGCCGCATTATCATTGGAGATTTAGAGTATGAACTGCTAGATGATTTTGTTTACCCGCCGAATCGGGTGTGTTGTGTTTATGGATATGGAGAGTAGAGATGCTGCCATTCGAGAAGGACCGCATGCTCGACGGAAGACTCCACTTTCTCCCTAGTCCCGCATGATGAGAGTATCAACATGCGTATGCCGCCTTTGAATATGAAGCTTGGGTCATGTTTCTTGCTTTTCCTATGGACTATCAAACCGATCATTATGTCCATAAGGCTGTCTCCCAATTTGGTAAGTTGCTTGTCCGCCCTCGCCGGCGTAACAAGGCTAGAATCCTTGTCAAATGTCACATCAAGGATGTTCTTTGAAGTTCCGCATAGTCTTGTGATTACCGGTGGGTATGCTTCCGGTCTTGCTCGTTCGTGGGTCCCCGCTTATGTTACAATGGCCGAAATACAGTTCCAAACTTGGTTGGTAATGAGGATGCTCCCCTCTTTTGAATGTATCTCCACATCCATATCGCTTACCTTATTACACCCTCACGGAACAAGCAAGGATTGATGAGATGTTGGCTCAAGATGTATTGAATGAGGCTGCCCGAATGCTTCGGATGCTACCTGTGGTGTTCGGGGAAAATGGGTGGGGCGAGTGGCCTGTGATCCCACCACCTTACACGGGATTCAGCTTCAGGACCTTTTTTCAAGATGATGGTCCATCCCTCATGGATGGGGTGGACCCGAGCATAATGTGCGTGATGACCTCTCCGATATCCGGGTCATCCGATTCGAATTTCTGGCAGTGAAGCTCTGGCCGATGGTTTTGTCAATGGACACCCCGCAGCCAAAGTTGGAGTTCGCTGTATTGGGGGACGCTCGCTTTTCTTCAGTTCCAATTGACCATGAGTTCTTAATGTGGATTGGGGTATGCTCAAGCGCATATATACACCAGCTATCACCCTTCAAAGATACCTCTCCGTCATGATGCCTTTAAATCCCTTTCGCAGTTATTCGTAACCATCTCAATCTTTCCGCTACTTTTTGGATTGAGGAGATAATGCACGAACTCGATATTCTTTCAAGGATCTTTGCCTCTCAGCCGATTGGGGGAGGCTTGTTGTTCCGTCTGCCTTATTACACGAAGTGGCGATGCCGATATGCCAAGACACTCTCCTCGATTCAAGGCGATCACGCAGCTCGTCCGGATACACTGGATTCAAGGCCTTCAGTTCAACAGGCTTCGCGCTTCAGTGCTTGCATCCTCCTCTGCGCTCAATGCTACCCAACACCGCAATGTGCTAGTGCCTTTGGACACCACCGCTGTTCGACGGAGCAATCGATCCAACAAATATGATGGATTCAAAGTCAATCATGATCCCGACACCAAGCGCCATAAGTCCAAAGTGAAACCTCGTGAGATTCCCTTTGTCAATGCCGTTTCTTTGGCTGCTGCTCTCCGCGGTGTCCGATGCTGTCGCCCCCCACCAACCACAATCGAGGAGCTTCATTATGGGTAGTAAGTGTGGCATTGCTCCAAGCCATCTCCGCGAGAAGTCAGCTGGATGACCAAATACCGTCAAAGGCGGATGAAGACTGAGGACTCCCATTCCGATGAATAAATCGTGGAATGTGCTATCTTGGAACATCAGAGGCATAAACTCTGATGCAAAACTTTTGGATGTTAGGAATGCGATCGATATTAGCGGTTGTTCTGTGTTATGTATTCAGGAAACCAAACGCGAATCTTTTGATCTTGCCTTTATTAAGACTTTCTGCCCTAAACGATTCGATAAATTTGTCTTTGCGCCGTCAAGGCTCTTCGGGAGGCATCATTATCATTTGGAATAGTGCCGTGTTTACGGGCACATCTTGGTTCGTCGATTCTTTTGCCATTGGTATTTCTTTTTGCCTACGCAATCGAAGGATTTGTGGAATCTGATCAATGTATATGGCCCTTGTTCGTCAGCCGAATCGGATTTTACTAATTGGCTTTTTGATTTAAACATCCCCGATGACGAAAACTGGCTAATTCTTGGAGACTTCAATTTTATCCGATCCACGAGTAACAGAAACAAACCAGGGGGTGACGCTGCTGACATGCTTTTGTTTAATGAGCTCATCCGGGCACAGTCTCTCATGGAATTGCCTGTGAAAGGCCGAGCGTTCGTCCGGTATTTGGGAGTTGCATAATCTCATAGTGATAGGAACATGTATAATTCATGAAGAAAGCAATAGAAACATACTAAATGATCAAATGCTAAGCTAACGGAATGGGTCAAGTCAATCACATCATTCTCTAATGATGTGATCCCGTTAATCAAATGATAACTCATGTCTATGGCTAGGAAACTTAACCATCTTTGATTCAACGAGCTAGTCAAGTAGAGGCATACTAGTGACACTCTTTTTGTCTATGTATTCACACATGTACTAAGTTTCCAGTTAATACAACTCTAGCATGAATAATAAACATTTATCATGATATAAGGAAATATAAATAACAACTTTATTATTGCCTCTAGGGCATATTTCCTTCACTAGTACCTGCTGCCAGCACCGGATTCCACTCATTGACAGATACACTTTGATGGCTCAAAGATGCGCACCGGTTTGGGAGCCGGCATCGTCTTCACCTCTCCCAAAGGCGGCAAGCTCAAGTACACGCTACAGATCCACTTTGCCACCTCCAACAACATGGTCGAGTACGAGGCGCTCATCCACGAGCTCCGGCTAGCCAAGGAGATCGGCATCCGCCGGATTCTATGCTATGGCGACTCAGACTTGGTGGTCCAACAGTCTTCCGGCAACTGGGACGCAAAGGACGCCAACATGGCAAGCTACCGCTTCCTCGTCCAGCAGAGTGGGCACTTCGACGGGTGCGAGTTCCTCCATGTGCCACGGGCCGACAACGAGCAAGCCGACGCCCTGGCGTGAATTGGCTCTACCCGGCAAGCCATACTAGCCGGCGTCTGCTACGTCTTGAGCTTGCGTTGGTTTTCCCCGAAGAGGAGAGGATGATGCAGCAGAGTAGCGTAAGTATTTCCCTCAGTTTTTTAGAACCAAGGTATCAATCCAGTAGGAGGCCACACGCAAGTCCCTCGTACCTACACAAAACAAATAGCTCCTCACAACCAACGCGAATAGGGGTTGTCAATCCCTTCACGGTCACTTACGAGAGTGATATCTGATAGAGATGATAAAGCATAGGAAGATTAATATGATGAAAATAGACCCGGGGGCCATAGATTTCACTAGTGGCTTCTCTCAAGAGCATAGGTATTTTACGGTGGGTGAACGAATTACTGTTGAGCAATTGACAGAATTGAGCATAGTTATGAGACTATCTAGGTATGATCATGTATATAGGCATCACGTCCGAGACAAGTAGACCGACTCCTGCCTGCATCTACTACTATTACTCCACTCATCGACCGCTATCCAGCATGCATCTAGAGTATTAAGTTAATGAAAACAGAGTAACGCCTTAAGCAAGATGACATGATGTAGAGGAATAAATTCATGCAATATGATAAATACCCCATCTTGTTATCCTTGATGGCAACAATACAATACGTGCCTTGCTGTCCCTACTGTCACTGGGAAAGGACACCGCAAGATTGAACCCAAAGCTAAGCACTTCTCCCATTGCAAGAACTATCAATCTAGTTGTCCAAACCAAACGGATAATTCGAAGAGACTTGCAAAGATAACTCAATCATACAAAAAAGAATTCAGAAAAGATTCAAATATTGCTCATAGATAATCTTGATCATAAACCCACAATTCATCGATCTCAACAAACACACCGCAAAAAGAAGATTACATCGAATAGATATCCATGAGAGAGGGGGAGAACATTGTATTGAGATCCAAAAAGAGAGAAGAAGCCATCTAGCTACTAACTATGGACCCGAAGGTCTGAGGTAAACTACTTACACTTCATCGGAGAGGCTATGATGTTGATGTAGAGGCCCTCCATGGTGGAATCCCTTCCCATGAGCTTGAACAGGCCCCAAGATGGGATCTCGTGGATCTGAGAAAGTTGCGGCGGTGGAATTAGGTTTTTGGCTCAGATTCCGATCCGACGGGGTACGAGGTATATATAGGAGGAATAAGTGCGTCGGTGGAGTTTGAGGGGCCCACGAGGTAGGCGCGCCTGGGGCGCCTCCACCTCGTGGGCCGCCTCGAGCTTTCTTGACGGAGGGTCCAAGTCTCCTGGGTCTTATCCGATGAGAAAATCACGTTCCTCAAGATTTAATTCCGCTTTGGACTCGTTTGATATTATGTTTCTTTGAAACACCAAATAGGCAAAAACAAAGCAATTACGGGCTGGGCCTCCTGTTAATAGGTTAGTCCCAAAAGTAATATAAAAGTGGAAAATAAAGCCCAATATAGTCCAAAACAATAGATAATATAGCATGGAGCAATAAAAATTATAGATACGTTGGAGACGATCGTGCATCCCCAAGCTTTATTCATGCTCGTCCTCGAGTAGGTAAATGATAAAAAGAGATTTTTTGATGCGGAGTGCTACTTGGCATAATTTCAATGCAACTCTTCTTAATTGTGGTATGAATATTCAGATCCGAAAGATTCAAGACAAAAGTTCATATTGACATAAAAATAATAATACTTCAAGCATACTAGCTAAGCAATTATGTCCTCTCAAAATAACATGGCCAAAGAAAGTTCATCCCTACAAAATCATATAGTTTAGTCATGCTCCATTTTCGTCACACAAGAATGCTCTCATCATGCACAACCTCGATGACAAGCCAAGCAATTGTTTCATACTTTAGTAATCTCAAACCTATACCTTCATGCAATATATGAGCGCGAGCCATGGACATAGCACTATGGGTGGAATAGAATATAATGATGGGGGTTATGTGGAGAAGACAAAAAAGGAGAAGGTCTCACATCAACGAGGCTAATCAATGGGCTATGGAGATGCCCATCAATTGATGTTAATGCAAGGAGTAGGGATTGCCGTGCAACGGATGCACTAGAGCTATAAATGTATGAAAGCTCAACAAAAGAAACTAAGTGGGTGTGCATCCAACTTGCTTGCTCACGAAGACCTAGGGCATTTGAGGAAGCCCATCGTTGGAATATACAAGCCAAGTTCTATAATGAAAATGTCCCACTAGTATATGAAAATGACAAAATATGAAACTCTCTATATGAAAAACATGGTGCTACTTTGAAGCACAAGTGTGGAAAAGGATAGTAACATTGTCCCTTCTCTCTTTTTCTCTCCCTTTTTTGGTGGGCTCTTTGGCCTCTTTTTTATTTGGTGGGCTCTTTGGCCTCTCTTTTTTATTTAACCTCACATGGGACAATGTTCTAATTAATGATGATCATCACACTTCTATTTATTTACAACTCGATACTAGAACAAAGTATGACTCTATATGAATGCCTCCGGCAGTGTACCGGGATATGCAATGAACCAAGAGTGACATGTGTGAAAGAATTATGAACGGTGGCTTTGCCACAAATACTAAGTCAACTACATGATCATGCTAAGCAATATGATAATGATGAATGTGTCATGAAGAACGGTATGGTGGAAAGTTGCATGGCAATATATCTCGGAATGGCTATGGAAATGCCATAATAGGTAGGTATGGTGGCTGTTTTGAGGAAGATATAAGGAGGTTTATGTGTGAAAGAGCGTATCATATCACGGGGTTTGGACGCACCGCGAAGTTTGCACCAACTCTCAATGTGAGAAAGGGCAATGCACGGTACCGAAGAGTCTAGCAATGATGGAAGGGTAAGAGTGCGTATAATCCATGGACTCAACATTAGTCATAAAGAACTCACATGCTTATTGCAAAAATCTACAAGCCATCAAAAACCAAAGCACTACGCGCATGCTCCTAGGGGGATAGATTGGTAGGAAAAGACCATCGCTCGTCCCCGACCGCCACTCATAAGGAAGACAATCAAATAACACCTCATGTTTCAAATTTGTTACATAACGTTTACCATACGTGCATGCTACGGGACTTGCAAACTTCAACACAAGCATTTATCAAATTCACAACTACTCAACTAGCACGACTTTGATATTATAACCTCCATATCTCAAAACAATTATAAAGCATCAAACTTTTCTTAGTATTCAACGCACTCAAAAGAAAGTTTTACAAATCTTGAATACCAAGTATATTATTATTAAGCAAATTACCATGCTATTTAAGACTCTCAAAATAATCTAAGTGAAGCATGAGAGATCAATAGTTTCTTTAAAACAAATCCACCACCGTGCTCTAAAAGATATAAGTGAAGTACTAAAGCAAAACTATCAAGCTCAAAAGATATAAGTGAAGCACATAGAGCAAAACTATCAAGCTCAAAAGATATAAGTGAAGCACATAGAGTATTCTAACAAATTCCAATTCATGTATGGCTCTCTCAAAAGGTATGTACAGCAAGGATGATTGTGGTAAACTAACAAGCAAAGACGCAAATAATACAAGACGCTCCAAGCAAAACACATATCATGTGGTGAATAAAAATATAGCTCCAAGTAAAGTTACCGATGGAAATGGACGAAAGAGGGGATGCCTTCCAGGGCATCCCCAAGATTCGACTTTTTGGTGTCCTTACATTATCTTGGGGGTGCCATGGGCATCCCCAAGCTTAGGCTCTTGCCACTCCTTGTTCCATAATCCATAAAAAAAATTCACCCAAAACTTGAAAACTTCACAACACAAAACTCAACAGAAATCTCGTGAGCTCCGTTAGCGAAAGAAAACAAAAGACCACTTCAAGGTACTGTAATGAACTCATTCTTTATTTATATTGGTATTAAACCTACTGTATTCCAACTTCCCTATGGATCATAAACTATTTTACTAGCCATAGATTCATCAAAATAAGCAAACAACACACGAAAAACAGAATCTGTCAAAAACAGAACAGTCTGTAGTAATCTGTAACAAACGCAAACTTCTGGAACTTCAAAAATTCAGCCAAAATAGGACGACCTAGGCAATTTGTTTATTTATCAGGAGCAATTGGAACCACTATTTTATCACGTTCTGGTGATTTTTAACAATTGTTTTCGTGAACCACAAGTTTCTGGAAGTTACATCAAGATCAAATAACTATTATCCAAGAAGATCCTATAGGTTTAACTTGGCACAAACACTAATTGAAACATAAAACCACATCCAAACAGAAGGTAGATGGATTATTATTCCTAAACAGAAACAAAAACAAATAACAAATAAAATTGGGTTGCCTCCCAGCAAGCGCTATCATTTAACGCCCCTAGCTAGGCATAAAAGCAAGGATAGATCTAGGTATTGCCATCTTTGGTTTTCAACTTTTTAGTGGAATCACGCTCGAATCCAGGAGGTTCTTTACGTTTCCCTTCATATTCCGAAATTTTTAGATCTAAAGATTCCAACCACTTATTGCAAAGAGTAATCAACATATTCATGCGGTGAATATTTCCGCTAACGTTCTTAAGAGGTTCAAGAGACTTTTGTAAATTCTTAGTAACTTCACAAAAAATTTCAAGGATTTGTGTCTCTTCCTGGGTAGGATGAGTCCCCTTTTGTTGAGGTAGTGTTCCCACTATACCTTCTATAATTTCAAGCGCAATATGGGGATCAATTTCAATAAAGTTGCCCTTGGCAACGCAATCCAAAAGTTGTCTATGAGACATATTTAATCAAACATAAAAATTGTGAAGCAAAATTCTCAGATTTACTTCAAAGGTACAATTACGATAAGACTCCATTATTCTCAACCAGGCATCTTTTAAGTTTTCTCCTTGTCTTTGTTTGAAGTGAAAGACTTCAAACTCAGGGGACAACGGAGTGTATAAGGGACTAGCCATAACGACAAGCAAGCGATGAAAAGGCAAGCGGAAAAGAGAGGAGGAGATTAGGAAAGAGAGGGCGAATAAAACGGCAAGGGTGAAGTGGGGGAGAGGAAAACGAGAGGCAAATGACAAATAATGTAATGCGAGAGATAAGGGATTGTGATGGGTACTTGGTATGTTGACTTCACAGAGACTCCCAAGAACGGCGCCAGAAATCCTTCTTGCTACGCCTTGAGCTTATGCTGGTTTTCACCGAAGAGGAGAGGATGATGCAGCAGAGTAGCGTAAGTATTTCCCTTAGTTTTTGAGAACCAAGGTATCAATCCAGTAGGAGGCCACGCGCAAGTCCCTCGTACCTACAAAAAACAAATAGCTCCTCGCAACCAACGCGAATAGGGGTTGTCAATCCCTTCACGGTCACTCACGAGAGTGAGATCTGATAGAGATGATAGATAATATTTTTGGTATTATTGGTATAAAGATGCAAGGTAAAATAAAAAGGCAAAGTAAAGAGCAAAGCGATAATAAAGCATAGGAAGATTAATATGATGAAAATAGACCCGGGGGCCATAGATTTCACTAGTGGATTCTCTCAAGAGCATAGGTATTTTACGGTGGGTGAACGAATTACTGTTGAGCAATTGACAGAATTGAGCATAGTTATGAGAGTATCTAGGTATGATCATGTATATAGGCATCACGTCCGAGACAAGTAGACCGACTCCTGTCTCCATCTACTACTATTACTCCACTCATCGACCGCTATCCAAAGATGCATCTAGAGTATTAAGTCAATGAAAACAGAGTAACGCCTTAAGCAAGATGACATGATGTAGAGGAATAAATTCATGCAATATGATAAATACCCCATCTTGTTATCCTCGATGGCAACAATACAATACGTGCATTGCCGCCCCTCATCACATCGGGAAAGGACACCGCAAGATTGAACCCAAAGCTAAGCACTTCTCCCATTGCAAGAACTGCCAATCTAGTTGGCCAAACCAAAGGGATAATTCGAAGAGACTTGCAAAGATAACTCAACCATACATAAAAGAATTCGGAAAAGATTCAAATATTGCTCATAGATAATCTTGATCATAAACCCACAATTCATCGGTCTCAACAAACACACCGCCAAAAGAAGATTACATCGAATAGATCTCCACGAGAGAGGGGGAGAACATTGTATTGAGATCCAAAAAGAGAGAATAAGCCATCTAGCTACTAACTATAGACCCGAAGGTCTGAGGTAAACTACTTACACTTCATCGGAGAGGCTATGATGTTGATGTAGAAGCCCTCCGTGGTGGAATCCCCTTCCAGCGGAGCTCCGGAATAGGCCCCAAGATGGGATCTCGTGGATACAGAAAGTTGCGGCGGTGGAATTAGGTTTTGGCTCCGTGATTCCGATCCGACGGGGTGCGTAGGTATATATAGGAGGAAGAAGTACGTCGGTGGAGCCTCGAGGGGGCCACGAGGTAGGGGCGCGCCCTAGGGGCGCCCTCCACCTCGTGGCCGCCTCGAGCTTTCTTGACGGAGGGTCCAAGTCTCCCGGTCTTATCCGATGAGAAAATCACGCTTCCAAGATTTCATTCCGCTTTGGACTCGTTTGATATTCCGCTTTCTTCAAACACCCAAATAGGCAAAAAACAACAATTACAGGTGGGGCCGCCGGTTAATAGGTTAGTCCCAAAAGTAATATAAAAGTGGAAAATAAAGCCCAATATAGTCCAAAACAATAGATAATATAGCATGGAGCAATCAAAAATTATAGATACGTTGGAGACGTATCAGCGTCTCCCTCGAGTGCCTGCGCAAGCCGTCTATCAAGCCTTCGCCGGAATCAGAGTCCATCTTCGTGCCGGCTGACCCCGGAGCAGTCGGATCCGGCTCGGGGACTTCAGCAGTCGGCCCAGGGACTTCGGCAAGCGGCCCGGGGACTTCCGAACCCGGCCTGGGGACTGTTGCAGTCGGCCCGTGGACTTCAACGACGCAACAAGCAGCGGCCAGCTCCGACCCGCCGCCTCGCAACCCGACCGTCCTGGTATCGGTTGCTGTCATGACGGTGGTAGAAGCTCCATCTTGGGCGCAGCCCATCCTGAACTTTCAGGTGAGCCGCGAGCTACCAGCCGACGACATCTTAGCCCGGCAGGTGCAACGCCGGGCAGCGGCATACACTATAGTCAACAGAGAGCTCATTAGGCGCAGCATGACTGGCGTTTTCCAGCGCTGCATCGAGCCGAAGAAGGGCATAGCAATCCTGAGAGATATCCATCAAGGCGAATGTGGCCACCATGCCGCCTCCAAAGCCCTCGTCGCCAAAGCTTTCCTCCATGTATTCTTCTGGCCGACTGCTTTGGACGACGCCAAGGAGTTGGTCCGCAAGTGCAAGGGATGCCAGCGCTTTAGCTCCAAGCATCACCTGCCAGCCTCTGCACTCAAGACCATTCCCCTCACCTAGCCATCTGCCGTATGGGGATTGGACATGGTGGGCCTATTCAAGATAGAACGCGGTGGCATGACCCATCTGCTGGTCACCGTGGACAAGTTCATGAATTGGATTGAGGCGAGGCCAATCAAGAAGCTGAATGGTCCGACTGCCATCACATTCATTGCGGATATCACCATCCGGTATGGCGTCCCGCACAGCATCATCATCGACAACGGCACAAACTTCGCCAAAGGCGCCTTGGCCCGTTTCTACGCGAGGCAGGGCATCTGACTGGACCTAACGTCTGTTGCCCATCCGCAGTCAAACGTCCAAGTGGAGAGAGCAAACGGCCACATCCTGTTCGACATCAAGCCCTGACTAGTTGAGCCTCTGGAGCGCTCGGCCGGCTGCTAGATCGATGAGCTGCCGTCCCTCCTTTGGAGTCTTCGGACTATGCCGAATCGAGCAACCTGCTTCACACCCTTCTTCCTCGTGTACGGGGCCGAGGCCGTCATCCCGACGGACATCGAGTTTGACTCGCCTCGCATCACCATGTACACAGAGGCGGAAGCCAAGGAAGCGCGAGAAGACGGCATCGATCTGCTGGAAGAGGCCCGGATGCTAGCACTCAGCCGGTCCGCCATCTACCAGCAGAGCCCGCGCCGCTACCAAAATAAGAAGATCAAGCCACATGCTTTCCGCAAGAGAGACCTTGTGCTCTGGCTGATCCAGCGGACAGCCGGCCAGCACAATCTCTTGACTCCTTGGGAGGGGCCTTTCATCATCAGCAAGGCCCTGGGCAATGACTCCTACTACCTCATCGATGCACAAAAGCCCAGGGCACGCAAGAAAGGCAACGCCGGCTAAGAGACGGAGCGACCGTGGAATGCGAACCTTCTCCGCCCATTTTACAGTTGATGCAGTGTATGTACCACGCTACCTTTTGTATTAAGCAAAGACAACATGTCCCCTGAGGCACACTCGAGGCTACCTTTCTTATCTATAAGATAAGCTTCGCCTATGAATGTTTTCTTTCATTCTTTCGCCCTGTCCGAGTCCGGTCAGCCGTCCGGGGGCTCGCTGCCTTGACCTATGTTGGCACCACCCAAAGTCGGTTAAGTAGTGTGCCGACACCAAAGCCCTCTCTTCGCCTCAGCTACAGCTTGCAGCGCAATTGTCCGGCTAGCAAGAGCTAAAGGCTGGAAATGCTGTCCACACGAAAAACGACTACGGAAGAAAGCCAATACAGGCCAAGCCGGCTCCTCGCCTCACCCGTCCGGCTGCCCAGCAGCCGGCCGACCGGCTTCTCGCTCGACTAGCTATGCTCTAGGTGGCTAAAGTAACTTGCCTATTCTAAACGGCAAAGTCCCTAACCCAGCCACAGACCGCAGTGCGGCTGTCCGGCGGCCAAAGGAAGACGACAAAAGAAAAAGCCAAATAGAGCAAAGGAAAAAACTGAGCCAAAACCCGGCAAAAGACACAAGCATGTGGGAAATAAATTATTTACATTGCAAAAGGCCCAAGGCCAGCATTCAGCAGAGTTTGAAATACACCCCCAGCGGGTGGAATTGCACATGATTAACTTGTTCGTTTGAGCACAAGACAGAAAATCTTAAAATATAACTAGGCCAGAGGTGCGGAAGGCAGCTCGGTCCAGTCGGCGGTGGCTGTAGTGCCGGCTGGCGGGGCATCCGGTTGGCTGGTTCCAGCTTGGTCGGCGGCGGTTGACGTAGTCTCCGGCTGCCCGCTGGCTGAAGCCAGAGCGGGCTGGGTCCGGCTGGTCGTTCCGTCATCCGCGGCATCGTCATCGTCTTCCTCGTCCTCACCGTCCTCCTCGCCCTCGTCGCTAGAGACGATCTCCTCCACTGAGTCCTCCCACTCGTTCGGGTCCGCCCAAACCAAGAGGGCGGCACCTCAGTGCCGTCTTTCGCCTGCTCCGGGACGAAGACACCGACGTCGGCATAGTCGGCAAGGACGGCCGCGCGCTTGATGATCGCCTCGCGCGCCACCTCCAACTCCGGCCCCGCCTCCTGGCGGAACGTGGCTAGCTGGTCCAAGTTCACACTAGGGTACCATGCCTTGACGAACTCCAGCGTCACCCTGGCGCCTGCCCGTGCTGCGGCACCCTTCCAGGCCTCAAGCCGCTCGGCTGCCACCTCCAACCAGTCGGCGGTCCGACTGGGAGTCCGGGGCACCTGCACGTTTGGCCAGAGCCCCTCCAGGACCTGTGACCCGGCACGCTGAAGTCGGTGAAGCAGGAAGTGCGCTGGCTCAAGGCGCATCCGGATGGCCAAGAGCTGCTCGCCCAGAGTCCGGGGTTGGTTCGGTGGAATATCTGCGCCCGTCCTCCTCCACTGACCGCGTCGCGCCACGATTGTCTGGAAGATGGCAACTGAGCGACCGGGGAGATACTCTGTTCGAAGAAGACTAAAGATTTAGAAGTCGGCCTCCTACAGCGGCCGACGACTAAGCAACAAAAGAAGAAAGGATCTACCTTCGAGCATATCCTCGATCACCTCGTAGCCGTCCGACAGCAGCTTCTCCCTCTCGGCCCAGTCCAAGCGCTCAGTCTCGAACTCGGCCTTGAGGAGCGCCTCCCCGTCCTTCAGCGCTTTGACCTGGTCCGCATGCCGGGCCGCCTGGTCCGCCAGCTCCTTCTCGAGCCGGTTGCGCTCCACGACCGCCTGGCTGCGTTCCTGCTCTTTGGCCCGAAGCTGGCTCTCGAGCTCGCACACACGCGTCCTCAGGTGGACGGCAGCCTCTGCAAAGACAAAGAAGAATCGTCACCAATGACAAAGACAAAGTCGCCGGAAGATCCGGCCCGACTGCTCAGCAGTCGGCCCGAATCTCAGAGGCTACACCCAGCGGGTGCACTTGCACGCCCCCACTGAAAGACGGCCTACGTACCGCAGCTCTTGTTCAGCTCAGCAGTCCGGCTGGTTCTGGGAGTTGTAGGCGGCCACACGCATGTTGTGGTAGTCCTGCAGCAAGAACAACACTTCAGCATTCAGAAGCACGCCTTGAAGTTCCAACCCGCCTACTCAGCAGTCGGCTTGGAACTCGGGGGCCACACCCAGTGGGTGCACTGGCGTGCCCCCACTGAAGATCACAAAAGCAAAAAAGCAAACTCAAGTGCATACCCGGACAGTCGTCTGCATCGCCACCATCTCGTTCCTCGCCTGCAGGAGGGTGGCGCTATGGGTGTTGAACTTGTCAAGGACGTCCTGCACCGCAAGGTTTAGGGCGGCCGGGCCGGCTCCAGGCGTCAAACCAGGCGGAGCGGAGCTCGTGGCCTCGGTGTCGGCCACCTGCGAGCTCGCGGCCTCGGCACCTGCTGGCCTCGGCACAGAAGCCGCCCATGCTGGGCGCAGGCGCGCGGAAGCGTGGCTCACCACGGCCCAGCTTGCCACCAGCTCGGTGCTGGACGGCGGCACCTCTGGCCCTTCGGGCTGGCCACCACCCCGCTCGCCAGCCTCCAGCATGCGTAGCGTCACCTCCACCTCCGCGACGATGGGGTCGGTCCCCTCCCGCTCCGGGGCCTGGTCCTCCACCACCGGTGGCTTCCAATGATGCAAGTCGGTGGCCTCCGGTACCACGCTACACACAGGGTCCTCTGCAGCCTTGGCATCGGCCTCCGCCTGCGCCTTGGCCGCCGCATCCGCCTACGCCTTGGCAGCGACATCGGCCTCCTCCTGCGCCACGGTCGCCGCCTCGGCCTCCAGTTGTGCCGCGGCCTCCTGCTCCTCCCGCGCTTCTCGAGCGTTCCTCTCCGTCGCCTCCCGAAGGGAGATGGCCGGGTCCATGCGGCGGGCCTCCTTAGAGCCACATGCTGCTCCGGTCAGTGAGGCGGATGGAGCCCGAGATATGGAAAGGGGAGCCCTGCACGGCAAAGCAAGCAAAGATAATAAGTTTTGCAAGAAAGAAGCAAGCACAAGCAAGAAACTCGCGAGAGAGGAAAAGCCAAGACAAAACAATCAAGATAAGAGCAGTAAGAGCACTTACGCAGACACCATCGGGCGTTCCTTCGGGGTCTTCCGGACGGCGGCGGCCTTCGCGGCCTCTTGCTGCTTGGTCGTGGCGGCCGTCGACTTGGTATTTTTGGTCGGCCGATTGCCGAACATCCCCCCTCGGCGCGGCGTTTAGATGCGCCGGGTGCTCCAGTCGGCGTCCCACCTGTCGGCCGCGTCGTCGAGGAGTCAGCGCCTTCGGGGCGGCGTTGCTCATCGCCGTCCTCATCGTCATCGGGCCAGTCCCGGACATCGCCTCCTGCGGCTCTGCCTGCTCCATCGCCACCTCCCCCGGCGGCGTCGTCTTCCTCCAACGCGGCCGCCCCCAGCTCGGGGTCGCCCACGTCGCTCACCTCCCGGTCCGCCATCCATTGGTGGCCGGGAGCCAGTGCGGCGGCTGCTGCCTGGCCAGTGAAGCGTCGCGCCGCGTTCGGATGGTCAGGGCGGATGAAGAGTACGGCGTGAGCAAAGAAAGGGGACCAGATACTCACCGCAGTGGGTTGGCGAGGTTGTATGGTGGCCATCAAGCCCCGCCGGTCTCGGCCACCGGTGGTTGGAGAAGTAGTTGACATGCCGAACCACCTCAACAGTCGGCAGGTCCTTCGTCGACATCCGGCAGAGGTCCTAGCGGCCGCTCATGTCGCAGATGGGATGCGACCGAAATTGGAGGGGCGAGACTTGGTAGTAGACGAAGGCGGCCAGCAGGTCCGCCGGATGGAGGCCCTCCGAGTCCGTCATCTCCTGAAGGCGGTCGAGGGCGTTGGTGATGGCAGCCGGCAACGGTTTGGGCTGCTGCCCCCAATTGTTCCGCGGCTCAGCAGGCGGGCCGGGCATGAAGTATGACTTCTGCCACAACTTCGCCGACTCGTGCAAGGCGACGGGGGAAATCGAGTCCCGACAGGGGTGCGCCGCACAGCGACGCAAGCGCCGCACTGGGCCGGCTCTCCCTTGGCCGCGGTATCGAGTTTAAGGTAGAAGAACCTTCCCAACAACTCGAGTGTGGGCAGGACGTTGAGGTAGCCTTTGCAGAGCATGGCGAAGGCGGAGAGGAGGACCACCGTGTTGGGCGTGAGGTGGTGATATTGCAGGCGGTAGAATTCGAGGAACTCGTGGAAGAAGCCACTCGCCGGCAAGCCGAAGCCACGAACTCACTGGCCTGCGGCACCGGCAAGATCTCCCACGCGTCCGGAAGGCGCGTCCCTAAGCACGCCTCGTTGGGCATCCGCCACATCGCGCGGAGGAAGTCGACATGCCACGTCATGGACATTTGAGCCGTCCCACTCGCCTCACGCCATGGTTCGTGATGACTTGGCGGCGGTGCGGCGAGGTTGAGTGGCAGCGAGTCTGTGGTGGCACGACGAGGCTAGGCCACGGCGAGGCTAGGCCACGGCGAGCTGCGACAGCAAGGAGGAGAAGAAGGTAGAAGATGGAGAGCGGAGGGGTGCGCGTGCGTTCCGCCGCACCCCCTCCCTCCTACTTACACGACAGCGACGGCAGAGCCGAAGCGGCAGGTCGTGGGGGACGTGGGGATTAATTGCGCCCACGCCCCGCACTCCCCGCGTATCCTGCACCATCAAGGCGCACTATCATTATGATCGGGAAGGGCAACCGCCCACCTCGGCCGCAGCGGATCCATGCGCGTGCCGAGGCCTCAGAGTGGCGGGCTCAGATCATGGCGACGTCCGTCACAAGGTAATGGCTGGCCGGTCTGACCTGCTGGCGATGTGTGGCAGGAGAGAACCGGACGGCAGGCGCGCCACCCGGCGGTGTCAACCCGGCGCCCGCCATGATGATTCAAATTCATCAGGCGACCAGCCCAGCCTCAGCCGACTCCTGACAGACGGCTTCTACCGGCCGTACAAAGTAACGACACAAGATCTCTCGGAGGAGGAAACCGCTGAGGCACTCCGGCTTTGAGCCACGGCGCCTCACCAGCTTCGGGGACTACTGTCGGAGGGATTGACCACGGGCAGCCTCATACACACCCCTTAGCATTTTAAGACATCGGGGCTAGCAAAGCCCCTCGCACCTCCCAGACGCATGACCGGCTCCTTGGGCTGGCTGGGCCCAAGCGGCCGGCTCTCAGGAGATGGCGCACTCTCAGAAGGCGACTTTGGGGGAGGCCGGCTCCTAGCAGACGACCCCTCCTCCCCTCAGAGTCTGCGCTCAACCACTACGACAAGATGGGGCGTGGCTACAGGGCCACCTGCTCCCCCAAATCCCGGAGGAGCGTGGCTACAGTGGAGCTGACCAAGCGGACACCCCCCTGCCAAGCACGGGACTATAGCCACGCGACCCATGACATGGCCCTCGTCATCCAGGGGCATGCTACAGCAAAAGGCAATCAGTACGGCCTGCAGGCGACGGGCCCTACCTGTCCGCGAACTCCCAGAAGACGACGCTCCCCTAGAAGGCAGCTTCGGGTGCGGGCCGGCCTCCAGCAGTCGGCCCTCCCCTCCCCTCAAAGTCCACGCTCAATTACTTTGACGAGACGGTGCATGGCTACAATTGGCGCTGACCAGGCGGCGGGACTGTAGCCATATGACTCCTGGCGCGGCCTCCGTCATCAAGTATAGAGCTACAACGAAGAGTAGTCAGCATGGCCCGCAGGTGGCGGGCCCTACCTATCGGCCGGATTCTTGGCAGCCGGCGGGGTCCACCAAGCGGCGGGCCCCAGCAGCCGACGGAGAACCCGACGACCTTAATCACTAACGTCCGGGTCCTACACCCGGCTGTGTTAACATTGTACCCCTGGGGGGGGGGGGGCTATATAAGCCCCCTTGGATCACCCATGCAAAGGGTTCAGCACACACGCTACTCACACACAACATAGCTAGGGAAAGCAAGGTAGCAGCTCTGCCCTTCTTCCTCCTCTGGCAACACAGCTCAAGGAGCAAGCTTGTAGCAACCATTTGATCATAGTCATCATGCGGAGACCTGCAAAGCAGGACTAGGGGTGTTATCTCCCCGGAGAGCCCCGAATCTGGGTAAGTCTCGTGTGCGATCGAGCTCTCGCGCATTCCCGCTTCCAGGGCCCGACGACGTCCTCTTGTACCCATCCATGATAAGCCACCCCCTGGCATCTGTCGCGAGAATACCCCGACACAGATAAGTGAAATAGGATTTAGATGTGCAATACTTATGGCACATCTAGACGTGTTTAGGAAAACTGATAGAAAAAACACGATTTTTTCTTCTTCTGCCAGAGGCTCAGATTTGCTTCCGTGAGAGGCACAACCGTGCCTCAAAAAAGAGAAAAAACATTTTTTCCCCGCGAGAGACACATATTTGCTTCACGTGGAGGCGCAGATTTGTTTTCGCGAGGAAAAGGAAAAATGGGAATAAACCATGCTTTTGGCTAGGTTTTTTTCCTAGGTTTTTTCGTAAAAAAAGTTCATCGAAATCTATTAACATGGGATCTAATTTTGAAGACCCCGACGCAAGAACTCAGCGGTGAAAACGATATGCGATTTGGACGTACGGTTTAAAAGATATAACATTTCGAATAAACAAATATAGAAAAAGAGAAACTCATAAGGTGTGACAAGTGGCATACATGCAGTGACCTATTGGCTGAAAATAAATATGGGAGTGAGCTTTACAAGGGGTACCCCTTAATTACTATATTTAGACACCCCCACCAAAAAGAGCAGAGATGATCTTTTGGCTATAGGCCTAATGCTGGCCCACCTTGCAAGGCCCACTTTATACGGTAAGCTGTACACAGTAGTTCGGCTCTTCGATCGCGGCAGCTATTTATCTCATTCAACGATGCTACAGATTAAATCTCGCATCGAGCCCTACAGTATGGGGCCAACCCACTAGCGCATATTTTCAAAACAAGGCGAGTTAAAAACCAGTGAGCGCGTGAGGGATCGATCCTACGATCTCCTGGTTGCCCAGCGGCTAACAACTGTACCGAGCTCAAGATCATGTACAGTAGGTAAGGCATGACCTATTAGAAGGGAAAGAGCCGGCTTTTACACATTTTCCTTTTTTTCTTCGATTTTCTTTCTTTCTTGGTTTTCAACGCTTTTTTTCATTTTGTTTTTTTGTCTTTGTCTTTTATTTTATTTTTTCTTCTTCATTTTTTGGGTTTCTTTTTTCTTCTATTTTTTTGTTTTTGTTTTTGTTTTTCTTTGTTTCCTTTTGTTTTTCATCCTACATTCTTATATACATGATCAACATTTTTTCAAATACTTGTTCAACACTTCTCAAATACTTGTTCAACATTTTTCAATCACTTATTTAACATTTTTATATGGATGATCAACATGTTTTCAAATAAATTTTCAATATTTTTAAATACTTGTTCAACATTTTTCGAATGCTTGATTAACATTTTTTTAATTCCTTCAACATTTTTCAAATACATGTTCAACTTTTTTCGAACGCTTGATTAACAATTTTCAAATACTTGTTCAACATTTCTTCAAATACTTGTTTAACATTTTTCAAATACTTGTTCAACATTTTTTGAATGCTTGATCAACATTTTTCAAATACTTGTTCAACATGTTTTGAATCATTGATCAACATTTCTCTGAATGCTACATTAACATTTTCCAAATACTTGTTCAACATTTTTTCGAATGCTTGATAATATTTTCAAATACTTGTTCAACATTTTTCAAATACTTATTCAACATTTTCCAAATATTTTTTGCAGAGTTTTTTTGTAATATATATATATATATATATTTAAAATACTTTAAAGTGTAAACAAAAGTACAAAGTAAAACAAAAAACGAAACCAGAAAACGAAAAAAAAGCAGAAAAACAGGCTGTGGCCTCGGTCGCTCGTGGGCCGGCCCATCTGGGCTCCTCCCGACGCGAGGCTGCCCCCTGTGCTCGCTTAAAGCCAGAAATAGTTTTCCTAAAAAAAAAAGCCAGAAATAGTTTTCCTCAAAAAAAAAAGCCAGAAATAGCGGTGCCCCTCTTCGTTGGCCCTCTCCCGAAAAAAGGTTCGGCGTGCTCGCGGAGCTCTGTTCGCGCTCTCCGCGAAGTCCCCAACCCCAACCATGGCCCCATACGATGAATCCAGGAGGTTAGCCACTCCCGTCCCACTCCCTTACCACGATCGCAAGAAATGATCGAATCAAAAGGGTTTCTGCCGCGGCGTGTCGTGTTCGAAATGCGCTTGACTCTTTTCCTTCATGATCCTCAATACGCGCGAGGTCTCGCGAGAGATTACCGTGCGGATGTGGCCTTGGTGATTCTGAGTGTTACAAGATCGCAATGATGGTCCACAGATTTCCCCGTATAAGATCCAGAATTACACCATGATAGATCTGACTAAGAGCCAGTTTGTGTGCTGGTACATGCAACAAACGTTTTACATGAACAAAAGAGCGAGCATGAAATTTCGCTGCCAGAAATTTAATGTCAAGAATCACCGTGCCTACATATGACCAATCCTCGAAAGAAGCACCAACTCTTTGGACTAACAAGACATAGTCGGCAGCGAGGATTACCTTAGAGAAGCCTTCATCCGGGTCGAGGACCGTGGCATTGTGGCATTCAGATAGCCGTGATGGTGGTTAAGGTATAAACAACCCAACTGAACCAAAAAATAACTAGAGTTACGGAAAAAGGGGTGAAGTTCATGAAACGGACCAGATAATGCATCAGTTATCTAATTTTAGTATTTTCAGTTGTATTTTAAATGGAAAAATCATGCTTTTATATCGTAAGTTCATCCATAGAACAGTTTGTCCAATAAGAAGGTTTGAGCTCAATCGAATTAGACTTTACCGTAATGGCCTTACGTTATTTACTCATCCGCTAGCCTTATGTCAACGGATTGATAAATTCTTCCTGTCGACCTTTCATAGCTCCTGAATGAATCGGGCTTCTTAAGACAAGAAGTCGATTAACCTGCGTGCCTCTCTGCTCATCGTATCTCTCGAGATGGCTACACGGTGGCTACCCCCACCCAGTTTGACATACAAAGGGTTCGTTTGTTTTGTCACATCCATTTGGCAAATAAACGATATGGGTGATACTTATTATTCTGGTTGAAATTCAGTAAATATAATGAGGTCGACAAAACCAAATTTACTTGCACTTCATATGTTTAAGAGGCTAAATTCGTGTGTGTATTATTCTTGGCAGGGGATCAGGGGGCTCAGGGGGTGTACAACAGTGGTATTATCAAATCACTGATAGATTGAGATATTGGAGAAATAATTGTTGTATTGATTGGGGCCTCAAGGGCTGTTTATATAGATTACAAAGCTTGGGCTCCAAGACTAGACTAATAGAGATAGATTACAATACGAATAGACTTTATACTCTAAGATCCCCCGCAGTCTCAACGTCAGGTGAAACAATGTTAAGACTGGAGCGTATGTCGGTGAACGATGCAGTGGAGTCCTTTGGTAAAAATGTCAAGAAATTGGGCACTTGTAGGAACATGAAGAACGCGAACCTCGCCAAGAGCCACCTTTTCACGAACAAAGTGAATGTCAATCTCAATGTGCTTTGTGCGACGATGTTGAACTGGATTGGAAGCCATGTATACCGCAGAGATGTTATCACGAGAAACAATGGTAGCACGTGGGAGCCGGACGATGAAGTTCAACGAGAAGCTGCCGTAGCCACACCGCCTCGCCAAAGCGTGAGCAACCGCCTATACTCAGCCTCAACAGAAGACACAGAAACTGTTACGCCTTTTAGAACACCAAGAAACAAGATTATCACCCAAATAAACGCAAAATCCGGATGTAGATCGTTGAGTATCTGGACAACCTGCCCGATCGCATCGTAATAAACTGTCAAGCTTGTAGGTGAAGAAGAATTAATAAGGAGACCGTGATCAAGAGTGCCTTTTAAATAGCGAAGAATGCATCCGACATGAGCGGATGAGGAGCACGAGGATCATGCATAAAGAGACAAAGCTTGCTGAACTGAATAGGAGATTTCGGGACGAGTAAGAGTGGCATATTGAAGAGCGCCAAGGATGCTACGATATAAAGTAGGATTAGAAAGAGGATCACCATCGGTGACAGGTTTAGCACCAACGTCGGCCGGAGTACGGAGGGTTGACAATCGACATACCAGAACGAGAAAGCAAGTCCAAAATGTATGACCGTTGAGAAAGAAAGAGGGAAGATTTTGTGCGAGAAACATGAATACCTAGAAAATGATGAAGAGGACCAAGATCAGTCATGGAAAATTCCCGATTGAGAGAAGAGATGGTATGTTGAAGAAAAGAATCGAGAACTAGCCGTGAGAATGATATCATCAACATAAAGCAAGAGGTAGGCGGTGTGAGTAGAAGACCGATAAACAAAGAGAGAAGAATCGGATTTGGAGGGAATAAAGCCTATGGTTTGAATAAAAGTAGCAAAGCATTGAAACCATGCACGAGGAGCTTGTTTAAGGCCATAAAGAGATATGTTGAGGAGACAAACAAAATTTGGAGATGAGGGATTCTCAAAACCCGGTGGGTTCTTGACAATAAACAGTTTCATTGAGAGTGCCATGAAGAAAAGCATTTTTAACATCAAGTTGATGAATAGGCCAAGAAGAGGAAACAACAAGACTAAGAACAACACGAATAGTGCTTGGTTTAACAACAGGAGAAAAAGTCTCATCAAAGTCAATACCAGGCTCTTTGGGAGAAACCACGACACATCCAACGAGCTTTGTAACGGCGAGAGTGCCATCGGAATGAAATTTATGACGAAAAACCCATTTGCCGTAAACAATGTTAACACCGGAGGTTTGGGAACAAGAGTCCATGTATTATTTTGTTGAAGAGCTTCAAATTCATCGCCAAGACAGCGTAAAGCCGTAGAGGGTCAAGAAGAGCTCGCTTATAACTGGTTGGAATAGGAGAGATGGTTGGGGTTGCGGTAAGATTGAGACGCGTTTGGTGGGGAGAAGAAATCCTCGTTTTCCACGGGTGCACATGACATGATCATTGGTGAGCGGTGGTATAAGAACGGCATTGGGTGGCGATGGGTTTTCGGTTGAAGAGGACGGTGAGGAAGAAGAATCAGAGGTGGTGGGTGTCGAGGGGTTGCCGTGGTAGGATTTGGTGAGGGAAAGACGGCCGGGGTAGAGGATGCGATTCTTGGGAGAGGTGGGGGGACGGGAAGGAGGGTGGCTAACGTTGGGCGATTCCTACCGAGAGACGGAACAAGATTCCATGGCAGCAGAGATGACCGAAGGCCGAACTAGGGAAGGGGTTTTGGTGGTGGCGGATTGTGGTGGAACTGGTGTTGTGGTTGTAGTGACGTAAAAGGAAAAGTATTTTCATCGAATGTGACATGACGAGAGAGAATGATACGACCAGAAGATGGTTCAACAACGATATCCTTTGTGATCATCAGAAAGACCAAGGTGAATGCAAGGTAGTGAGCGTGGTTCTAGTTTGTTGGAGGCGGTAGAGGCGATGTTGGGAAAGCATAGACAACCAAAAACACGCAGAAAAGAATAGTCAGGATGGGAGAGAAAAAGAGATTGGAAAGGCGAATAAAGAGGGCAGGTTTTAGTTGGTCGAATATTAAGAAGGAGTGTGGCGGTGCGAAGGGCTTCAACCCAAAAACGGGAAGGAAGAGAGGCTTGTAAAAGCAATGTGCGAAGAACATCATTAATAGAGCGAAGACAGCGTTCAGCTTTACCATTTTGAGAAGATGTATAAGGGCATGAAAAGCGAAGAAGAATGCCTTAGGAGAGAAAGAAGGTGCGGTTTTGGGTGTTATCAAATTCACGACCGTTATCACATTGAATAAATCGAATTGGCAAGCCAAAGTGTGTGATTATATATTGTCGAAAGTTGAGAAATATTGCAGGTACTTCAGATTTAGCGCGGAGAGGAAAGGTCCAAGTATAGTGAGAATAATCATCCAAGATCACAAGATAATATTTATAACCAGAAACACTAGGGACTGGGGAGGTCCATAAATCACAGTGAATTAACTCAAAAGGAAAAGTACTAATGGTAGTAGAGGTTCCAAAAGGTAATCTAACATGTTTGCCGCATTGACATGCATTACAGAGAGAGGGATTATGGGGACTGCTAGAACTAGGGATACAAAATTCTTGGAGTAAAGACGCCAAAGTGTTTTTGCTGGGATGACCGAGGCGACGATGCCATAGATCAACGGATGCGAGCATGGCACGAGGGTGGATGTGGGCGCCATGAAGAGGATAAATATCGCCTGCTATTGTACCGAAGCGAGGACCGCCCCGTTGTCGATTCTTCACGCATAAACCAAAAGGGTCAAAGGCCAGGATAACTTTGTTGTCAATGCAAAATTGTCTAACAGAAATAAGATTTTTGATGATGGAAGGAACCACAAGAATATTGCGGAGAAGAAAATTGGCATGAGAGGAAGGGATGTAAGAGTGACCGTGCATGAAACAGGATGGTGGAGCCATCACCAATGGTGATAGTGGAAAAAGCGAAGGAAAACAAGTCGACAATAAATTCATATTTGAAGACATATGAATTGATGCACCGTAATCGAAAATCCAATCCGTGCACCAAGGCTGTTGAGGACAAAATTGTTCATGGCGTTGATGAAGGCGGCTTGGTCCCAAGCCACTGTTGGGGAGGAGCAGAGGGCTAGGAGCTTGCATGTTGACGTAGGGGATAGCGGATGGGTAGTATGCGATTGGGGCCTGCATGTTGCCGTAGAAGACCGGCATGGTGTTGGAGGCGACGGCGGTCTGGCGTCTTTGGTAGGCGGAGTGGGAGTGGCGGTGTAGACGTCTTGGCGGCTGGGTCCAAGGAGTCCGGAGAGCCGGTGGGTCGGACGAAGACCGGCTCCACGTGCCCGTGTCGTGGGAGGGCACCATACGGCCGAGGGAGCCGACCAAGGCATCGACCAAGCTCGACGAGGCCGATCCAAGGATCATGCCGAGGAGGCCATGACGACGGAGCTAGTGGCGCGGGAGCGGTGGATGACGGGTTTGGGGGGGGGGGAGGTGTTTGGGTAGTTGTAGAGGAAGAGGTAGGGGATGGGGCGCTGGCGGCGCGGAACTCGGCCATGGAGAAGAGGGGCCGAATCGGCCGGGGCGACGGCGCGGGTGGCGGAGCCATACTAGGTGCGAAAAACCTAGGCGTCAGATACCATGATAGATTGAGATATTGGAGAAATAATTGTTGTATTGATTAGGGCCTCAAGGGCTGTTTATATAGATTATAAAGCTTGGGCTCCAAGACTAGACTAATAGAGATAGATTACAATACGAATAGACTTTATACTCTAAGAATCACAAATCTTTTGCTTACATCAGCAAGTGTATATAGTTTTCAATATACATGTGGGTGAAACTAATAAAGTTTAGGTCCAGATTTCTTCAATAGTTGTGCTTCACTTATGTTTAGGGAAAATTCAATATTCTATTATTCTACAAAATAAAGTTTCAACACTGGTATTGCAGTTTCACCTTGTGATTGTGTGTAGTTTTATTTTCTAATTGGGGTGTAAATTGCGTTTTCTCCCTATTGTATAAAGTCAACTTGCGAGTAATTGCTTCTTTTATTTCAATCAGGATTGGCGTGCCACTCTGCAAAACTGCAAATAGGTTATTTTGTTTGACTGACATCAAATTTTTCGTACGTTTCACGTTTTATTACCAGTAACGGCAGGAGCAATCTTGCACTTCATGGGTTTGAGAATGATAATTGATAAGCAAGATTGACATGACGCCCTTGCAAGCAATTTTCTTTATCAAGATATGGCTACCTATCCACTAATGTAGAATAGGGGATGCAGAGGAGTGGAATCCGAGAGGGAGGGGATTGTGACGGGACATAGGTGTTGAATTCAAAGAGGGTAGGACTACGTATTGTGAACTACTAACAAGATTACAGTAAACAAAAGCTGTTAGAAATCTCCATAAATTTGTAGTCAGAAAACGTGAACTAACATGATTACAATAATATAAATCATCCTAAGTATGATTTTTACCTATGAAACAAAGGATCTTACTCGCATCCTCTGTATATCGTTCTTGAAATGGTTAAAAGACGAAACTGGTGATGTAATACAGTGGAAAAAGGTCCTGAGGATCTTAACTTTTTGACACTGGGATCCACATCTGCTTTCTACAATAAAACCAATAAGAAAGGAATGTACGGAAGCAACAAAACAGAAGGCGGTGATCAACATATTTTCTCTTGTTTAAAAAAAATGGAGATTGCACGATAGCTCATTCTCTATACAAAGATACTCACTGCCAAATGTTATGCCAGAAACCATGTGTTGCCATCAAATCTACTAGTTTGGTCATTTATCTTTTTCCGAAAATGACTAATTTATTTTCAGTGATTAGTTCCGAGTACCAGAAGTAGAATAAAGACCAGGTCAGTCTTTAAAAGCTCGCACCTGTTTAATACATTTTTCACCACCTTAAGCTCTTGCTGTCATTCACAACTGCATGAAATGCTCAGTTTTGTCGTAAGGAGGAAACACCTACCTATTTCTATTAATAGAAATCTATGGAAAAAGTTCATTACAGCATGCTACAATGGATTAATAAACAGAAAAATACCAGATTACCTGAAGGTCAGCCCCAACATGTGAACCTGAACCCTCAATGACTTGCATGTTGGCAAAGTCACACTCATCAGGTTTCATACAAGCACACTGTAGCCAAAATATTGCAGTTAATCATTAAAAAAAATATTGCAGTTAAGAAACAGAAACTGCTAGATATAGTTGATACACTATATGTTAGTGCTTTGTCTTCATTTCATATCAGATAAATTATATTGATGCAAACCATATTTGATACAGCTCAAGTAATATACGAGTTCTGAACAGAAGTATGAAAATAACCTGTCATCTATCCAGAGGTAACCCAAATAGTTTGGAAGTTTGCGAAATTGAGACTTATGTACACATTAACTTTCTTTTATGATATATCGATATAGACTTACGATTTTCTTTCGTTTCTATGAGTTATACTTATGATTTTGTACTCCGGTCAACTTTAATGCTGGTGCAGGTCACGTCAGCAGGCCAGCATTAGTAAATGATGCATATTAATTCATAAACAATAGTGCAACGATCTTTTGCATTTACTACATAGAGCATTAGAGCAGTTTCGCTTACAAAATAGGACTGAAAGAGGCATATTGACAACTACGTTATGTCTTCACAGAAAAAGGAAAGTTCATTGGCTTTCATGCTTGATTCGCAGATTTGGTTCAGCCGTCTCTTTTATCCTTGTTGCAGTTAGCACCCCATACTATGATCCATCTTCCTTTCTAAGCGCAGTTTCAGAACGGTGCAGCATTTAGTTTCGGGATATGTGGCTACGGTTCATCTCTTCATCCCACCCGTAGGTTAACCTTATCCCTAATCAGTCTGCCTTTGCCTCTTCCTATTTTTGTTGTTTCTCTGGTAGCTACCGGTTGTTGTGGGCGTGTACCCCTCACAGCCACCAACTGGTTTTCTATGTGAACACATCACCATCATCTTCGGTAGTCAAATGGCAACAATGTTAAAAGTTATTATATGATTTCTGCTTCTGTGCATTTCTTTCGCTACTAGTCACAGACCCTGGTTATTTGTATTGTGAGATTGTTTCTCCCAATACTGGGCAAGACTTCTCGAGATTGATTATGATGGATATGACCTAAATGTCAATGCTGTTTGATTCTTTTTCATGAGTTGAGTTCAGTAGGACCTTGTCAAATATCCTGGCCATCTTTTCCTTTGCTGCTTGAACTAGGGAAAGAGTAGAAGAATAGATACTCTATGTTAGAACCTGGCTGCTGATTCTTACTAATACACACTCATGATCACCATTATGCTACGCCATTCCGGTATATGTCTTCTGCAGTTTCTTTGTCCTATCTGAATACCAACAACCCTAACTCATCATGTACTACTTTAAAAAATCTGCTACTGTTAGTGCCCATTACTACATGTGTAGATAGTGTAATTGCCTTGTGTTCAATCACCAGCCACGCATTTGGTGTTACCCCCACAGAGGGTCCCTGTAGACATGGCGCACAGTGTCCTTTTGCTCCAAGCCATGACCCCTTTGGATTTGCAGAGCGTCTCCGAAAGCTACGTATTTGTTCAGGCCCAAGTCTATCATTGAGAGGCTTGCATTGCCACCTTACAACTCGTGACAGCGAGTGAATTACTCGCGCTCCCCCTTCTCTCTCCAGGAGTGATTCAAAGACCGTATACGTATGCATCCTAGCCATCATACAAACCAGCAGCTGCCCCTCTGTTAGAAACATTATCCAGCCGTAGCCCGTAGGTATGATACGGACAAGATGTTTGACAGTGCTGTCTCGATCTTTAGCACAACGGTGTGTGAACCATACCGCCGATGCTATGACCTATCTCGAGCGCCTTATCAGAAAAAAAAAACTACTATAGCTTATACGCTAGATCAAGGCAAGAACAACCCTTTGTGGTTTAATTAGGATGTGATGGATTGGATACTCTCTGTCTTTTCTTTTACCGCTCATTAGTCTTGTGGATGGGTTCTTTTGTTGTACACCAGTGTTGTCAACTTGTCATAGGCTAAGAATACTTGGTCCGCTCAGTTGTCTGATATTTCCATCACTTCACCGTGATGATGCGCTTGATTCCTAACTGATTTTTAGTGGTACTCTGCCATGCAAAGCATAGGGCCACTACTCGATCGACAACCAAGAGATCTAGACAGAATACAGTTTCTGCTATTCAGATAACTGTGTGCTATTCCCTGCGGTCAAGGCTCACTGGTCACTAATTATTTGGCTCGCATCATAGTGCGCGACGTTTATCATACTCTGACGTGGAACAGTTTCTTAAGATTCCGCTTAACGGTCGCGATCTTTTCACTGTTTGATCATTGTCATGGTCTAGGGGTCTGGTACTTGTCATGTTATTAATTGCACCATCAATTCATCTGGATTCTGGATTTGGCTCTTGAGGCCACAAAATCTACTTCGTCAGCTTGATCTGATACGTACCGGTGCCGCCGGCCGACCACCCGAGAAGAAGAATCAGAGTCCAATACTTGCTTACCCTGTTTGTGTTTGCTGATGACGTGTAGTACCCCTGCTCTGCTCGGGTTTGGCTTCTCTGCAAATCGAAAAAGACTTTCGCCCCACTTTATAAATAAAGCAAACCGCCAGGAACACATATAAGACTATTTCAACACACATACCCAAGTCGCACAAATAAGGTTCAGAGGTTCTCACGAGCAAGACAACAATGCCCCGTAAACGTAACACAACATAAAAAGACAGCTCAGCCAGGCCAAGGCCGTAGTCGAGCTGGATAGCAACACACGACTAATCGAGCTCAGGAGGAGGCGGCGGAAGGCGGCAACAGACGGACGGCCATCGAGCGGAGGTCGGCGATGAAGGCGGAGATGGCGCCCGGTCCCGAGGGCGGCTAAGCGGCCGCCAGAGCTGCAAGTAACTGCATAATTTATAGAGGCGTCGATGAGAGCGTCGGAGAGGGCCGAATCACAAGTTTATTGCGAATGGTCCAAAGCGTCCACGCGAGAACCCCAATCTCAAGCCACCTAATGTGGCGAGATGGAGGCGGGGAGGCCTGTAGTTCGGCGAAGAGGTCGGGGAAGTTGGAGTGGCACCAATTCCCGCCAATTGCCTCCCTAAAGCAGCTCCAGACGAACTGCGCAGACACACAGGAGAAGAAAATGTGGTTCGAGTCTTCGGGGGAATCACAAAGGGGGCAGATGCCAGAGCCCGGGCCATTGCGCTTGCGGACCTCAACACCCGACGGAAGCCGACCGCGGATCCACTGCCACATGAAGATCCGGATTTTAAGGGGCAGTCGAATGGACCAAACCGCCTGAAGGGGGGGAGGGGCGGAGGAGGGGGCGATAGCCGCATAGAGGGACGCTCCTCTGCAAAGACGCTCAGAGATGGATATTTAGCCCCGATCTCGATGCAACGGGCCGCGGGAAACATCCATTCTTGAAGATCTCTACTACATGCAAGTGGGTCAACCCCGACGATCTCCCTCACCCCAATTGCTCACACATGTGCATGCAAGCCCATGCCAAGGCCATGCTACACGGCGCTCCCAGCTCGCCACCGTCGCCCCCGGCTGACTGTAAAAAGACGGGGAAAACGGGAGGGGGGATGGCATCATCCATCATGGCAGCTGCAGGCTGTACGTTCGCGCAGGTGGGCGCGGCGGGCGCACACCGCCCCCCAATTGGTCGCTTGTTTGGGCGTGCGCGGCCTCGCTGCTGCATCTGTCCCCATTCGAGGGCCAGATCACGAGGGACGGGGCGAGGAACAAGTCGCCCAGATTTTGGCCGCACGCAGCTGGGGCTGTATGGGCTCTCTTTGCATGTGGGATCGCCCGTCGCCCTCACGGCCTCCCGCCGTGTCTGCTCCGTCCTCGCCGCAGAGGATTGTGGGTATTACTAGCTAGCAGATAAGATCAGGGCTGAGAGAGGATGGAAAGAGATCGTACTACTGCCGCTACTGAGCGTCGAAGGGGTGTGGGCAGACGGATGATCAAACGAGGGAGAGCCGGCTTCATTACGTTTGCCTTGCCTGTTTTGGGAATCGGCGTGGTGTTTCTGTATCCGTGCTGGTAAGTGGCGCCGATACATGCATGCATGTGTGATGTGTCATGATGAACGTTTGGAGCTACGCGCGGTCTACGATGGAGGAGATCGATCATGGCAAGTTTGATAGATTTGGCCTTCTCATCTGAAATGTCCCGGAGGTGACAAAGTCATTTTAGCTGCAAAATAGTTGCATAGGAAAGCTTCATGTGATGACAACAAATGTTTGTTAGCGATTTTTTCCGACTTCACACACACCGAGCAACATCGGGAGAATATCAAATAATTAACCGGCTCATTTGGAAAACCACCTTTTCATGCCCTTCAATTCAAATTGTTTAACCCATTCTAGAGGTTGTTTCGGCATGTTGTTGGATGATACAAGAGAGTTTTGCTTGCCATGCCACATGAAAGTGTTATGGGTGCCTCCTTCTCTAAAATATGCTATCATGGAGAACATGCATTTCTGGCCAATTTGTCGCCTTGTGTCCTTAACCGGTCGTTTATTCCCTTTGCTTATCCTCTCTTCTTGGTTCATGCATCGTGTACAATGGTGGTGAAGTAGGCGTGCAACAACAAGGGCATGCAGAGCACTTCCTAGTGACGATGGTTTGACATGATCTTCAAAGTCCTAGGATGTAGCGCGATTGTGCGTACCGTGGGTCGGAAGGATGGGTGACACATTGCTTGTAAAATCATGGAGACAATTCCCTCAACCTGGCAAGGATAACTTCAGGGACTTATCATGGAGAAGGCGTGCATGCGATGTTCTAGGACATGGGGAAGTGCTAGGGATCGACGATGAAGGTTCATAGAAGGAATACGATTGGCGGATTTGTATTTTGTAAAGAGTAGCCACCATGAGAGCACTGGAGTAATAGCAGAGGAGCTATACATGTTCTCTTGGTTGAAGGTGTCTTGGTGCTCATCGTGATTTAGGGAGGCCTAACAAGACACATTGACGGTGCCAACCATGTCGACGACCGTACTGTACTAATGGTGAGCGAAAGGAAAGGGGGGGGGGGGGGGGGGGGGGGGGGTGCGTCAAAAACCATAAAGCCAAGTTTAAATTGTGGTTCGTTCCGCCTTGATCTAGAAGCCCTACCCTCATGTCCTTAAGCTCAAATGATCGCTAGAGCACATCGATCCAAGGGCGGAGGTGAAGGAAACGAGTCGATTTAATCGATGGTGTAGAAGATCGATGGTGCTAGCGAATAAGGCATACTATGGGTTGCTAGTGATGGGGCCGATGAACTCATCAAAATGAAGAAGAAGAAATGCACGATTGCAGACAATTGGGGGGGGGGGGGGGGTAATTTGATTTGATACTTTAGATGTGTAATATATTTCTTGTCTTTTGTAAATGCTTAGTAATTCTTTACCTTACATAGTAAAAAATTAAACCGGCGATAGTTGAATCTGAAGGAATATCTACTCATTCCAACTATCTACATTTATGAAGTCAAAGATATTGCTTGCTTAAAATAGGTGAGTCATAATTTATATTTTCTTCTTAGAAAATAGGTAGTGCTTCTTCTGTATTTCCATAGAGAAAAATTCATAAGACGAAGGACATGCTTGGAAGTGTGTTTGTCGAGAATAAATTTAGGATAGGGCAATGATCAATATTTACAAACACCCTTGAATGGCGATGCGAAAAGATGGAATAAAGAACAACCATCCTCACCAAATGACCTTGAAGCCCTTGCTAAACATGACCTAGAATATCATGGGAAACAACAGATCTGTGGTCAAAGGTGTATTGTGTGTGATTAACATAAACTCTTAGAGGTCATGAATGAGCGACAGTTGTAGGAAGAACACAGGGTAAAGAACCTTAGTTGAAATGTGCACTGTCTATGCAATCGGATCATTACCGAGCTCAGGATCATGAGAGGTAAAGGGGTGCCTCCGACCTTTAGACCGCAATAAGTGGAGCTTGCCTTGCCCAGCCTCTAGATGCGGATGGCAAAGAAGCGTTGCACAAGGCCTCAAAGGTTGTGTTCATGACAACTGTTTGACAACCCAAACAGGACAACCCCCACCCTTGCACCAAAGGATGGAGGGTTGATCTCAAAATTTAAGACTTCATATGTGAGTAGAAGGCAGAACCTGACCTGAACTAGAGAAGTGACATTGTTTAGGATGTGTTGAAAGCGGTGTACATGATGCCCCGAGGAGCCCAACGCCTTGTGCGACGGACCAATACCAACGTCACATCGCTACCAAGTCTCATTGTCAAAGCAGAGAAGGTTGTGATCTCACACTGTCACACTGAAGGACTCTATAGATACCAAGACAATGCCTCCAAGAAAGAAACGACGCAATACAACGATGCTGCCCGATCTAGCGAGCTAAATCTAGGGTTTCCTCTAGATCTTATAGAGGGAAGGAACATGATCAAAGGCCATGCCATACCTCCAATGAGTCAACACACACTTGTAGGCATCACTTTCATCAACGCTAGGCACCGCCGGGAAGGGATTTCATCTTGCCCATGATCGTGGACCCCTGAAGACCACCAATGCTCAATGCCGCCTGCATGGTATATGTGGAAGCAAAACATCAAAGTTCCCACCCTCTTATGGTAAGAACACCATGACGATGGAGAGTAATTGAGGCATCAAGCAGGTCGCCACCATAAGGTGGAGCAGGTCAGCGCACCCAAGGGGGTCGGGAGCCGCCACAACCAATCCTTACCCGCAAGCTCCATTACTGGACGCTCTAGGTCTTTACATCCGAAGATTAGATCTAGATGAGTTGAGAGCTAGGAGGTGAAATGAGAGTCATGGACCGAAGGGCGGGGGGAGTAGTTTGCCGAGAAGACAACTAGGGCGAAAGGAAGACAACGATGGCCTTGAGCTATGGTTAGAGCGCTGCCTCGTGAGCCGCCCTAATGGTTCATGAGGCCAATGGGTACCAGTCGTTTACCAATAGACTTTATGGAAGAAGGGAGAGCATAAATAATCTGGATGTCCCCAGAGAGTGAGAAGATAAATGATGCAAATGGAAGTCAATGCAGTTATGACTGATTAATTCAGATATACTTCCTTCATTCGTGAACAAGTGTACATCTAGCTTTTGTCTTAAGTTAAAGTTTTAAATTTTTGACCAACTTTTAAGGGAAAAGTAAGAGCATTTATGGCACTAAATTAGTATCACTAGATCTGTTTTGAAATGCATTTTGATAATATACCAGTTTGATGTCATATATATTACTACTATTTTCTATAAAATTGGTCAAAATTTTAAAACATTGACTTAGAACAAAAGCTAGATGTACACTTATTTACGGACGAAGGGAGTATATAGTACACGGTCACACAAAGAAAACTCATATATAACAATATTGCTACCCTCCATAACAGTAAAAGGGAACAAATTACTTTTCTTTGACACATAGTCATGTAATGATTTGGTGATTTGGGGAGTAAACGTGAACCAAGAACCATGCTGACAGTGGGCCAGGGGGACAAGAACTGTCTCTTTGCCTGGTGAACTTTAATGTTGTTTGTCTAGACCCGAAAAGGGGCAGCGAATGGAGATAGGCAGAGATACCGTCTTCATGCAAATCCATATCTACGAATATTTTTCTGGGAAAAAACTGAATATGAATATGAAGTGTATACAGTGGCTCTTGAGCCTCCTCAAAGAGCTCTCAACTTTCATTGAACTTTTTGTCATGTGATCTGTTTGTCTTCTACAGTAGTTTTAACGTGTATTTACTTTTCATGTTGGGTGAAAGGGTATGGAGCCATCTGATGATATGAAGAGATAGGTTGGCAATATCCATCGGTCATGCAACTACTATCATCGTGTGACGTTCTGTGTGAGGCAACGTCTAAGTGGCTATCTGTTTGAGCCTACGAGTTAGATCAGTCCCCCCTTAACTACATAAGGCCGATAGATGGTACTTTGAGGCTGATATACATAACTTCGCCATTGGACTTATGCAAGTATAATGGGTACATTGCTCCGGAGGTTCCCAATTTCTGTTATATTTCCATTTAGGTTGTTAAGCTTGTAAAGTTTGCTCCATGAATACAAAAACTAGGGTCATGCATAGCTGGGTCATGCATGCATGCATATGCCTAGGCTCTCTTCAAAAAGAAAAGAAAATACATAGGCTGCACAGTTGCGCAAACTTAGAGGGTGTTTGTTTCCAGGGACTTATTGGTTTAGGGACTTAAAAAAGTCCCTATAAGTCCAATCTAAACCAAACAGGAGGGACTTATAGAGACTTAAAGTGGGCATTTGGGACTTATGAAATAAGACTCTAAGGAGAGTCTTATAGGGACTTATAGTTGTAATATGGTCTTATAGGGACTTATAAGTATCAGGAACCAAACAGGTAGAGACTTTTTAGGGACTTGGGACTTATAAGTTGGGACTAAAAAAAGTCCTAGGACTTATGAACCAAACAGGGCCTTAGGGCCTGTTTAGGATTGTCATTTTTCTCCCAACCCTTGCAGGAATGGCTTGAACTAGAACTCTGAAATTCGTTTGAAATTTATAGTAAATTAATGTGCCCCAAAGAAACCCTTAATTAAGTAATGCATTAATATGGGGCACAAGTTTATGGAAATTGACTTAGTATGTCATCAGCTTTAGAGCTTGGACTACACATTTCAATACAAATGAGCATAGCTTTTTTCCCCACAAATCTGCAGATCCATACTTCCGTTCTATTGGTTCTCATTTTCTTGAATGCGGGATGTACAGATTTTAGTAAAAACAGAAATCATGACCACTAATTCTCTCGAGGGCTTGCTTAAGAATAAGAAAAAAAGACTCTTGTGGAAATGGCATGAAATACAATTTGATCATATTCATGGGGATTTTGTAAATATCCCATTTCAAAACTCGAAACAATGGTGTGACAACTTTTCTTTGGGAAATGTGGAAATGACCCTAGGTTTCAATTTCCCGGTGATACTGACCGATACCAAGGTTATGTCAAGGTGGATGATATTTATATTTTGTTATTTTGAAAAGTAAAGTGAACTTTGAACTACTTCTCCTCAATTTCATTAACTAGACCACATATCAATGGGCCCGCTTGAATGGCATGCAATCACCCAAGAACATATTGAAATACTATAACAATGTAGATCATCGTGATCGATGTCAAAAAATTTAGTTACCCGTCGATTGAATTTAAATTTAGAAATCTGAAAAAGTTCAAATTTTCAATCCACTGGTAACCGTTTAAAATCTTGTTTGACGCTTACAAACCAAGAACTACGCCCTACAAAGAGAACGTGGAACCTTGGGAAACTCCACCAAATAGGCATCAATTCCTAGATTCCTACATCTACACCAATATGATCGGGTGTGTCGCCTCCATGGGATGAGCATGCTTGTGCTTCTTGAGGTCACGGAGGGGATGCGTGTACGTGTGGTGGTGTACGTGTACGCTAGTAAGCGAGTTTAGGAAATCATTGTGGCACTATTGATCACATCCTAACAACCGAATAGATCTAAGAAGACCTAATTATGTACCGAAACGAAGGTTTGATGAGCTAAGCGCGCAACTTGATTGGCTCAGCCACAAACTATGGATGATGAGCTAACTAGTAGTAATACATAGGATTAGCTAGGCCAAATGTTCGTACCACAGGTCGCTTGTGTGCTACAGCAAAATATCCCTTGCCCTAATTCGAGGGCACGCTACAGTAGACGTACGAAATGATTGCCACATAGGATCATACGCACTCGGATCACGCGTCACGACATCCCAAGAGAGAGAGACCCTGATCCTTGTCGGGCCCTAGGAATTCTAACTTGTGTTTGCACAGCGCCCGACGTGTTTTACTGTTCCCCGCCGATCTAGCGCTCATCCCTTTCCTGTGCTCTCCTCCCTCTCTCTAGCTACCTCTCTGTGAAAGTGATCACACAAGGCCTAGACCCCTCCCCCTCTCTCAGTTCCTTTATAAAAGGGACCCGACTCCCCCTCCTGTTCGTGATCTCTCTCGATCGGCTGCAAACTGCACATCACAGTGCTAGCTAGCTAGCTCCTCCCCTCCCCAGCTCATCCTGATCTCCAATTATCTGCGCTCCCTAGCTCGCTAGATCTCCTCTAGATCTCATCATGTCTACCATCTACATGAGCCAGCTCTCTACCGCTTTCCCTCTAATGGAAGAAGACCATCACCAGGATCACCATCAGGGGCACTTCCAGGCCTTCACCCTGCCCAAGGATCCCCCGATCTTGTTCCCTTTTGTGATCAGCAGCAGCAGCCCTAGTGATAACAGCAGTACTCTCAGCTACGGATCAGACCAGCACTTGATGCAGCACCATGCCATGCTAGATCAGCCCCAACATGTAAGCTGGAGTGATTTCTTCTCAGTTCTATATGTATTAGTTTGTTCGGTCAGTTTCTAGTCTACTCAGTAGCTCAATTAACATGATCCTTTGATTTGTTATGTGCATCAGATGATCGGTGGATCATCGAGTGTGTTCTCGACGCCGTTCCCGACCGTCGAGAGCATCCGCGACGACATGATCGAGCGATCCTACTCGTACGATCCATATGATATGGAGAAGCTGCAGGCCACCAGCGGATCGCTCAAGATCGGCAAGTGGACGGCGCCTGCTCCCGCAGCCAAGATGAGGATCACAAGGAAGACGAGCGATCCTGCAGGTGTCAAGAAGCCGAGGAAGAGGGCGCAGGCATACGAGGATCATGGCCACATGGGCGGCATGAACCAAGCTCTGGGCGTTATTAGGACATGCTCTGATTGCAACACCACCAAGACCCCCTTGTGGAGGAGTGGTCCTTGTGGCCCCAAGGTAGTATTACGATTTGTCTGTTAATTCTCTGGTCACTTGGTAGGAGTACAAGTTAGTTAATGGCGTAACGGTAACTAACTTTGCTGCGGTTTGCATGGTGTAGTCGCTTTGCAACGCATGCGGCATCAGGCAGCGGAAGGCGCGCCGGGCGATGATGGCCACCGGGGCGGCGCCCGCCACCGATGTTGGTGCTGCCAAGGCGGCCGCGCCAGGTGACGCCGCCGTGACCGTGCACCCACCGAAGGTGAAGAAGGAGAAGCGAGCTGCCGACGTCGACCGGTCTCTGCCGTTCAAGAAACGGTGCAAGGTGGTCCAGGATCACGCTGCCAAAAGCGCCGCTGCGCCCACCACTGTCGAGGCTGCCGCAGCGCCGCCGGTCGTCGTCACCACTACCATCACCACTGCTGCTGCGCCGACGAGGGATCTCGTCGACACCATCGGGGTCAACTGGAGCAAGAGCCCAACTGGCGCCGCCGCAGCTGGCTGCTTCCGGCCATCGCCGGCGCCCTTCGCGGTGCCGGTGCCGGTGCCGGTGCAGGACGAGATCACGGACGCCGCCATGCTGCTGATGACGCTGTCCTGCGAGCTTGTCCGGAGCTGATCGATCCATGCATGGAACACTCCAGAGACTCTGATCTATCCACCACGGTACCCCCCGGGCTTTTTTGCCTTAGTCCGTTAGACAGTCGGTACGTACTGTCCGTGCTGCCGCGTTTTTGGTTTCTTGTTCTTGTTGCTAGTGTAACCCTGCGCTACTGTTAAAGTCTTGTGATTCGTTTGTGTGTAAGATAAGACGGTGAGAAAGAGAGATCTAGAGAAAGAGAGGTAGAAACAAGGAGAGATCAGAGGAGAGAAGAGGCTAAAAATTAAAAAAACAACGTGAGCTAGCTAGCTAGGATCTGCAAACACTGTGAGATCGAGTGAGTTCAGTTTGAGTAGCTAGCTTTTTGTTGCCGCGGCTAATAACCAAGCCAATGGCTACTATATAGCATGTATGTTTTGTTCTTTGTTTTGCTCGAACCATTTGTACTGTGGCTCGTAATAATAAATACCGAAAGACCGGACCATGAAATGTTGCTGTTCATTGGGAATCGTTCATGACTTTTGCTTCTGACGCATGATTATATGTCAGTGATGATCTGCTTTAGTTTTTGTCAGCGCGCACAGTGTGGTTTCTAACGTTTTCCCGCTGATTTTGAGGCAAACATTCTCTTTATCATATGCGACCGGAGAAGCTTAATTAGTTTGATGCACATGCTGAATTGTGGATCATGCTAGTAGCTTTGCACAGGAAAGAAGGCATAACTTTCCATCGCCAAAAAAAGGAGGCATATTGGATTAGTATATCTTAATTTGGGTTTCTACTAAAATCAAATATTTCAAACCTTAGATGGGGTATCATCAAGTCAGTAGTAACCAGTAAGCCAAATGTTACACATGCCTCATCTGCAAAACAAAAGTTACACATGCCACGATATGTGTGTTTCTTTCACTTGTATTCTCAAAATCCAACAAGTTTATCACCGTAGCAACATAGTTATCATGTTTTACACTGACAATGCTATCAGGCGAGCGTTTGCGGTGAACTTATCCCACAAACAACCAAACGTACCCAAGCTAATTGTTAGATCTAAGGAGACCCGTCGTTAATATATCGACACACAGATCTTCTGTAGTGTCCTCGTTTTTTTTTGTCTCCAGTCCATACATGTTGAAAGTTCATACTCATTTGGGCCGCCTTGCATGCAGATCCCCGAAGAGTTTTTATACTCCACCATTATCAAGAATCTACACATGTCGTCTCGTTCTACGTACAGTGAAGAGTCTACCACTATATATACAAATCACAAATCCATGGGCACCTCCATTTCCGACCCTCTGGAAGAAAGAACTTCTTTTCAGAAAAAAAAACCCATCTGGAATGAGTGGTTAGCTATCTCAAAAACAATTAACAACTTCTTTTTAGAAAAAAGTATTGGCTCCTTTGGTTATCCATATTCAAAGAAATGTATGAATTTCATTTCTTCAGAATTTTCCACTGAGACATTTGTGTTCCAACAATAAAACATTTGAATTTTCTTAGTTCCCAATTTTGTAGGATTCATAGAAAGAAGATAGGCCTCGTAATTTTCATTTGTGTCTGTGCCAACTATAATATACGCTCAACCTTCCTCAACTTCCATACAAACTCATGTGCTTTCAGTTCCTGGTAGTGAGATCAGATAACTTCCATATCAACTTTTGCATTTTCAGTTTCTGTAGGATTCAAGGTCACTATATGTCGATGGAAAACGACACCTATGGGATCACAAGAATCCCAACTACGGTTGGCGGGGCGCAGGGTCGTGAGAAGAGCGGGCCTAACAGGAAGCACACGGATCGTTTACCCAGGTTCGGGCCGCGAGGATGCGTAAAACCCTAGTTCTGCTTTGGTGGACGTATTGAGTGTTCTTGTGTTCTTGAGCTAGCTACGGGGTGCAACTTGCCCAAAAGAGCCGAATCCCTCTCTAGTATGCCATGGGCCTCCTTTTATAGTCGAAGGGGGCTGCCACAGTGGCACACAGGAGGTGGAAAGGTCTACAGTGCTGCGAGCTTATCGCCCGTATTACAGGTCAAGACGCATTTAATGCATCGCTTAGGTGTCCCTTAGCTTTATCGGCGGCGGGAACGAGGCCCATCCCGTTCGTCGTCGCTCAGCCTCGCTTCGACAAGCGCCCAGGCCAGCGGTGCATGCGGTGCCATGTAGGCAGGCAGGCAGCTGAGGTGGCGCGGTGGTAGGGTCTTCACGAAGATCTGCATGCCACCACGCAGGTGCTTGCTGAATTGGCTTGGGAGCCGCAAGTTGCCACGCAGTGCCCGCCACCGGTGGTTGGGTGGCAATTTGCATCTTGGCTGCGGTGGTGCCTTGGTTGGTGTGGGCCTGGCAATGGCCCCGCGGATGCCCCCGACAAGGGCCTTGCCGGGGGCCCGGCAAGGGTCTTGCCGTGGCGTTGCAGTCATCACCGGCAAGGAGCTTGCCGGGGGTCTTATGGATTCCCTCGGCTGGGATCCCGCCGGGGGTCGCCGTCTTCTGGTCCTCATCCGATCTCACATGTTTATGATCTTGACAAAGATCCGCATGCCACCACAGAAATGCCTCCTGAGCCTTGGTTCCAACGTAGTTGGTTGGGTCGGAACCCGTGGGCTCAAGGGTGGCTCCCTCTGTTGGTGTTGGCAAGTTGCCCCGGCAAGGCTCTTGCCGGGTCATGAGGCCGCCCGAAGGGCCTTGCCGGGGGTCCCCTCGCCCTCTTGCTCTTTGGTGTTTCTGGTCTTGGCGTTACCTTGACCGTCTTGTGCCTTTGGCTCTCTCTCCGACTTCCCTCCCTTGCCTTGCTAAGTGTGGCCGTGGCGCGTGGCTCCGACTGCCCGTGCACAAGTAAAGGGGTACAAAGGAGTGCCCCTACTTTTGTACACCGACAGGAGCCCCCGGGTCTGGGCCACACATAAGCGCGACACGTTGTTGGGCCAGGCCCAGAACGGTGCGCGGGCAGGTGGGGCATATTTTACTGCAGTAACTATTCCGTCCGCTGCGCTTCCCCACGACCCGCGTTGAACGCGCGACGTGGAGGGGCGTGTGTGACGTGGGGGTCATGCGCGATGCGGTTTTCCGCATGCATGCGTCACATTGTGGTAAAGAGGCGGCTCGCGCCTTCCCCGTAAAAAGAGGGAGGCGTGGAGACGCGGCTCATTTACTGGATGGACTCGGGTCGCAGTCTTCAAGGTGCCCACGCCCCATGATCACGGGGCGGGGAACGGTCGCCTCACCCGTCCTTTCGATCCTGCTCGCTCACCACGCGTCCTTGATACGTCTCCAACGTATCTATAATTTTTTATTGCTCCATGCTATATTATCTACTATTTTGGACATTATTGGGCTTTATTATCCACTTTTATATTATTTTTTGGACTAACTTATTAACCGGAGACCCAACCCAGAATTGTTGTTTTTGCCTATTTCAGAGTTTCGAAGAAAAGGAATATCAAACGGAGTACAAACGGAATGAAACCTTCGGGAACGTGATTTTTGGGAAGATTATGATCCGGGAGACTTGGACCCTACGTCAAGAAACAAAAGAGGAAGCCACGAGGTAGGGGCGCCACCCCCTGTATGCGCCCTCCACCCTCGTGGGCCCCCTGTTGCTCCACCGACGTACTCATCCCTCCTATATATACCTCACGCACTTCAAACGATGGGATCACGGAGCCAAAAACCTAATTCCACCGCCAAGAACCTTCTCAGACTCCACAAGATCCCATCTTGGGGCCTGTTCGAGCTCTCACGGAGGGGCATCCATCACAGAGGGCTTCTACATCAACACCATAGCCTCTCCGATGAAGTGTGAGTAGTTTACTTCAGACCTTCGGGTCCATAGTTAGTAGCTAGATGGCTCCTTCTCTCTTTTGGATCTCAATACAATGTTCTCCCTCTCTCGTGGAGATCTATTCGATGTAATCTTCTTTTTGCGGTGTGTTTGTTGAGACCGATGAATTGTGGGTTTATGATCAAGATTATCTATGAACGATATTTGAATCTTCTCTGAATTCTTTTATGTATGATTGGTTATCTTTGCAAGTCTGTTCGAATTATCAATTTGGTTTGGCCTACTAGATTGATCTTTCTTACAATGGGAGAAATGCTTAGCTTTGGGTTCAATCTTGCAGTGTCCTTTCCCAGTGACAGTAGGGGCAACAAGGCACGCATTGTATTGTTGCCATCGAGGATAACAAGATGGTTTTCTTAATCATATTGCATGAATTTATCCCTCTACATCATGTCATCTTGCTTAAGGCCTTACTCTATTTTCATGAACTTAATACTCTAGATGCATGCTGGATAGCGGTCGATGAGTGGAGTAATAGTAGTAGTTGCGAGTGAGTCGGTCTACTTGTCTCGGACGTGATGCCTATATACATGATCATACCTAGATATTCTCATAACTATGCTCAATACCGCCAATTGCTCAACAAGAATTCGTTCACCCACCGTAAAATACTTATGCTCTTGAGAGAAGCCACTAGTGAAACCTATGGCCCCGGGTCTATCTTCATCATATTAATCTTCCAACACTTAGTTATTTCCTTTGCTTTTTACTTTGCTTTTATTTTACTTTGCATCTTTATCACAAAAATACCAAAAATATTATCCTATCATATCTATCAGATCTCACTCTCGTAAGTGACCGTGAAGGGATTGACAACCCCTTATCGCGTTGGTTGCGAGGATTTATTTGTATTGTGCAGGTGCGAGGGACTCACGCGTAGCCTCCTACTGGATTGATACCTTGGTTCTCAAAATCGAGGGAAATACTTGCGCCATCTTGTCTTTGCATCACCCTTTCCTCTTCAAGGAAAACCAACGCAGTGCTCCGGAGGTAGCAAGAAGGATTTCGGCGCCGCTGTCGGGAGGTCTACGCAAAGTCAACATACCAAGTACCCATCACAATCCATTATCTCCCGCATTACATTATTTGCCATTTGCCTCACGTTTTCCTCTCCCCCACTTCACCCTTGCCATTTTATTCGCCCTCTCTGTTTCCGTTCGCCTCTTTTTCGCTTGCTTTTTGTTTGCTCGTGTGTTGGACTGCTTGCTTGTCACGATGGCTCAAGATAATACCAAATTATGTGACTTTACTAATACCAACAATAATGATTTCCTTAGCACTCCGATTGCTCCTCTCACCGATACTGAATCTTGTGAAATCAATATTGCTTTGTTGAATCTTGTCATGAAAGATCAATTCGCCGGCCTTCCTAGTGAAGATGCCGCAACTCATCTAAATAGCTTCGTTGATTTGTGTGATATGCAAAAGAAGAAAGATGTTGATAATGATATTGTTAAATTGAAGCTATTTCCTTTTTCACTTAGAGATCGTATAAATCTTGGTTTTCGTCTTTGCCTAAAAATAGTATTGATTCTTGGAACAAGTGCAAATATGTTTTTATCTCTAAGTATTTTCCTCCCGCTAAGATCATCTCTCTTAGAAACGATATTATGAATTTTAAGCAACTTGATCATGAACATGTTGCACAAGCTTGGGAGAGGATGAAATTAATGATACATAATTGCCCTACTCATGGTTTGAATTGGATGATTATACAAATTTTTTATGCCGGATTGAATTTTGCTTCTAGAAATCTTTTAGATTCGGCCGCGGGAGGCACTTTTATGGAAATCACTTTAGGAGAAGCTACCAAACTCCTAGATAATATTATGGTTAATTATTCTCAATGGCACACTGAAAGATCTACTAATAAGAAAGTGCATGCGATAGAAGAAATTAATGTTTTGAGTGGAAAGATGGATGAACTTATGAAACTATTTGCTAGCAAGAGTGTTTCCTCCGATCCTAATGATTTGCCTTTGTCTACTTTGATTGAGAATAATAATGAATCTATGGATGTGAATTTTGTTGGTAGGAATAATTTTGGTAACAACGCATATAGAGGAAACTTTAATCCTAGGCCTTATCCTAGTAATTCCTCTAATAATTATGGAAATTCCTACAACAACTCTTATGGAAATTTTAATAATATGCCCTCTGAATTTGAGACTAGTGTTAAAGAGTTTATGAATTCGCAAAAGAATTTCAATGCTTTGCTTGAGGAAAAATTGCTTAAAGTTGATGAATTGGCTAGGAACGTTGATAGAATTTCTCTTGATGTTGATTATTTAAAGCTTAGATGTATTCCTCCTAAGCATGATATCAATGAGTCTCTCAAGAACCACTAGGATGCGTGCTAAGAAAGATTGCTTTATAAAAGCGTGTCCTTCAATTTTTTTATGAAAACAAAGATGAAGATCTAAAAGTTATTGATGTGTCCCCTATTAAATCTTTGTTTTGCAATATGAATCTTGATAATGATTGGACTGAATATGATCCACCTTTACCTAGAAAGCGTTCCAAAAATTCGGAGTTTTTAGATCTTGATGCTAAAATTGATAAAAGTGGGATTGAAGAAATCAAAACCCTAGATGTTGCTAAACCCACTATTTTGGATCTCAAGGAATTTAATTATGAAAGTTGCTCTTTGATTGATTGTATTTCCTTGTTGCAATCCGTGCTAAATTCTCCTCATGCTTATAGTCAAAATAAATCGTTTACTAAACATATTTTTGATGCCTTGATGCAATCTTATGAAGAAAAGCTTGAGTTGGAAGTTTATATCCCTAGAAAACTTTATGATGAGTGGGAACCAACTATTAAAATTAAGATTAAGGATCATGAGTTTTATGCTTTATGTGATTTGGGTGCTAGTGTTTCCACTATTCCCAAAACTTTGTTTGATTTGCTAGATTTCCGTGATTTTGATTATTGCTCTCTAAACTTGCACCTTGCGGATTTCACTATTAAGAAACCTATGGGAAGAATTAATGATGTTCTTATTGTTGCAAATAGGAATTGTGTGCCCGTAGATTTTATCATTCTTGATATAGATTGCAATCCTTCATGTCCTATTATTCTTGGTAGACCTTTCCTTAGAACAATTGGTGCAATCATTGATATGAAGGAAGGGAATATTAGATTTCAATTTCCATTAAAGAAAGGAATGGAACACTTCCCTAGAAATAAAATAAAGTAACCATATGAATCTATCATGAGAGCCACTTATGGATTGCCTACCAAAGATGGCAATACCTAAGATCTATCCTTCCTTTTATGCCTAGCTAGGGGCGTTAAACGATAGCGCTTGTTGGGAGGCAACCCAATTTTATTTTAGTTTTTTTGTTTTTGCTTCTGTTTAGGAATAAATCTTTGATCTAGCATCTGTTTAGATGTGTTTTTATGTTTTAATTAATGTTTGTGCCAAGTTAAACCAATAGGATCTTGGATGATAGTTATTTGATCTTGCAGAAATTTCCAGAAACTTTCTGTTCACAAAAACAATTGTTAAAAATCACCAGAACGTGATAAAATAGTGATTCCAATTGCTGCTGATCAATAAAAAAATTTCATAGGTCTTCCTATTTTGCCTGAATTTGTGGAGTTCCAGAAGTTTGCGTTAGTTACAGATTACTACAGACTGTTCTGTTTTTGACAGATTCTGTTTTTCGTGTGTTGTTTGCTTATTTTGATGAATCTATGGCTAGTAAAGTAGTTTATAAACCATAGAGAAGTTGGAATACAGTAGTTTTAACACCAATATAAATAAAGAATGAGTTCATTACAGTACCTTGAAGTGGTCTTTTGTTTTCTTTCGCTAATGGAGCTCACGAGATTTCTGTTGAGTTTTGTGTTGTGAAGTTTTCAAGTTTTGGATGAAAGATTTTGATGGATTATGGAACAAGGAGTGGCAAGAGCCTACGCTTGGGGATGCCCATAGCACCCCCAAGATAATCTAAGGACACCAAAAAGCCAAAGCTTGGGGATGCCCCGGAAGGCATCCCCTCTTTCGTCTACTTCCATCGGTAACTTTACTTGGAGCTATATTTTTATTCACCACATGATATGTGTTTTGCTTGGAGCGTCTTGTATGATTTGAGTCTTTGATTTTTAGTTTACCAAAATCATCCTTGATGTACACACCTTTTGAGAGAGCCATACATGATTTGGAAATTATTAGAATACTCTTTGTGCTTCACTTATATCTTTTGAGTTATATAGTTTTGCTCTAGTACTTCACTTATACCTTTTAGAGCACGGTGGTGGATTTGTTTTATAGAAACTATTGATCTCTCATGCTTCACTTAGATCATTATGAGAGTCTTAAATAGCATGGTAATTTGCTTAAATAATCCTAATATATATGCTAGGTATTCAAGAATAGTAAAAAATTTCTTATGAGTGTGTTGAATACTAAGAGAAGTTTGATGCTTGATGATTGTTTTGAGATACGGAGGTAATAATATCAAAGTCGTGCTAGTTGAGTAGTTGTGAATTTGAGAAATGCTTGTGTTGAAGTTTGCAAGGTCCCGTAGCATGCACGTATGGTAAACGTTATGTAACAAATTTGAAACATGAGGTGTTCTTTGATTGTCCTCCTTATGAGTGGCGGTCGGGGACGGCGATGGTCTTTTCCTACCAATCTATCCCCTAGGAGCATGCGCGTAGTGCTTGGTTTTTGATGACTTGTAGATTTTTGCAATAAGTATGTGAGTTCTTTATGACTAATGTTGAGTCCATGGATTATACACACTCTCACCCTTCCATCATTGCCGGCCTCTTCGGTACCGTGCATTTCCCTTTCTCAAATTGAGAGTTGGTGCAAACTTTGCCGGTGCATCCAAACCCCGTGATATGATACACTCTTTCACACATAAACCTCCCTATATCTTCCTCAAAACAGCCACCATACCTACATATTATGGCATTCCCATAGCCATTCCGAGATATATTGCCATGCAACTTTCCACCATTCCGTTTATCATGACACATTCATCATTGTCATATTGCTAGCATGATCATGTAGTTGACATAGTATTTGTGGCAAAGCCACCGTTCATAATTCTTTCATACATGTCACTCTTGGTTCATTGCATATCCTGCACACCGCCAGAGGCATTCATATAGAGTCATACTTTGTTCTAGTATCGAGTTGTAATCATTGAGTTGTAAATAAATAGAAGTGTGATGATCATCATTTTCTAGAGCATTGTCCCAAGTGAGGAACAAAAAAAAAGAGAAGGCCCAAAAACTGAGAGAAAAGAGAGAAGGGACAATGCTACTATCCTTTTGCCACACTTGTGCTTCAAAGTAGCACCATAATCTTCATGATAGAGAGTCTCTTGTTTTGTCACTTTCATATACTAGTGGGGATTTTTCATTATAGAACTTGGCTTGTATATTCCAACAATGGGCCTCCTCAAGTGCCCTAGGTCTTCGTGAGCAAGCAAGTTCGATGCACACCCACTTAATTTCTTTAGTTGAGCTTTCATACATTTATAGCTATAGTGCATCCGTTGCATGGCAATCCCTACTCCTTGCATTAACATCAATCGATGGGCATCTCCATAGCTCATTGATTAGCCTCGTTGATGTGAGACTTTCTCCTTTTTTGTCTTCTCAACATAACCCCCATCATCATATTCTATTCCACCCATAGTGCTATGTCCATGGCTCGCGCTCATATATTGCGTGAAAGTTTATAGGTTTGAGATTACTAAAGTATGAAACAATTTCTTGGCTTGTCATTGGGGTTGTGCATGATGAGAGCATTCTTGCGTGACGAAAATGGAGCATGACTAAACTATATGATTTTGTAGGGATGAACTTTCTTTGGCCACGTTATTTTGAGAAGACATAATTGCTTAGTTAGTATGCTTGAAGTATTATTATTTTTATGTCAATATGAACTTTTATCTTGAATCTTTCGGATCTGAATATTCATACCACAATTAAGAGGAATTACATTGGAATTATGCCAAGTAGCACTCCGCATCAAAAATTATCTTTTTTATCATTTACCTACTCGAGGACGAGCAGGAATTAAGCTTGGGGATGCTTGATACGTCTCCAACGTATCTATAAATTTTTATTGCTCCATGTTATATTATCTACCGTTTTGGACATTATTGGGCTTTATTATCCACTTTTGTATTATTTTTGGGACTAACCTATTAACCGGAGGCCCAACCCAGAATTGTTGTTTTTGCCTATTTCAGAGTTTCGCAGAAAAGGAATATCAAACGGAGTCCAAATGGAATGAAACCTTCGGGAACGTGATTTTTGGGAAGATTATGATCTTGGAGACTTGGACCTTACGTCAAGAAACAAAAGAGGAAGCCACGAGGTAGGGGGGCACGCCCTCCACCCTCGTGGGCCCCCTGTTGCTCCACCGACGTACTCCTTCCTCCTATATATACCTACGTACCCCCAAATGATCGGATACAGAGCCAAAAACCTAATTCCACCGCCGCAACCTTCTGTACCCACGAGATCCCATCTTGGGGCCTATTCCGGAGCTCCGCCGGATGGGGCATCCATATGGAGGGCTTCTACATCAACACCATAGCCTCTCTGATGAAGTGTGAGTAGTTTACTTCAGACCTTCGGGTCCATAGTTAGTAGCTAGATGGTTTCTTCTCTCTTTTGGATCTCAATACAATGTTCTCCCCCTCTCTCGTGGAGATCTATTCGATGTAATCTTCTTTTTGCGGTGTGTTTGTTGAGAACGATGAATTGTGGGTTTATGATCAAGATTATCTATGAACAATATTTGAATCTTATCTGAATTCTTTTATGCATGATTGGTTATCTTTGCAATTCTCTTCGAATTATCAGTTTGGTTTGGCCTACTAGATTGATCTTTATTGCAATGGGAGAAGTGCTTAGCTTTGGGTTCAATCTTGCGGTGTCCTTTCCCGATGTGATGAGGGGCAGCAATGCACGTATTGTATTGTTGCCATCAAGGATAACAAGATGGGGTTTTTATCATATTGCATGAATTTATCCTCTACATCATGTCATCTTGCTTAAGGCGTTACTCTGCTTTCATGAACTTAATACTCTAGATGCATCTTTGGATACCGGTTGATGAGTGGAGTAATAGTAGTAGATGCAGGCAGGAGTCGGTCTACTTGTCTCGGACGTGATGCCTATATACATGATCATACCTAGATATTCTCATAACTATGCTCAATTCTGTCAATTGCTCAACAGTAATTCGTTCACCCATCGTAAAATACTTATGCTCTTGAGAGAAGCCACTAGTGAAAACTATGGCCGCCGGGTCTATCTTCATCATATTAATATTCCAACACTTAGTTATTTCCTTTGTTTTTATTTTACTTTGCATCTTTATCACAAAAATACCAAAAATATTATCCTATCATATCTATCAGATCTCACTCTCGTAAGTGACTGTGAAGGGATTGACAACCCCTTATCGCGTTGGTTGCGAGGATTTATTTGTATTGTGCAAAAGAGGGACTCGCGCGTAGCCTCCTACTGGATTGATACCTTGGTTCTCAAAAACTAAGGGAAATACTTGCGCTACTGTGCTGCATCACCCTTTCCTCTTCAAGGGAAAACCAACGCAGTGCTCAGGAGGTAGCAGTCCTCCATGCAAGTGGCAGGCTGTGGAGGCGGGAAACCGGACCGTCGCTGATTGAGGCAGCGGGTCGGTCCTGATTCCCTGCGCCTCCGATGGCTGGATTGGCTGAGTGGGGCGGCCGAGCCTGGACCCCGCCCCTTTATAAGAAGGGGGAGGGGGGGCGTCGTCCCACATTCCTTCAGTACCCATCCTCCTCCACCTCCGCTCCTTTCTTCCACCCGCCATAGCGAGAGGAGGTGATGGGCCTTCGACGGTGGCGGCGAGGGTTGCTGCTCGTCAGCGCGTCCCTCCTTCCCACGAGCCCGCGGCGGCGGAGTCGGCCACGAGAGGAATGGGTAGGGGGCGTGGCCGAGGTCGCCGCGGCGGTCAGGAGAGAGGGGGACGAGGCAGCACGATGGTCGTGCCTCCGCCAGCGGTGCCTCCCGCGACGAAGGGTCACGTCGGGGACCAGCCCCGCGAGTTCTTCATCAGTCTGCGCCGGCCACCGCGTCACCGTCTCCGTCTCCCCACCCCCTTCGCTCAGGAGATGGAGCTCGATCCGCCCCAGACCCTCAGATTGCGGATGAGGGGCTGCGAGACCGGCGACACGCAGGTCGACGTCCACTTCCCCGCTCCTCATGTTATGTATTTCCATCGTGGATGGAAGACATTTGCTCGCATCCATAGCCTGACGGTGGGGCTCGTCCTCTACTTCAAGTTAATGGAGGGCGGCCTGCTCTCCGTTAAGGTCTTCGGAGATCTTGGAACTCGCCTGAAGTGCTGCGTGGAGAGCTCCTCCGACGATGAAGATTCCTCCTCGAGCGGGAGTGACAAGGAGGACAGCGACATCGACGACGAGGGAGTCGGGCGGCAGGATGCCAACCCCGAATTCGACTGACCGCGCCACCCCTCCCTCGGCCTCGCGCCCTGCCGAGGGCCTTCCTCGCCAAGCTCTCCATCGGGGCACTCCCTGTTGTCTCCTTGGGTGGCTGGCATAGGAGGGCCGGAGAAGGCGAAGAAGGCGGTTGGCGGCCGTCAAGTCGGAGTACGCGGGCACCGACGCCTTCATCGCGTATTGCCGGCCCGCTGCCTCGTCTTCCAGCTCCTTTCCTGGCACCAAGATGTCCTCTTGGTGCCTTCTGCTCCTCGCCCCTCGCCTAGGCGCCCCTTTTGCCCTCCTGCTTCCTTGTTCCACCTTCTGTGGGGAGGGACAAGAAAGGGATTACGGGCACCTTATCTCTTTTTAGTTTGTAAGCCCGCGGGCACTTGTTAGATTTAAAGCTTGTAATCCCCTTTCTCATGTTTTTTATTCCGTATGAACTGTACCTGTATGGGACGTTTTTAATGAAAAAGGGTGCTTGCCGGGTTCTTTGTGCGTGAGTGAGGCCCATGCCAAGGAACGAGTCATTGTTATTTCTAAGATAAACATTGTCGCCCGGCAACAGGCCTTGTCGTCCCCCCACTTCGGTCGACCATTCTCACGCTCTTGGCGGAGGGAAGGGCGAAGTAGAGCTAGGCTCCTCGTTTACCTTCTTGCCACTGCGACTACGACCAAGTTCGGACCGAGTGGGATAGCTCTTGGGTACAGGAAAAGGGGAGCACGTGGTTTAAGAATATAAATGCGGTTTCACATGTCCCAGTTCTATATGGAAAGGCATAACAGGGGATGAAAGGCTTATCTGAATTCGCAGCCCCCGGCAACCTTGGCCTGCCGTGGTTGGATCCTTGTGTCTTCAGCCCCCGGCAGTCTTAGCCTGTCGGGGCCGGAGCGCCAGTCCGTTCTCTTTTTCCCAAGCGGCTCAGCAGAAGTGTCCACGTGCCCTGTGATCCAAAGAGGACACAAAGACGCATACTCGACCTCTAGGCTAGGGGTTAGTCGCCGCTAAGCACTATCAACCCTAACCGAGGGAGAGACTCAACCTAGCATGCATGCTATAACTTAGGGCGCCAGCGCTTCGTTTATTTATGCTCAGGGTCTGCGCCTGGCTTTGTACGGAGGGTTACATGCCTTGTCGGCAAAGCTTGTACAAAAGGTGGCTTGCTTGGAGGCCCGGCAAGCCGCGCCTTATGGGTAAAACTTGCGAAGATGCTCGATGTTCCAGGAGTTGCTCCTTTGGGACAACATCTTGATCTCCAGCGAATCGCACCGGCCCGGTGACTCAGATACCCGATAAGGGCCTTCCCACTTCGGCGTCAACTTGTTGGAATTCTTGGCCAACTGAACACGCCGAAGAACAAGGTCGCCTTCCTCAAAGCTTCGGGCATGAACCTTGTGGCTATGGTAGCGGCGCAAGGCATGCTGGTAGCGTGTTGCTCTCACAACCGCCCGAAGACGATCTTCCTCAAGGAGCGTTGCGTCATCTTGCCGCAATTGCTCTTGCTCAAGCTTGTCGTAAGCGAGCACTCGAGGTGACCTGTATAATAGTTCCGTGGGGAGAACTGCTTCTGCCCCGTATACCAGGGCAAAGGGTGTCTGGCCGGTGGCTCGATTTGGCGTCGTCCTGATCGACCAAAGAACCGCCGGCAACTCATCAATCCAGCGCCTTCCGCTCTTGTGCAGCATGTCAAAATTCTTCATCCTCAGGCCACGCAACACTTCAGCATTTGCCCTCTCTGCCTGGCCGTTGCTCCGTGGGTGTGCCACGGAAGCAAACAGACCTTGCTGCCGAGGTCTTGGATGTATTGCATGAAGGTGTGCCTCGTGAACTGCGTGCCGTTTGAAAGAACATGCGGTGCCCCCATGTTTGGTTTTGGCAATTGATGACAATCTCTATGGACTAATGGTTTCCTTGAGTTATATTTGAATGGTTTGTCCATAGGCTTTTCTTGAAGTCCATGTGTTGGTTTCAAGGAGTTTATGTGTTGACCAAGGTGCTATTAAGGAATTATCCTAAGATTGGTCATGTGAGTGTTGAGCTTATTGCAAGCATGTCTTGAAGAAGAAGATTGTGTGATCATTCATGTTTACCTTCAAGACATCATCCAAACTAAGAGAGTTGGAAAGATTCAAGGTTGATCAAGACTAAGTCAAGAGTGAATCAAGTTGATCAACTCACAAAGCGTAAAAAAATGTACCGAGAGGGATCAAGTGATCCCATGGTATGGTAAGCATTGTCCATTGCACTTTGTGTACTAACCCATGGTCTATGTGAGAGTTCTATGTGGGGTTAGGTACATGTCCATGGGCTTGCGTCAAGAGGAAGATATCATACAACCCATGGAAAGGATGACATCAAGTAGTGATCGTCATCAAGATTGTCATGTGCAAGTTCAAGTGTAGCATCACGAAGAGATCAAGTGCTTGAAGCTTGCCATCCATTGTGGTGTCAATGGACTTGTGAAGATGTGCCGAAGAGTGGCTCACCCATAGTGGAGTATGGGGGAGCAATCATCTAGTCTCCATCGACCCAACGCAATCAAGAAAGGTGTTCCATCTTGCGGAGGACAAGATCGTCATCATCTAGATCAAGTGGATCATGTGCAAGGCAAAGGTTTGCCCTTGATAGGTTTTCTATTTTACCGGTCTCATGGTGGTAGTTGGGAGACCGGGTTATAGGATCGATAGCCGTACTATCAAGGGGGCTCTCAAGTGAGTAGCTTGATCATATCGTTAAATCGAGAGCTCAAACCATTGCATCCTTGCATCATATTTCTTGGTTCTTGTTTGGTTCTCTTTGTGAGTCTTAGAGCTTATGGTCATCTTGATGACAAGCTTGAGTTCATCGAAAACGGAGTTTGCATGCGTCTTCTATGATGTTTTCGGTGTTGGAGGTTTTACCGGTCTTTTCCGAGGAAGGGTTCTCATCATTTTATTTTGGGCCTTTTCTCATTTGCTTATTATTGGTATTTCTATCAAGATTGTGTTAGCCCTTGTCGCTAGCTTTCCAACAAACTTGGTTTCACGAATTCGAGTCCGAATGCGAAGTTGTGGTAGTTTTGGTGTTACGAAAAGGCTGCAGCGGTACTACCGCGGGTAGGAGCGGAAGTAATTTTTTACTACCGCCCTTGGGAGCGGTACTAACGTTCTTGGGAGCGGTACTACCGCTTGGAGCAGTACTACCGCGGCTACTTCCGTGGCTACTTCCGCTCGGGACCAAAAACTCGTCACAAGTCCAGCGGTGGTAGGGACGGATGTAATTTCTTAGTACCGCTCGCAAGCAGTAGTACCGCTACCCTTAGCAGTAGTACCGCTACCCCTAGCGGTAGTACCGTGATGTCAAGCGGTACTACCGCTCGGTGCGGGCTGTGAGCATAACGGTTGGATTTTTCCCCACCTATAAAAGGGGGTCTTCTTCCCCATTGAACCTCATCCTTTGAGCTCGTGTTCTTCCCCATTGTTGACCTTCTTGAGCTTGCTAACTCTCAATCCCTCCATGGATTTTTGCTAGTTTTGAGGGAAAAGAGAGAGGAGATCTAGATCCACATTTCCACCAATCACTTTCTCCTCTATGTGAGGGGAACCCCTTGGATCTAGATCTTGGAGTTCTTGGTGTTCTCCTTCTTGTTCTTCCTCTCATTTTCTTCCCTAGCATTAGTTGCTTCCGTGGGATTTGAGAGAGAAGGACTTGGGCACTCCGTGTGCCCTTGCCATTGCATTTGGTGCATCGGTTTGAGTTCTTCACGGTGATACGTGGAAGTTACAAGTTGAGAAGCTTATTACTCTTGGGTGCTTGGGCGCCCTAGACGGTTGGTGGTGTCCGGAGCTCAATCATTGTGGTGTAAAGCTCCGGGCAAGCATTGGGATCTCCAATTAGGTTGTGGAGATCGCCCCGAGCAATTTGACGGTGCAGTGACCGCCCCAAGGGTTGCCAAAGTGTACGGGTTCAGTGACCGCCCCAAGGGTTGCCATTTGTATGCAGGTTCGGTGACCGCCCTCAAGGGTCCATTAGGACATCTTGCATTGTCTTGGCGTGAGGAGATTACGATGGCCCTAGTGGCTTCTTGGGAGCATTGTGCCTCCACACCGCCTCCAAACGGAGATTAGCATCCGCAGGGTGTGAACTTTGATACATCGTCATCTCCGCGTGCCTCGCTTATCTCTTACCCGAGCCCTTTACTTATGCACTTTACTTTGTGATAGCCATATTGTTTCTTGTCATATATCTTGCTATCACCTAAGTAGTTTTTCTTGCTTAGCATAAGTTGTTGGTGCACATAGGTGAGCCTAGTTGTTGTAGGTTTTGTGCTTGACAAATTAACCGCTAGGTTTATTCCGCATTTGTTCAAGCCTCAACCGTAATTATTTTAAAGCGCCTATTCACCCCCCTCTAGGCGATATCCACAATCTTTCAATTGGTATCAGAGCCTCGTCTCTCTTTGTTAGGCTTAACCGCCTAGAGAGTAAAGATGTCGACTAGGGGATTAGGATTCTCTAACACTCTTAGTTTTGATGGCACAAATTTTGATGTTTGGGTAATTCGCATGCTTAATCTCTTTAGGGTCATGGACCCAAATTTAGAGCGAATTGTAGATATGGGTTTTTCTCCTCCAAAGGATCCCCAAAGATTATCTTTAGAGGATGAGAAAAACTCTTATGTCAATGCTCAAGCTTCTAATGTGCTTTTCGATGTTTTGAGCAATGTAGTTATATTTCAACTCATGCCGTTCCGGGATGCTCATGAGTTATGGACAAAGCTTCAAGATAAATATGGCATGCCCAAGATTTGTAAGGATGATTGTTCTCCCTCCACCTCCGGTCGTATAGTCTTCTCAACTTCTTCTACTTCACCTACATGTGGTTTGCTACAAGGTAATGATATGGTGAGTAGTGTTGGTCATTGCAATGATGATAGTATGCTTATTGTGGATGATCCTTCATCACTATATTATTGCAATGCTCCTTCTTTGGGCTTTAACACTTCGAGCACTCCAAATGTTTCACATGCTCGTGTTGATAGTCCTTGCATATCATGTAGAAATTGCTTGACTAAATCTCATGATGATATGCTTGCTATGTCTTGTTGCCATGATAAAAATGCATCTATTTCCTCGAATTGTTGTGCTAACAATGTAGAGGAAACCGAACACTCCATGGAACAAGATGTGGTGTTTAATGGTGCCTCAAGGGATCCTACATCATCATCTATTGCTTTTTGCCTTATGGCTAAGGCGTCAAAGGTATCTCCTACTTTGTACCCCAATATGTCTCTTGATGATGATGTTGATGCTAATGATGATGAGGATAATGATGAAGAGAATGATAATGTTGCCTCCTTAAAAACTAAGGGGAAATGATTTTTAAAGCTCTTCATAAAAATAAAATTGCTCGCTTCAACTTCATGGAAATAATGTCCATTGCCATTGATGGCAAGAAATACATTGAGGAGTTGGAATCTCATCTAGAGGAGCATGAGGCCACCATTGAGAAGATGGAAGCTCATGGGCGTGATTACGCCAAATGAGATCGCGGAGCTATCTCAAGCTCTTGAACATGAACAAACCACCTCCGAATCTCTTGAGGAGACTTTTGCTCTAGAATTATCTAGAGTGAGGGAATCTCATGATAGAGCTCTTGAGGTGGGCAATGATTTCAAAACTAAAAATGCTAAGCTTGAAGTTTCTCATGCTAGACTCCTTGAGGATTTTGAGCACCTCGAAAATGGCTCAAGGGTCATCAAGGGTGAGCTCATCAAACTCACTGAGTCTCATGCCCAACTTGAATCTTCTTATTTAAAAGAGCTTGCCAAGTTGTCCTCTCTTATTGTTGTAAATGATGATGCCTGTGCTACTAACTCTATTACTTGTGAAGCATCCATTTTGAAGGAGAATGTTGAGCTACAGGCTCAACTTGAGGTGCTATCTAGAAATTATGGGAAATTGGAAGAAAGTCATGAGAAGCTCTCAAGCTCTCATGATGATCTTCTAGTATCCCATAGTGTGCTAAAGATAGCTCATGAGGCCATGATTGCTAAGGTAACATCTAGTGAGCCTCATGTGGATACTAGCACTACTTCTAGTCAAAATAGTATATTGCCATGTGCTAGTCCTTGTAATTCATCTACTCACAATGTTGGTACATCTTGTGATGAATTTCTTTCCTTGCCTTGTTGCTCTAACGATGAAGCTTATACTTCCTCTAGTACTTGTGTTGAGACTAACCATGTAGAGGAAATCAAAGAGCTCAAGGCCTTGGAAAAGAGTCATCAAGGGAAATCCACACTCAACAATATCTTGAGTGTGCAAAAATCCCCCAATGACAAAGGTGGACTTGGATTCAACTCCAATAAGAACAAGAAGTCCAAGATGAACAAAAGGAAGGGCCAAGAACAAGTCAAGAATTCAGCCAAGATTGTTTGCTTCAAGTGCAAAGTCGAAGGGCATCATGTTAGATCTTGCCGATTGAAGAAGAAGGCCATTAGTGTCAAGCAACAAGGGAAGAGGGCACAAGTTCAATCTCATGCTCAACATCAAGTTGAAGAAATGCCTCTTCCCAAGAAGACTCAAGTTAATGCTTCTCAAATTGAAAATCAAGTGAGAAGAAAGTGAAGAGTAGACGTTGCTACTTATGTCGTGAGAAAGGTCACGTCGCTTCTTCATGCACTAGTGGTAACTTATCCAACCCAATTTTTATTGACGATATCTATTCTCTTGGTAAGGATAAGGTTGGCAATGTGTTTGCCAAGTTTGTTGGTACTCAAAGTGGTGTCAAGCAAAGAACCATTTGGGTAGCCAAACCTATTGTGACTAACCTCTTAGGACCCAACTTGGTTGGGGACCAACAAGCTCAAACTTGATCAATAGGTGTTGTTGGAGGGCATTGGAGACTTGGCTACATTATGAAGAATTAAGGGGACTTCATCACTCTTATTGTCTCAAGCCAGGTCAATTGAATCATCAAGTTTATATCTTATATCCAATGTGCCTCCTTGCGGTAACTTGTACTTAAAATTGCTTACATTGAAAGTTACTTGCCCCCTTTGCATGTTTGGTTTCGTTCCTTGCATGTGTTTGTATATGGTGTGCTTCCAACTTGATTATCTTGAGCAATCAAGTATATGTGTGTTGGTTTTCACATCATGTACATGTGTGTCGTTCGTTGAGCCTTTGTGCATCTTGGTCATATCTTAGTTGGCTCTAGTGAGAGATTAATGGAATATCCTATTGTGGGGGAGTGATGTGCTTTGTGCACCTCACAATCCTATAAATGTGTGTACATGAGGAATACCATCTAGTATTGATATTACAAGATTATCTAGTAGCTATGTGGTATGTCTTCTCATGTGAAATTCAAATTCTAAATTGTCCATTAATTATCTCTTGTTGGATCCTTTTAATTGCCTCTTGTCTATCTTTAATTGGTATCACATTATGGGGGGAGTAATATGCTATGTGTGTATTACTAGCCTAGAAAATGTGTACATTTGAGATATTGTCACCTAGAATTGATATTGTAAATCATCTTGTTCCTAGGTGGCATGATATCTCTACAAGTTGCAATATGCTTGTGTTTGGTGTGAAGATGATGTCGGATATCCTTGCTATCTACCACCGGGAATTATTTCCAAATACTTATTGTCTTTTGACAATTGGTACTCACTTATGTGTGGTAGAACTTATTGATCATCTTTACATTGGCTTTTATTTTTATTTGCCTTTTCTCTTGCCAAGGTTTGTGTCAACTCCCGTTGTCTTCCCTACCACTTGTGGATCTTGTTTGTTTCTCGTTCTTGTCTAGTGCTTTCTAGATATAGTGAAAGTGGTGATCCCACCTTGTGCATTTTGTATTCAAATGCAAATCCTATATAATGCACAACTCATGGGGGAGCTATCCTATTTTATTTAGAACACTCTTCTTGTGATCCTTATCAAGTGTGTGTTGGTGGAAGGCAAGCCGTTTTCGTTTTGGTACTTTGTGCCATCATGAAACTTTGTAGAGAGCTTGGTTTGTTTGGAACCATCCTCTATTTTGGGAGTTTGATATCTTTTATTTTGAGTGTATCAATGGATATCTCATTCCTTGATGTATCTTTTATGGATATCCTCTAAGTGATGTTTTATTCATTTGGTATCCTTTTCACTTGGCATTTCTTTGTCTTTTTGGTTTCGGTTTTGAAGTCTTGAGCATGCATGTTTTCTTCATGTATTTTATTTGGCATGCTTTCTTTCTTTGACTAAATATATGGGAGAAACTCCACCTAGTCTCAATTTGGATGAGATGTGCATGATATTCATTTTCATATCTATATGCACATATTTATGTGGAGTTTGTCCTATGTATTGGTGTTTCTAACTATTTGGTCCCAATGAGTTTGGGTACCGTTTAGTTTGTGTTGTTCTTATAGGAACATTTGGAGATGCATTGGATGCTCGGCTCACTCACAAGGAAGGTGTTGTCACCATGTGCATATTGGAGTCAAGCTAGGATGATCAATGAACTACTATCTACCTTCAATTGGTATCTACTACATCCTTCCAATGGTATCTCGGTAATAAGTATCATCATCTACTACATGCACACATTACTTGCATCAACCTTGTGTAGGTTGGATCATGGCATGTATTTCATTCTTTCTTGTGATACTTGTTTCCTTTCTCAAAGCATCTCAACGATGATCTCATGTTGCTAGTTGTGATGTCTTTGATGTTCATGCGGTAGGAATTCATTTATATACAATAAGACCATATCTAGCCAAATGCTATGCTTTCAAGCAAATATCTTATTGGTATATTTATGACTTCCTTGTGGATATCTTGTTCCTTCATGTTGTAACTATTTCGTGTACATCCCTCTTTGTAGATATATATCATCATGATTTTGTCTACCTAGAACCTTATACACTTGAGAGAAATTACATCTCTAGTTGATATCCTTTCATTCACGTCCACCTTGTCTTTCTTATGTTATTTCTTTGGTGGCTCTGTGAAAGCTTTTACCTTGAGTGCGTGTCCTCTATCGTTGCATCTTGATGCACTCTTGTGTGGTGAAGATTATTTTCCTCTTGCTTATCTTTACGAGGCTTTTGCCATCTTAATTGGTACCCCTCGTCTTGATGAGCCTCTCATCGTCTATCTTCACCACGAGTTGTCACAAGCATAGGTTCTCTATTTTCTTATTAGTAAGCTTGTGAACCCATTTGCTAGTTGTGTGTGAGAATGAAAGGCTTTGCCTTTGTGTATCTCATTCATTCGAGACTATGTTGATGCTTATGCTCATCCGCATATTAGTCTTCTCATGTGCTCTGCCATGACTCACACACATCATTTTGGTTGAGCCTATTCTTAAGTTGCCTCCTTTACAATGTTGCTCAACCATGTGCTTGTTGCAAGTACTAGGCTTTGTTTCCTATATGCTCACTTGCACTGGATGTAAGTTTCTATTGATTTTGGGGGAGCTACGATCCTATTTTGTGCACTTTGTATTCAAACACAAAAATTCTTATGTGTGCACAAATCATGGGGAGCTCCTCTAGTTTCTTTAGAACACTCCTTTGCGCTTATCATAATATCTTTATTCTTGTGGCATGTAGGATCATTGGTCTAGTTGGTTCAATTGATATCCGTTGATTGCTTGCTTCAATTGGTATCTTCTGATTGCTTGTGTCTCTCTTTGTTATGTCTTTGTGGCATATCTTTCTGTTGCAATCTTTGGGCCTCAATATAGTTTGTCTTCCTCCAAGTATTGGCAGTTGGATATGTGTATTGCATTCCACTCTCTTGTTGATAAATACACAATTTATGGAGTAACACTTTTTATTTTGGCCTTCTAAGCTTTTCACCCATTTTGGCAATCGATGCCAATGGGGGAGGAGTTTCAGAGAGTTTTGTGGAGAAGTCTTATGAGTTTTCTGCTTGCTTTGGTTTTGGTTCCTAAGCATTTGCATCTCATTCTCATGCATCATTGGTTGTTGCATTGCATGGTGATGCATAATTCCTTGTATTGCATCATTGGTTGTTGAATTGCATGGTGATGCATAATTCCTTGTATAAACTCTCTTGAAAGTGATTGTCATCAATTACCAAAATGGGGGAGATTGAAAGAACATGCGGTGCCCCCATGTTTGGTTTTGGCAATTGATGACAATCTCTATGGACTAATGGTTGCCTTGAGTTATATTTGAAGGGTTTGTCCATAGGCTTTTCTTGAAGTCCATGTGTTGGTTTCAAGGAGTTTATGTGTTGACCAAGGTGCTATTAAGGAATTATCCAAAGATTGGTCATGTGAGTGTTGAGCTTATTGCAAGCATGTCTTGAAGAAGAAGATTGTGTGATCATTCATGTTTACCTTCAAGACATCATCCAAACTAAGAGAGTTGGAAAGATTCAAGGTTGATCAAGACTAAGTCAAGAGTGAATCAAGTTGATCAACTCACAAAGCGTAAAAGATGTACCGAGAGGGATCAAGTGATCCCATGGTATGGTAAGCATTGTCCATTGCACTTTGTGTACTAACCCATGGTCTATGTGAGAGTTCTATGTGGGGTTAGGTACATGTCCATGGGCTTGCGTCAAGAGGAAGATATCATACAACCCATGGAAAGGATGACATCAAGTAGTGATCGTCATCAAGATTGTCATGTGCAAGTTCAAGTGTAGCATCACGAAGAGATCAAGTGCTTGAAGCTTGCCATCCATTGTGGTGTCAATGGACTTGTGAAGATGTGTCAAGAGTGGCTCACCCATAGTGGAGTATGGGGAGCAATCATCTAGTCTCCATCGACCCAACGCAATCAAGAAAGGTGTTCCATCTTGCGGAGGACAAGATCGTCATCATCTAGATCAAGTGGATCATGTGCAAGGCAAAGGTTTGCCCTTGATAGGTTTTCTATTTTACCGGTCTCATGGTGGTAGTTGGGAGACCGGGTTATAGGATCGATAGCCGTACTATCAAGGGGGGCTCTCAAGTGAGTAGCTTGATCATATCGTTCGTCGAGAGCTCAAACCATTGCATCCTTGCATCATATTTCTTGGTTCTTGTTTGGTTCTCTTTGTGAGTCTTAGAGCTTATGGTCATCTCGATGACAAGCTTGAGTTCATCGAAAACGGAGTTTGCATGCGTCTTCTATGATGTTTTCGGTGTTGGAGGTTTTACCGGTCTTTTCCGAGGAAGGGTTCTCACCATTTTCTTTTGGGCCTTTTCTCATTTGCTTATTATTGGTATTTCTATCAAGATTGTGTTAGCCCTTGTCGCTAGCTTTCCAACAAACTTGGTTTCGTCGAATTCGGAGTCCGAATGCAGAAGTTGTGGTAGTTTTGGTGTTCTGAAAAGGCTGCAGCGGTACTACCGCGGGTAGGAGCGGAAGTAATTTTTTACTACCGCCCTTGGGAGCGGTACTAACGTTCTTGGGAGCGGTACTACCGCTTGGAGCAGTACTACCGCGGCTACTTCCGTGGCTACTTCCGCCGGGACCAAAAACTCGTCACAAGTCCAGCGGTGGTAGGGACGGATGTAATTTCTTAGTACCGCTTCATAGCAGTAGTACCGCTACCCTTAGCAAGAGGTATCACTACCCCTAAGCGGTAGTACCGTGATGTCCGGTACTACCGCTTCGGTGGCTGTGAGCATAACGGTTGGATTTTTCCCACCTATAAAAGGGGTCTTCTTCCCATTGAACCTCATCCTTTGAGCTCGTGTTCTTCCCCATTGTTGACCTTCTTCGAAGCTTGCTAACTCTCAATCCCTCCATGGATTCTTGCTAGTTTTTGAGGGAAAAGAGAGGAGATCTAGATCCACATTTCCACCAATCACTTTCTCCTCTATGTGAGGGGAACCCCTTGGATCTAGATCTTGGAGTTCTTGGTGTTCTCCTTCTTGTTCTTCCTCTCTTTTTCTTCCCTAGCATTAGTTGCTTCGGTGGGATTTGAGAGAGAAGGACTTGGGCACTCTGTGTGCCCTTGCCATTGCATTTTGTGCATCGGTTTGAGTTCTCCACGGTGATACGTGGAAGTTACAAGTTGAGAAGCTTATTACTCTTGGGTGCTTGGTGCCCTTGAGCTTGTTCCTCTTGGGTGCTTGGGCGCCCTAGACGGTTGGTGGTGTTTGGAGCTCAATCATTGTGGTGTAAAGCTCCGGGCAAGCGTCGGGGTCTCCAATTAGGTTGTGGAGATCGCCCCGAGCAATTTGACGGGTACCGGTGACCGCCCCCAAGGGTTTCCAAAGTGTACGGGTTTGGTGACCGCCCCCAAGGGTTGCCATTTATGCAGGTTCGTGACCGCCCTCAAGGGTCCATCAGTGGAATCACGGCATCTTGCATTGTGCGAGGGCGTGAGGAGATTACGGTGGCCCTAGTGGCTTCTTGGGGAGCATTGTGCCTCCACACCGCTCCAAACGGAGATTAGCATCCGCAAGGGTGTGAACTTCGAGATACATCGTCATCTCCGCGTGCCTCGGTTATCTCTTACCCGAGCCCTTTACTTATGCACTTTACTTTGTGATAGCCATATTGTTTCTTGTCATATATCTTGCTATCACCTAAGTAGTTTTTCTTGCTTAGCATAAGTTTTTGGTGCACATAGGTGAGCCTAGTTGTTGTAGGTTTTGTGCTTGACAAATTAACCGCTAGGTTTATTCCGCATTTGTTCACACCTCAACCGTAATTATTTTAAAGCGCCTATTCACCCCCCCCCCTCTAGGCGACATCCATGATCTTTCACCGTTGTCGGTAATGACTCTGCTTGGCACACCAAAACGACACACTAGCCCCTTGAAGAACTTGACGGCTAACTGAGCTGTCACATTCCTCACTGCTTCCACCTCCGGCCACTTTGTGAACTTGTCGATTGCAATGTACAAGTACTCAAAGCCCCCGACAGCAGGGGGGAAAGGGCCCAGTATGTCGAGCCCCTGGACCGAAAATGGCCAGGAGAGAGCGATTGTTTGAAGGGCTTGAGCTGGTTGATGAAGCTTCTTTGAATGGAACTGACACGCTTCACACTTGGTTACTAGTGTCGTTGCATCCTGGAGGGCAGTGGGCCAGAAGAAACCCTGCCGGAACGCCTTGCCGGCAAGGACCCTCGACCCTATGTGGGAGCCACATATGCCTCCGTGTATCTCGGCCAACAGCTCCAGTCCTTCCTCCCGGGGAATGCACTTCAATTTCACACTGTTCGGTCTCCTCCTGTACAGGACGTCATCAATGAACTGATACATAGCAGACCGACGGGCTACCTTCTCCGCTTCTTCCTGCTCCTCATGAAGCTCCCCTATTTGGAGGAATCGGGGTATATGATGTGCCCATGCCGGAGCCTGGGGCTCGACGGCATGGACCAAAGGCATTTCTTCTGTCATGGGAGCGGCTGTCTCTGCGGCCAGGGCTTGACGGCCTGCCGAAGTCGGTCGCTCCTCGGCAGGTTCAGCGTCCACGACAACACCCTTGCCAGCGGCCCCTGGGGGCTCAGCGGGAAAGTACTTGCCGGGGCCTGATTTCCTCCGCTTGTTCTGCTCCGTTGATGGTTCGACGAATGGTTGAGTTAACTGAAGCAAAAAGGTACAAGGTTCCACAAGTAGCTTGAATGCAGCGCGCTTTGACAGGTAATCGGCGATGTCGTTCTCTTCTCGAGGAACGTGCTCCGCTTGTATACCGTCAAAGCACTCCTCCAGCTTCCTCACCTCATCTACATAGGCCTCCATCAACGGGCTATGATAATCTTTGTTGACTTGTCTGACGACAAGCTGTGAATCACCCCTGACAATGAGCTTTTTAACTCCAAGGTCTGCCGCGATCCTGAGACCGGCAAGCAACCCCTCGTACTCAGCAGTGTTGTTGGTGGACATCTCCCTGGGAAAGTGCATCTGGATTATATACTTGAGGTTCTCTCCGGTGGGTGCGATGAGCAGCACACCAGCACAGGCGCCTTGCAACGAGAAAGCTTCGTCAAAGTACATAATCCAGTCGCGAGCTGTTTCCTTGCCGGGGAGAGTGGTCTCCTGGATCTCTTCATCAGGCGTTGAGGTCCATTCTGCAATGAACTCCGCCAGGACTCTACTCTGGATTGTTGAAGTACTTTCAAACTTCAACCCAAAGCTTGATAACTCCAAGGCCCACTCCACAATCCTTCCGGTTGCGTCTGGGTTGTGCAGTATCTGTTGCAACGGGAGGCGGGTGATGAGAGTGATCTCGTGGGCTTGGAAGTAATGATGCAGCTTCCTCGAGGCCATAAGGAGGTCGAAGAGCAATTTCTGCACACCGGAATATCTTGACCTAGCCCCCTGCAAGAGGGAGCTGACAAAGTAAACCGGGTGCTGCATCATCTTCTTCTTCTGCACCACTCCACTTGACTGTGCGGGCTCTGTCCTGATGGCGTCAGATTCTGCCGGGAGCCTTGCCTTGCCGGCACCAAGCCCTGCCGGGGGGGTCTCTGACTTGCCGTCTGCCGATCCTGCCTTTGCCACTGCCTCTTCGTCAACCTCCCTCTGTGCCACTAGCGCGGCACTAACCACTTGATTCTTCGCAGCTAGATACAGCAGCAACGGCTCTTGTGGTTTAGGCGCAACTAGTATCGGTGTATAGGAAAGGTATCTCTTCAGGTCTTGCAACGCCGCCTCATCCTCTAGGGTCCACTCCATTGGGCCCGCCTTCTTCAAGATCTTGAAAAAGGGAAGGGCGCGCTCGGCAGACTTGGAGATGAATCGGTTCATGGCGGCAACGTAGCCAGTGAGCCGACGCACATCTTTGATCCGCTTGGGCGCCTCAATCTGCTCGATAGCCTTGATCTTGTTGGGTTTGCCTCGATCCCATGATGTGACACAAAGAACCCAAGAAGTTTGCCGGACGGAACGCCGAAGACACACTTCTCAGGGTTCAGCTTGAGGTTAATCTTGTGCAGGTTGGCAAACGTCTCTTCTAAGTCTTGTACAAGAATTGCCCTGTCTTTGGTTTTGACCACTATGTCATCCATATAGGCTTCCATATTTCTATGTAGCTGGGGTTCAAAACCAATTTGGACTGCCCTTGCAAATGTTGAACCAACACTCTTCAACCTAAAAGGCATCTGTAAAAAGCAATACGTACCACATGGGGTGATGAATGTTGTCTTCTCTTGTCATTAAGATCTGGTGGTAGCCCGAGTAGGCGTCGAGGAATGATAACAGATCACACCCGGCCGTGGAGTCAACAATCTGACCGATGCGCGACAACGGGAAGGGGTCCTTAGGACAAGCCTTATTGATATATGTGTAGTCAATACACAGCCTCCACTTCCCGTTTGCCTTGCGCACCACCACCGGATTGGCCAACCACGTCGGATGGAGTACTCCCCTCACCAAACCTGCTGCTTCCAACTTTCTGATCTCCTTTGTGATGAATTCCTGCTGTTCCAAAGCTTGCTTCCTGACCTTCTGCTTGACGGGTCGCGCATGGGGACAAACAACAAGATGGTGCTCAATCACTTCCCTGGGAACACCGGGGATGTCAGATGCTTGCCACGCAAACACATCAACATTCGCCCGCAGGAAAGTGACGAGCGTGCCTTCCTATTTGCTTTCGAGGGTGGAGCTTATGGTGAAAGCCCCTCCCGTGCCATCCTCCCTGACGGACACCTTCTTGGTCTCTGGTGGAGCAGCTCTGGATTTCTTGCTCTTGCCGGTGGAGCTCTCTGACATGTCCTCGATGGTAGCACAACACTCCGAAGAGGTGTGCTTGTCGGAGTGGGTGCAAGAGGTCTTGTCGGTCTTCTTCTTCCCTCCCGGGGCTTCAACGGCAGGAGCAAGTGCCTTGGCGGCAGCTGCTGTAACTGCTTCCCGGTAGTGTAGGTCGGCGCAGATCAGCACGTCCTTCTTATCGGAGGGGACGGTGATGATGTTCATCGGCCCAGGCATCTTCAGTGTGTTGTAGGCGTAATGTGACGCTGCCATGAACTTGGCTAGTGCCGGGCGGCCGAGGATCCCGTTGTAGGGCAAGGGGATCTCGGCTACATCGAAGACAATCCTCTCCGTCCTGTAGTTCAACTCGCCTCCAAACGTCACAGGCAATGTGACCTTTCCCTTCGGTTGGCTCCTTCCCGGGTTGACCCCTTGAAACGTGCCCGTTTCCTCGAGGTCTCCATCAGGAATTTGCAGCCTCTTGATCACAACGGCTGAGATCAAGTTCAGACCGGCCCCGTCGTCAACTAGCATCTTGTTCACCTTGAGGTTGCATATCGTTGGTGAGACCAACAACGGAAAGCACCCGACCGCAGTTGTGCGGTCAGGGTGGTCCTCGGCGTCAAAGATGAGGGGCGTGCTGGACCACTTTAGCGGCTTCTGAGCGTCGAACGAGGGCTCCGCTACTGTTATCTCACGCGCCCATTGCTTGAGCTGGCGGTGAGAAGTATGCAGCGAGGCGCCACCATTGACGCACATGGCCTCTGTAGCCTTCTGAAACTCTTGCTCGCCGGACTCGTCGTCCTTGTCATGATCATCGTCTTCTTGCTTCTTGTCGCGGCCCCGAGCGGGCCTTTCTTGTTGGTTGTCCTTGCCACGGCGGCCTCCTTGGCTGCCGCGCTTCTTGCCAGATCCTTTGGCACCATCCTGACCCTTCTCCTTGTCCCGCCTCTCATACTCGGCCTTTTGCTTCTCAGCAAGCAGCTCTACTTGTCGGCAGTTCTGGAGGTCGTGGCCCTTGATGCGATGAATCTTGCAATACTGCTTGTCGGAGCCCCCCGGCTTGTCGGCAGCCACCAAGGCCCGCCAAGCGGCGCACCCCGGCAATTTCCTTGCCGGGTCGTTCGCTATAGCCTTCTTGGCGGCGCCGGTCTTTGTCGGATCCCTCGACGGCAAGCACGGTCTTGCCCTTGCGTTTCCTGTTGCGACGCCGGCCCTTCTTCGTCGGGGCTGCGGTGTCTTCATCAGTAGAGTCGGTTTCCGCGTCGGCGTCCTCGCCGGGGTACTTCCTTCCCTCTTCAGCCCGGGCGCACCTATCGTCCAGAACATGAAGTTCGGCCACATCCTTAACCTTGTTCATCGCCAGCTCTTCGTGCATCTTGAGGTTGCGCATGTTCTGATGGAACGCACTGATCACAACGGCGGGATGAACATCGAGGATGTTGTACTGCACCCAGCTGAACCTCTGGATGTACTTGCGCATGGTTTCCCCTTCCTTCCGGGGAATGATATGCAAATCACTGGCCTAGCCATGAGCTTGGTGGCCCCCGGTGAAGGCACCAATTAACTCATGGCACATATCCGACCAAGAAGAAATGGAATCCGCCGGCAAGTGCATCAACCAAGACATGATGTTGCGCTTCAGTGCCAACGGGAAGTAATTGGCAAGCACCTTGTCGTCGCGAGCTCCGGCAGCTTGCATCGCGATGGTGTAGATGCTGAGGAACTCTGACGGATGGGTCTTGTCATTGTACTTCTCTCCGACGTCGGGCTTGAACGTGCGGTGGGACGGCCACTGGAACTGCCGCAGCTCACGGGTAAAAGCTGGGCAACCCACCTCGTAAGGTAGGCCGTCGGAGCCCCCCGGTGCTGGGTGGTCCATAGCGGGTCCCGACCGCTTATCCTACTGGTGGCGTGTATAGCGCCGGTGCTCGATGGTGGTTCGAGCATCTTCGTGGGATCGTTCCCGAAGAACTTGGCGCTGGTCGAGGTGGGTCCGTGGGTCGGACGACGCTATGGAAATGTTATCACAAGCGTCATCGCGACGGACCGACACCCGCGGTGGCTGGCGTGGAGGAGGAGAGTGCACCGTGGCCGCAGCACCCCCGGCCCCTCCACCGCTGGCATGCGGTGGTTCGACGGAGCGCCGGCCCGAGGGCCCCGCCGGTCGCGGATCATCTTTATTGGCGACGGCGACGAGGCTCCGAATGGTGGCTCTCCACTCGTCGAGCTTCTCCGCAGCAGGAGGGAAGTCGAGGAGCAGCTGCGCGCGCGCCAAAGCTTCTGCTGGCGTGGGTGGTGGCGACAGCTGCGTGGACCGTGGCGTGCTTCGACTTCTAACCACGTTAGAAGGAGCTCTATCACGGCCCAGCGGCTGCGTGCCACTTTCGCCAGCACTTCTGCGGGCATGCTGGACTCCTTCGTCCCGCAGATGATGCACAAGACTCTTCCCGCGGCGTCCGGGGTGTCCAGCATGGTGGCGCTGCTCGTCGCGCGCATCCTAGGAAGAGCACATTGTGGGCGTTGGCGTAGGCGTCTTGGAGGTTGCTGCGCCACCCGTGGGTGGCACAGCGACACTCCTGGAGGGCCCCGCGCCGCCTGCGGGGGGCCCAGCCCCGTCTTTGGATTTGGCGATGCGCGGCCCGTCGTCTGGCGCACGAACGACGCCGCTCGCCAGGCTCTGACTGCCAGAGCGATGCTGGTGCTCGCGGGCCGCGGCTCGGGTTCTGTCCGCGACCGGCCCGCTGCTCGTCCGCACTGGCACGGGCCATTCGGCTCCCGACGAGCCGATCGTCGTGATCGTCTTCTTCTTGGGAGCCATGGCGATGAAGAACCGCTAGGCTAACTGCTAGATCAGATTCTCACGACTGCGCCCCCTACCTGGCGCGCCAAAGATGTCGGTGGAAAACGCCACCTATGGGATCACAATAATCCCTACTACAGTTGGCGGGCCGCGGGGTCGTGAGAAGAGCGGGTCTAACAGGAAGCACACAGATCGTTTACCCAGGTTCGGGCCACGAGGATGCGTAAAACCCTAGTCCTGCTTTGGTAGATGTATTGTGTGTTCTTGTGTTCTTGAGCTAGCTACGGGGTGCAACTTGCCCAAAAGAGCCGAATCCCTCTCCAGTATGCTATGGGCCTCCTTTTATAGTCGAAGGGGGCTGCCACAGTGGCACACTGGAGGTGGAAAGGTCTACAATGCTGCGAGCTTATCGCCCGTATTACAGGACAAGACGCATTTAATGCATCGCTTAGGTGTCCCTTAGCTTTATCGGGGACGGGAACGAGGCCCGTCCCGTCCGTCGCCGCTCCGCCTCGCTTCGACACGCGCCCAGGCCAGCGGTGCGTGCGGTGCCATGTAGGCAGGCAGGCAGCTGAGGTGGCGCGGTGGTAGGGTCTTCACGAAGATCTGCATGCCAGCACGCAGGTGCTTGCTGAATTGGCTTGGGAGCCGCATGTTGCCACGCAGGTGCCTGCCCAGCTGGTTGGGCTGGCAGCTGCATGCGAACGGCGGTGGTGCCTTGGTTGGTGCGGGCCTGGCAGTGGCCCCGCGGATGCCCCCGGCAAGGGCCTTGCCGGGGGCCCGGCAAGGGTCTTGCCGTGGCGTTGCAGTCGTCCCCGGCAAGGCGCTTGCCGGGGGTCTTGTGGATTCCTCGATCGGGATCCCGCCATGGTCGCCGCCTTCCGTCCTCATCTCGATCTCACATGTTTATGATCTTGACAAAGATTCAGATGCCACCAGAGGTGCCTCCCGAGCCTTGGTTCCAACGTAGTTGGTTGGGTCGGAACCCGTGGGCTCAAGGGTGGCTCGCTCTGTTGGTGTTGGGCAAGTTGCCCTGGCAAGGCTCTTGCCGTGGCCGCGGAGGCCGCCCCAGAAAGGGCCTTGCCGGGGGGTCCCCCTCGCCCTCTTGCTCTTTGGTGTTTCTGGTCTTGGCGTTGCCTTGAACGTCTTGTGCCTTTTGCTTCTCTCCGGCTTCCCTCCCTTGCCCTCCCAAGTGTGGCCGTGGCGCATGGCTCCGACTGCCCGTGCACAAGTAAAGGGGTATAAAGGAGTGCCCCTACTTTTGTACACCGATACTATATTCTTGTGTTTTTCTTTCTATCACTACATTTTCAATTCTTGAATTTCAAAGAGGCCCTAAAAGGTCATAATCATAAGGAAAAGTTCTATCACTACTGTTTGGACTTTAGGGTTGTAGCAAAGGAACTTTATATATCATAATTATTTCCAGAATTTAAGGAAAAGACAAACGTGGGCGAACTCTAAACTTTAATTTCATTGATAAGGATTAGGGGCAAAATGAGCAGCAGGCTCTTGGGGTTTAGCTAGGTTGAGAGTTGCACTATGGTCATTTTCTGTACTTTGTAAGAAATAATACAAGGATTGTTTCGAGGCCTGTCTCTGTGCCTAGCAAGGGTCACGAAGACCAAATGAGGCGGAGGGTATAGCACATGACGGTGTATATATCGTGAAGGCTCACTATGGCTTAATTCAGTAACTACTGCAAGAACTGAGACACACTTTCCTACATTTTGTGGTGAATATTCATTTTATTCTTATTAATAATCTGATTGTTGATGCTCGTATATGCTCATTTTTTTAAAAAGAATTGGGAGACTAGAGTTGTGAAGTTGCAAAACTGATGAAGTAACAGTAACACTTCACTATCGACAGGAACGTCACGTCTCACTAAAATGATAATCCATGTTAATGACACACTTTTAACCATCGGGTCGCACATGGGTTCTCTTGTGATGGCATTCCTTGCTATTGATTTCATTTATAAAACTAGGGTGTGCCAGTTTCTTCAGACTCAAAGACATATTGTTTTTTCACGAGCTATAAGATGAGGCACTAATTTTTTCAGATACAAAATCAGGCACTACTTATTCTCAATAATTTCAGAATTAAGGTAGAAGTAAGCTAGACTCCTAATTAAACTAGTGAGTTTGCAAGCTTGAATGTCTACCGCCCTACATCCTACTAGAAGAGTTCGGTTTATCATCCCCAATCAGGGTTAAAAATTTCAATGAAATTTCATTGAGAATTTCAATTTTTTGCATATTTCAGTGGGACCTGAAATATTTTTAATCTCAAAATTTCAAGTCAGATTCAAACTAATTTTAAAATAAATTTAAATTAATTTAAAATCTAATACATTTGGAATATCAAAATCCGAGGGTTTTTTCCCAGAAATTTCGCATATTTCGGTGAGGTCCGAAATTGTTTTGTTTACAAAATTAAAAACCTTGTCCCCCATAACCAGATCTCGCAATCTAAAAATAATACTCCAAGATTGTATAGTTCATGCAAGTTACACAGACTGACCAAGGCCAAATCTCCGTGGCAGTTTGGCATGCCAAAGGAAATGTACATTTTTTCTTTAGAAAGACAGTACAGAGAGGCAGAAAATGAAATGTAAAGTGTGACTGTGCTTGAAAGACAAAGGGACATACACGCATGGGCGCGCGACAGGATTGAAAGTTGAAACCGCGGCGGTACTACCGTAGTCAGGCAGGAGGAAAGAAATCGGTCAAGCAATTTTCTTGTCACTTTGCAGATGCCACGATTGAAAGCACGCAGGCGCGAAAGAGAGTGGTCAAACATGCAATACACCGTCAGTGGCTCAGTATGACAGCCGCAGGGCAATGCATGTCACGGGCCAGGCTCACTCACAGCTACTCACGCTAGATAACACTGTACTAGCGGCCAAAACTGTAGCAAAATAATGCATTTCGGTGGACTCGATCAGAATCCTCTGCTAATGATGCTACGCTGCACTATATGTTTATCACGGTCATATGCATGGACACGTTTTGCTGTTCCCCTCCCCCCAAAAGAGGGACGCTTATGGACACAACTGGATTGTATTTGGATGGTTATATGGAGTATAATATATACATTTAGGAGGTGTTTGTTTCGTCAAATTCTGCCCGTCACCTGTTTACAGTGTAAACGGATACCCTTACGGGCGTTTGGTGAGACACCTCCGTAATCACGTTCCTCTGTAATCAGTTCCAGGTCAGTTATCGAACGATACCCCCCACCCCCCACCGGTAAAGGCTTCCTTACCGCCCCCGACTCCGCTCCTCCCCGCGACTCGCTCCTCCCCTCGATCTGTCTGCGCCGCCGCCTCCCTTCGAGTCCCGCCCGCTGTTCGCCCGCCGCCTTCCTTCGATCCAGCGCCGCCACCACCTCCCTCGACCCCCTTCGGTCCTCTCCTCCTGGTCCGGCCACGGGTTGACCTCGCCACACCGATCGCCGAACGACCACGCCCGGCCGCCTCGATGCCGATGAGGGTGGACCATTGAAGCAGCGTCTGAGGAGCATCAAGGCCGTCCGCCCATCTCCGGTCGATCTCTTCCTCCTCCGTCACTCTCCTACTGCAGATCTCAAGGTTAGGGTTACTAATACATCTGTTCTTGATCTTGAAGTACAAAAATATGCGTCCTTGATCTTGAAGTAAAAAAAATATGCGTCCTTGATCTGTTCTTGATCTACTAATGATCTGTTATAGGTTGATGTATAGCATATATTTCCATCTGTTCTTGATCTTGAAGTAAAAAAAAAATATGTGTTCTTGATCTTGAAGTAAAAAAAATATGTGTTCTTGATCTGTTCTTTTATCAGTGGATGACTAGTGGAGTATAATTGGTGGTCCGTCCTTTGTATTTTTCTGATGTGTTCTTGATCTGTCTAGTTAGGTAACTAGGCAAATAGATGAATTAGGTTGGCTGGTCACAAAAAGGAAGGAATGTGTCTTGTTCGATGCATGTTCGTGCTGTCAATTGGACCATCTTCTTTAGCTTTCTGGTGTGAAATCATATCCTGGTACTTGGAACTTTGCATGACAGCAGATCGACGGTGATATCTACATGCATACCAACTAGATACGGGTTGACTGTTCCTGTAGTTTTCTGATATGCAATTTTCCTATCCATATGCAGCAGTTGTATTTGTATATGACTTAATTAGGCTTCGATGTGCAAGTTTTTTTGGATACATTGTACCTTTGCATGACCAATTGCATGTTAATATAATCATCGTTTATTATCTTTCATCTAAACAGCGGATGTTTGTTTCGTCATCCTGAAATCTATCAAGTTTCTTGTTTTGTACTACTACCAATTATTAGGAAAGAAAGTCATACCAACCTTAAATAGGTATATTTTCCTTATGCAGTCATGGCTCGTCTTCCCTTAAGTGCGAGGCGTGGAAGGAGAAATGCAATATTTTTAAATCTGACTACTTCCATTATGCTTGTATACTATTATGTGTGGTTCATGTTTGCATTAGCTTATAGGAGAAAATGTTGGCAAATAGAAAGGAGAATTAAAATTAGAGAGTTAAGGGCAGAGAACTTGTATCGACTAATTGGTGAGAGCGACGCTATGTGTATAAGTCAACTTCATTATGGATAGGAGAACATTTCATATATTGTGTGAGATGGTGAGAGATGTTGGTGGTCTAAAGGGTACAAGGAACACATCATTAGAGGAGATAGTGGCATCATTCTTGTATGTATTATCACACCATCTCAAAAATAGGACAGTAGGAAAATTCTTCAATCGAAGCCCCGAGCCAATTAGTAGAAACTTCAACGCTCGTCTTCTAGCTGTCTTGAAGCTGCACCATCTGCTACTTAAGAAGCCTGAACCTATACCCGAGGATTGCACCGATGATAAGTGGAAGTATTTCAAGGTAAATAGCTACTAATAAAAAAGTATTCACTAGATGATCTCAATAGTGGTAAAAGATGCTAATATTTGCACATTGCTCTTTATGTTGTAGAATTGCCTTGGAGCATTAGATGGCACACACATAGGAGTAATAGTCCCAGCTAATTTGAAAGGAAGGTATCGATCAAGGTTGGGTGATATAGATACAAATGTGTTAGGTGTATGTGCACCGACATGCAATTCATCTACATATTACCTGGTTGGGAAGGTTCTGCGCATGATGGTCGGGTTCTTAGGGATGCCATCTCACGGCCAAATGGGTTGCGTGTCCCCGAAGGCCAATATTATCTTGTCGATGCTGGCTACACAAACGCAAACGCATTTTTAGCTCCATATCGAGGTCAAAGGTATCACTTGGGTGGTTGGACACCACAAAATCCACCTCGTAGCGCAGAAGAGTATCTCAACATGCGCCACGCTAGAGCCCGAAATATAGTAGAAAGGTGCTTTGGAAGGTTGAAGGGTCGGTGGGGGATTTTGAGGTCTCCTTCCTTTTTTCCCATGAAGACCCAATGTCGAATCATCATGGCATGTGCACTCTTGCACAATCTTATATTGCAAAAGATGTCTGTCGACCCACTTGATATCAACGAGCCAATAATACAAGAAACATTAGAAGACATGGAGGGAGAATTGGACCAACCAGAATTCATCACTTCTATCTCAACTTCGAATGAGTGGACAAATTTTCGGAATGAACTTGCTCAAGGCATGTATAATAGACATAGGGCTGCTAGGGCGCATTGAGGTATAAGTTGTTTCTATTTGTTCCTTTTCTCAGATATATTTCCATCTCATTTACATTTGTTCCCTTTCAATTATATTTGCAAGCTACAATTGCATCTCGTTTGCATTTGTTCTCTTTCATATATATTTGCCATCTTATTTGTACCCATTCTTGCTTGTGCAGATATGGACCATGCGGATAGCTCGAGCACATCTCGTGGAAGAGGCAAGAATAAAAGGAATTGGTCTTCCGATGAGGACGATGAGCTTATTAAAGCTTTGTATGAGTTATCTTTGGACCCGAGGTGGAAAGCTGATGGTGCCTTCAAGGGTGGATACCGGGGATATTGGAAAAGCATCTTCTTTGAAAAGTGTCCAGGCCGTGGTATCACTGCATCCCCGCACATTGAATCAAGAGTGAGGCACTTCAGGAAGAAATTTGGTGCCGTTGAAGTAATGCTATCCAAAAGTGGTTTCACATGGGATGGAAGTCGAAAGATGATTCAGTGCGAGAAGGCACAATATGAAGCTCATTGTCGGTAGATCACTTGAACCACTAAAACTGAATTCCTTAGTAATGCTTTGTGCTAAATTTCCTTGCTATTGTACCTTGGTTACCTGTTGTTGTAGTGTTTTCTCTTGATTATTTTTGTATTTGGATCATCCCTTGCTGCCTTGTTATTGCTACTATTCCTAACATGTTCAAGGAGAAAGTAGTACCATTTCTATCCCTTGTTATTGCCCTTGCTATCGAAAACCAACTTTCTTCTTTTGTAAAAAACATGTAGATTCACAAGGAGGCTAAGGGATTGTATGGTGTATCATTTCCATACTTTGAACAATTGGCTGCTATCTATGGCAAAGACATTGCAACAGGAGAAAGTGCTGAAGGCTTTGGTGAGGCAGTGGGAAACTTGGAGAAGGAAATTGCTATGGAGGAAGAAGAAAATGAGGAAGAGGACATCATCTCAACTGGAACAGCTCGACAGTCCATTGACACTTGCTCTATTCATACAACTAGTTCGAAGAGGCAAAAAAAGGAGCCAAGGCCAAAGAGGGCGACAGGACCAAGCGATCCATTTGCAGCCATGCTTCAAGATGTCAATAGCCACCGAACAACGTGACACAACATGTGGGTGCAATGACAACATCATTTACAGCAGCAATGGCGCGAGAAGCAGCACAAGTAGTGTTGGGGAACGCAGTAATTTCAAAAAATTTCCTACGCACACACAGGACCATGGTGATGGCATAGCAACGAGAGGGGAGAGTGTTGTCTACGTACCCTCGTAGACCGTAAGCGGAAGCGATCACAACGTAGAGGAAGTAGTCAGATGTTCTCCTCGCGATCCTGCCGATCCCAAAGGTTGCGCATTCGGCACCTCCGAGTCGATGATGACGTAGAGGAAGTAGTCGTCGTTCTCCTCGCGATCCAGCCGATCCCAGCGCCGTTACTCCGGCGCCTCGAGTTCTTGGCACACGCTCAGCTCGATGGCGCTCCTCGGGCTCCGATCCAGCAAAGCTCGGGGAGAGGGAGTTCCACAAGACGACGTGGCAGGACGATCTTGATGTTTCACCGACACAGGGCTTCGCCTAAGCACCGCTACGATATGACCGAGGTGGCATATGGTGGAGGGGGGCACCGCACAAGGCTAAGGAACGATCTCAAGGATCCACTTGTTAGTTCTAGGGTGCCCCTCCCCGTATATAAAGGAGGGAGGGAGGAGGTGGCCGGCCACAAGGGGCGCACCAGGAGGGGGAAACCTACTCCAAGTAGGTTTCCTCTCTTTCCTTATCTTATTTGGAGGGAAGGAAGGAGTACTAGTATTAGGAAGTAGTACTAGTAGTAGGAATAGGAAGAGGGGAAGGAGAAAGGAAAGGGGGCGGCCCCTCCCCAATTCGGATTGGGCTTGGGGCGCGCCTCCCTTGTTCCTTCTCCTTCCTTCCTACATGGGCCCAATAAGGCCCATATACCTCCCGGGGTTCCGTAACCTCCGGAGCTCCAAACTTCTCCGAACCTTTCCGGTGTCCAAATATATCCGTCCAATATATTAATCTTTATGTCTCGACCATTTCGAGACTCCTCGTCATGTCCGTGATCATATCCGGGACTCGAACAACCTTCGTACATCAAAATACACAAACTCATAATATAACCGTCATCGAAACCTTAAGCGTGCGGACCCTACGGTTCGAGAACAATGTAGACATGACCGAGACACATCTCCGGTCAATAACCAATAGCGGGACCTGGATGCCCATATTGGTTCCTACATTTTCTCGAAGATCTTTATCGGTCGGACCGCATAACAACATACGTTGTTCCCTTTGTCATCGGTATGTTACTTACCCGAGATTCGATCGTCGGTATCCAATACCTAGTTCAATCTCAAGCATCGCAAGTCTCTTTACTCGTTCGTAATACATCATCTCACAACTAACTCATTAGTTGTAATGCTTGCAAGGCTTATGTGATGTGTATTACCGAGAAGGCCCAGAGATACCTCTCCGACAATCGGAGTGACAAAACCTAATCTCGAAATACGCCAACCCAACAAGTACCTTTGGAGACACCTGTAGTACTCCTTTATGATCACCCGATTCACGTTGTGACGTTTGGTAGTACCCAAAGTGTTCCTCCGTAAACGGAGTTGCATAATCTCATAGTTACGTGAACATGTATAAGTCATGAAGAAAGCAATAGCAACATACTAAGCGATCAAGTGCTAGGCTAACGGAATGGGTCATGTCAATCAGATCATTCTCCTAATGATGTGATCCCGTTAATCAAATGACAACTCATGTCTATGGTTAGGAAACATAACCATCTTTGATTAACGAGCTAGTCAAGTAGAGGCATACTAGTGACACTCTGCTTGTCTATGTATTCACACATGTATTATGTTTCCGGTTAATACAATTCTAGCATGAATAATAAACATTTATCATGATATAAGGAAATAAATAATAACATTATTATTGCCTCTAGGGCATATTTCCTTCAGTCTCCCACTTGCACTAGAGTCAATAATCTAGTTCACTCAGTAATGATTCTAACACCCATGGAGTCTTGGTGCTGATCATGTTTTGCTCGTGGAAGAGGCTTAGTCAACGGGTCTGCAATGTTCAGATCCGTATGTATTTTGCAAATCTCTATGTATCCCACTTGGACTTGGTCCCGAATGGAATTGAAGCGTCTCTTGATATGCTTGGTCCTCTTGTGAAATCTAGATTCCTTTGCCAAGGCAATTGCACCAGTATTGTCACAGAAGATCTTCATTGGTCCCGATGCACTAGGTACAACACCTAGATCGGAAATGAACTCTTTCATCCAGACTCCTTCATTTGCTGCTTCAAGCAGCTATGTACTCCGCTTCACATGTAGATCCCGCCACGGCGCTTTGTTTAGAACTGCACCAACCGACAGCTCCACCGTTTAACAAAAACACGATCCGGTTTGCGATTTAGAATCGTCCGGATCAGTGTCAAAGCTTACATCGACGTAACCATTTATGACTAGCTCTTTGTCACCTCCATATACGAGAAACATATCCTTAGTCCTTTTCGTGTATTTCAGATGTTCTTGACCGCTGTCGATGATCCACTCCTGGATTACTTTGGTACCTTCTGCCAAGCTTACAGCTAAGCATACGTCAGTGTCCGGTACACAGCATTGCATACATGATAGAGCCTATGGCTGAAGCATAGGAACATCTTTCATTTTCTCTCTATCTTCTGCTGTGGTGGGGCATTGAGTCCGACTCAATCTCACACCTTGTAATACAGTAAAAACCTTTCTTTGCCTGATCCATTTTGAACTTCTTCAAAACTTTATCAAGGTATGTGCTTTGTGAAAGTCCAATTAAGCGTCTTGATCTATCTCTATAGATCTTGATGCCCAATATGTAAGCAGCTTCACCAAGGTCTTTCATCGAAAAACTCTTGTTCAAGTATCCCTTTATGCTATCCAGAATTCTATATCATTTCCGATCAGTAATATGTCATCTACATATAATATCGTAAATGCTACAGTAGCTCCCACTCACTTTCTTGTAAATACAGGCTTCTCCATAAGTCTCAGATAAACCCAAATACTTTGATCACACTATCAAAGCGTTTATTCCAACTCCGAGATGCTTGCACCAGTCCATAAATGGATCACTGGAGCTTGCACACTTTGTTAGCTCCCTTTGGATCGATAAAACCTTCTCGTTGCATCATATACAACTCTTCTTCCGTAAACCCATTCAGAATGCGGTCTTTACATCCATTTGCCAAATTTCATAATCATAAAATGCGGCAATTGCTAACATGATTCGGACAGACTTAAGCATCGCTTCTGGTGAGAAGGTCTCATCGTAGTCAACCCCTTGAACTTGTCGAAAACCCTTTGCGACAAGTCGAGCTTTGTAGACAGCAATATTACCGTCGTCGTCGGTCTTCTTCTTGAAGATCCACTTGTTTTCTATTGCTTGCCGACCCTCGGGCAAGTCAACCAAAGTCCACACTTTGTTTTCATACATGGATCCCATCTCGATTTCATGGCCTCAAGCCATTTTGCGGAATCTGGGCTCACCATCGCTTCTTCATAGTTCGTAGGTTCATCATGATCTAGTAGCATGACTTCGAGCAGGATTGCCGTACCACTGCAGTGCGGATTTTATTCTGGTTGATCTACGAGGTTCTCAGAGTAACTTGATCTGAAGTTCCATGATCAACATCATCAACTTCCTCACTATTTGGTGTAGATATCGCAGAAACTGGTTTCGTGATAAACTACTTTCAAATAAGGGAGAAGGTACAGATTACCTCATCAAGTTCTACTTTCCTCCCACTCACTTCTTCGAGAGAAACTCCTTCTCTAGAAAGGATCCATTCTTAGCAACAAATGTCTTGCCTTCGGATCTGTGATAGAAGGTGTACCCAATCGCCTCCTTTGGGTATCCTATGAAGATACATTTCTCCGATTTAGGTTCGAGCTTATCAGGTTGAAGCTTTTTCACATAAGCATCGCATCCCCAAACTTTAAGAAACGACAACTTTGGTTTCTTGCTAAACCACGATTCATAAGGTGTCATCTCAACGGATTTTGACGGTGTTCTATTCAGCGTGAATGCGGCCGTCTCAAGAGCATAACCCCAAAACGATAGCGGTAAATCTGTAAGAGACATCATAGATCGCACCATATCTAGTAAAGTGCGACACGACGTTCGGACACACCATTGCGCTGTGGTGTTCCGGTGGAGTGAGTTGAGAAAATATTCCGCATTGTTTCAAATGTAGACCAAACTCGTAACTCAAATATTCGCCTCCACGATCAGATCGAAGAAACTTTATTTTCTTATTACGATTATTTTCAACTTCACTCTGAAATTCTTTGAACTTTTCAAATGTCTCAGACTTATGTTTCATTAAGAAGATATACCCATATCTGCTTAAATCATCTGTGAAGGTGAGAAAATAACGATATCCGCCACGAGCCTCAACATTCATTGGACCACATACATCTCGTATGTATGATTTCCAACAAATCTGTTGCTCTCTCCATAGTACCGGAGAACGGGTTTTAGTCATCTTGCCCATGAGGCACGGTTCGCAAGTGCCAAGTGATTCATAATCAAGTGACTCCAAAAGTCCATCAAGATGGAGTTTCTTCATGCGCTCTATACCGATATGACCTAAACGGCAATGCCACAAATAAGTCGCACTATCATTATCAACTCTGCATCTTTTGGTTTCAACATTATGAATATGTGTATCACTACTATCGAGATTCATTAAAATAGACCACTCTTCAAGGGTGCATGACCATAAAAGATATTATTCATATAAATAGAACAACCTTTATTCTCTGATTTAAATGAATAACCGTCTCGCATCAAACAAGATCCAGATATAATGTTCATGCTTAACGCTGGCACCAAATAACAATTATTTAGGTCTAAAACTAATCCCGAAGGTAGATGTAGAGGTAGCGTGCCGACCGCGATCACATCGACTTTGGAACCATTTCCCACGCCAAGATCGTCACCTCGCCCTTTGCCGGTGTTCGCTTAATCAGAGTCCCCTGCTTCGAAAGTTGCAAATATTAGCAATGTAACCAGATTATCAAATACCCAGTGCTCTGCGAGCTCTAGTAAGGTACACATCAATAACATGTATATCACATATACCTTTGTTCACCTTGCCATCCTTCTTATCCGCCAAATACTTGGGGCAGTTCCGCTTCCGATGACCGATGCGCTTGCGGTAGAAGCACTCGATTTCAGGTTTAGGTCCAGACTTGGGTTTCTTCCCTTGAGCAGCAACTTGTTTGCTGTTCTTCTTGAAGTTCCCCTTCTTCTTCCCTTTGCCTTTCTTCTTGAAACTAGTGGTCTTATTGACCATCAACACTTGATGCTCCTTCTTGATTTCTACCTCCGCAGCTTTCGGCATTGCGAAGAGCTCGAGCATAGTCTTTACTAACCCTTGCATATTATAGTTCATCACGAAGCCTTTGTAGCTTGGTGGCGGTGATTGAAGAATTACATCAATGACACAATCATCCGGAAGATCAACTCCCAGTTGAGTCAAGTGATTGTAATACCCGGACATTACGAGTATGTGCTCACCGATGCACCCATTCTCCTCCATTTTGCAGCTATAGAACTTATTGGAGACTTCATATCTCTCAATCCGGGCATTCTGTTGAAATATCAACTTCAACTCTTGGAACATCTCATATGCTCCACGACTTTCAAAACGTCGTTGAAGACCCGGTTCTAAGCCGTAAAGCATGGCACACGAACTATAGAGTAGTCATCGACTTTGCTTTGCCGGACGTTCTTAACGTCGTCGGTTACATCGGCGGCGGGCACGGCACCTAGCGGTGCATCCAGACGTAACTCTTACGTGCAGCAATGAGGATAATCCTCGAGTTACGGACCCAGTCCGTGTAATTGCTACCATCATCTTTCAACTTTGCTTTCTCAAGGAACGCATTAAAATTCAACGGAACAACAAAGACGAGCCATCTATCTACAAACAGACATAGACAAGCAAGATACTATCAGTACTAAGTTCATGATAAATTTAAGTTCAATTAATCATATTACTTAAGAACTCCCACTTAGATGGACATCTCTCTAGTCATCTAAGTGATCACGTGATCCAAATCAACTAAACCATAACCGATCATCACGTGAGATGGAGTAGTTTTCAATGGTGAACATCTTATGTTGATCATATCTACTATATGATTCACGCCGACCTTTAGGTCTCCGTGTTCGAGGCCATATCTGCATATGCTAGGCTCGTCAAGTATAACCTGAGTATTCTGCGTGTGCAAAACTGGCTTGCACCCATTGTAGATGGACGTAGAGCTTATCACACCCGATCATCACGTGGTGTCTCGGCACGACGAACTTTGGCAACGGTGCATACTCGTGGAGAACACTACTTGATAATTTTAGTGAGAGATCATCTTAAAATGCTACCGTCAATCAAAGCAAAATAAGATGCATAAAGGATAAACATCACATGCAATCAATATAAGTGATATGATATGGCCATCATCATCTTGTGCTTGTGATCTCCATCTCCGAAGCACCGTCATGATCACCATCGTCACCGGGGCGACACCTTGATCTCCATCGTAGCATCGTTGTCGTTTACGCCATCTATTGCTTCTCGACTATCGCTACCGCTTAGTGATAAAGTAAAAGCAATTACGTATGCGTTGCATTTCATACAATAAAGCGACAACCATATGGCTCGCCATTGCCGATAACTCGGTTACAAAACATGATCATCTCATACAATAAAATATAGCATCACGTCTTGACCATATCACATCACAACATGCCCTGCAAAAACAAGTTAGACGTCCTCTACTTTGTTGTTGCAAGTTTTACGTGGCTGCTACTTTCGGTAGCAAGAACCGTTCTTACCTACGCATCAAAACCACAACGATACTTCGTCAAATAGACTCCGTTTTAACCTTCTCAAGGACCGGGCGTAGCCACACTCGGTTCAACTAAAGTGAGAGAGACAGACACCCGCCAGTCACCTTTAAGCAACGAGTGCTCGGAGCGGTGAAACCAGTCTCGCGTAAGCGTACGCGTAATGTCGGTCCGGGCCGCTTCATCTCACAATACCGCTGAACCAAAGTATGACATGCAGGTAGGCGGTATGACTTGTATCGCCCACAACTCACTTGTGTTCTACTCGTGCATATGACATCAACGCATAAAACCTGGCTCGGATGCCACTTTGTTGGGGAACGCAGTAATTTCAAAAATTTCCCTCGCACACACAGGACCATGGTGATGGCATAGCAACGAGAGGGGAGAGTGTTGTCTACGTACCCTCGTGGGACCGTGGCGGAAGCGATCACAACGTAGAGGAAGTAGTCGTCACGTTCTCCTCGTGATCCTGCCGATCCCGGTGCGTTACTCCGGCACCTCCGAGTCGATGATGACGTAGAGGAAGTAGTCGACGTTCTCCTCGCGATCCAGCCGATCCCAGCGCCCGTTACTCCGGCGCCTCGAGTTCTTGGCACACGTTCAGCTCGATGGCGCTCCTCGGCTCCGATCCAGCAAAGCTCGGGGAGAGGAGTTCCACAAGACGACGGCGTGCAGGACGATCTTGATGTTTCACCGGCGCAGGCTTCGCCTAAGCACCGCTACGATATGACCGAGGTGGAATATGGTGGAGGGGGCACCGCACACGGCTAAGGAACGATCTCAAGGATCAACTTGTGTGTTCTAGGGTGCCCCCTCCCTCGTATATAAAGGAGGGAGGGAGGAGGTGGCCGGCCACAAGGGGCGCACCATGGGAGGGAAACCTACTCCAAGTAGGTTTCCCTCTCTTTCATTATCTTATTTGGAGGGAAGGAAGGAGTACTAGTATTAGGAAGTAGTACTAGTAGTAGGAATAGGAAGAGGGGAAGGAGAAAGGAAGGGGGCCCCCTCCCCAATTCGGATTGGGCTTGGGGCGCCTCCCTTGTTCCTTCTCCTTCCTTCCTACATGGGCCCAATAAGGCCCATATACCTCCCGGGGTTCCGGTAACCTCCGAGCTCCAAACTTCTCCGGAACCTTTCCGTGTCCAAATATATCCGTCCAATATATTAATCTTTATGTCTCGACCATTTCGAGACTCCTCGTCATGTCCGTGATCATATCCGGGACTCGAACAACCTTCGGTACATCAAAATACACAAACTCATAATATAACCGTCCTTGAAACCTTAAGCGTCACGGACCCTACGGTTCGAGAACAATGTAGACATGACCGAGACACCTCTCCGGTCAATAACCTATAGCGGGACCTTGATGCACATTTTGGTTCCTACATTTTCTAAGTAGATCTTGTTCGTTCAGACCGCATTTCTACATCCGTTGTTACATTTGTCATCGGTATGTTACTTGCCCGAGATTCGATCGTCGGTATCCTATACCTAGTTCAATCTCGTTCTTGGCAAGTCTCTTTACTCGTTCGTAATACATCATCTCACAACTAACTCATTAGTTGTAATGCTTGCAAGGCTTATGTGATGTGTATTACCGAGAAGGCCCAGAGATACCTCTCCGAGCAATCGGAGTGACAAAACCTAATCTCGAAATCGCCAACCCAACAAGTACCTTTGGAGACACCTGTAGTACTCCTTTATGATCACCCGTTCGTTGTGACGTTTGGTAGTACCAAGTGTTCCTCCGTAAACGGGAGTTGCATAATCTCATACTTACGAGGAACATGTATAAGTCATGAAGAAAGCAATAGCAACATACTAAGCGATCAAGTGCTAGGCTAACGGAATGGGTCATGTCAATCAGATCATTCTCCTAATGATGTGATCCCGTTAATCAAATGACAACTCATGTCTATGGTTAGGAAACATAACCATCTTTGATTAACGAGCTAGTCAAGTAGAGGCATACTAGTGACACTCTGTTTGTCTATGTATTCACACATGTATTATGTTCCGGTTAATACAATTCTAGCATGAATAATAAACATTTATCATGATATAAGGAAATAAATAATAACTTTATTATTGCCTCTAGGGCATATTTCCTTCAAGTAGACCCTCAACAGAAATCAAGAGAAAAGGCAATTAGTGAATTGTCTAGGCTTGCATTTACTGGGAGCGAGATCGTTGAAGCTGCAACAATATTCGCTAAAGCTCCAGAGCACATGAACATGATGCTTGTGCTTCGAGGCATTCTCGAGGAGGGACTTAGATCACGAAAATGTTGTCCGAGATCCCTTTTCTAAACTCTCTTTAATAATATGCACTATCTTGTGATGCAGTTTTGGTTTTTCCATTTGTTGGTTCATGATCTAACTAGCTAGGTTGCTTTGAAATCAATGAACTGTAACAAGGTGAAAATGTTCAGCAACTCATGTGTGACCACATTTTTCTAATATGTGATATCTAGACTGCCATATAGATCTGTATGATAGTTGATAAATTATGCTCCTGTTACATCACTGATGAACTTATTTGTAAACCTTGGTGGTTGATAGCATCCTGACATTTATCACCATGAGTGGCTCAAGTGAACTAAAATTTCACTAGTATAAAGTGGCGTATATAAGCAAGAGTGGTTATTTGCAGTATATATAAGCCAAACTTGTAGTGACATAGTGTTGTGCTGTTTTTGGCTGGTCATATATAAGCCAAACTTGTGCTGAAGTTTTTTTCCTTGTATCTAACTCCTGCTTATTGGCTCCTCATTGGTAGATGAAAGAAAGAAGCAAGGTTGATGGGAAAGAAGGTCCTTCTCTAGTGATGGTGTGACATAACTGGTGTGTACAAAACCCACCTCATTTTACTATTGTTATATATTTGCCAAAAGTGTTGAAAAGCATGGAATAGATCTCATCCTATCCACCATATTTTAGTTTATGTTCTTGCAAGATACACCATTGTACTCTGTGTTAGCTAAGAGAGTGCTTTTCATTTCATTGGTCTTGCAGTATACATCATTTTCCTATTGTTATCTTTGTCAAAGTGTTGAAATGCATGGAGCGAGTTCCCACCTTTTCCTTTGTCAAAGTGTTGATGAGAAAGAACAATCATGTTATAGTTGCTCTTAATTTTTTTATTACTGGTTGTTGCTTGTGTGTTTGTTTATCCTCATTTTAACTTTCGTGCTTATTGGCGAGATGAGAAAATAAGCAAGGTTCATTAGAAAATGGATCAGTGGTGTGGCGTGGAAGATGAAGATCAATGGAAAAGCAAAGCTTCTTTGCAAGATTGTGAACTTGGCCTTTCTATTTATCCTACAATATAAAGCAATTTTAGGGACTAATTAGTAATTATGTAGTTTATTTCAAAGTGTCGTTGAATTCCGAGTTCGTATCATTTTCATTTTAAAAATGTGTAGTCGTTAAAGTGGAGCCAAATTCTGGTTAAAGGATGTCTTTGCATTGGATGAATGCAAAAATATTTCTAAATTATGTGCTTGTTTGATGCATGTGAAAGCCCATGCAGTGTTACATGCGTGGAAAGGTACACATCGCCTCAAACCAAACCTTTGTTTAGGTACTGTTTCCTTTACCTTTGTAGAACCAAACAAAATGGGGTTTGCCCAGTCCGGTACTGTTACAGTCCGTAATCAGGTTCCAGTTACGTTTACGTTACCACTGAACGAAACAAACACCTCCTTAGAGCATAATGATTACCATATACCCTCTTATATGACAACAGTATAAGAACAAGAACATGACATGCAGATTGTCATTGACAGGTTCGATCATTGAAGGCCGGGGCCGTGTTTTTCACCTCGTAGAGCATGAATTGATACTTGAAGATGTCCCTATACCGTCGTTGCCCTATCCAACCAATGAAAGACCATATTGCCATTCGCGCTCCAAGCTCCCTAATTATCGCCAAAAACCACTAGTAACACCTCCTAGGCATGAAGTACTTTGCTCGAGAATTAATGACACATCTCGGACCTATTGCCGATAGTTGGTCGTACTACCCAACTGAAAGGATTGATATCGACCTTGGGGGGGGGGGCTAAATGTAACTACGATGAGCACAGCCTATATGGTGCTTGCGAGGTCAAGTGACCAAAGTAAAACACAAGTAGTCAAGCTCAGATAAAAGGTAACTTAAAGCACGTAGAGAAGAAGATGTATTCCAATGTTCACTTTCTTGGAGGGAAAGCTAGTCACTGCCAGAGAGGTGTGAGACCAAGGCCCACTTTCTTCTCCTTGAGCCTCCACCACAAAGGTGAAGCCCAACTACACATGGTATGTAACATCCCAACTTTCAATTTGGAATGTTTTACAATTATAGCTAAGCATCTATTGCATAATGATTGAATTGAGGTGGAATTTAGATTTTCAGAGGCCTTGGAGTTCAATTTGAATTTTTTACTTCAGTTCAAAATGGCATTTGAATTTCATTTCAAAAATTCTGAAAAAAATACTTTGATCAAGAAGTATGAGAGGAGGTAACATGGCACCCCAAAAATCAGAAGAAAATAATGCCAAAAGAAATTGAATTCAAATTTGAGTTTATTTGGAATTTTAAAAAATACTGATTTTTATAAAGTTTACATTTTGCCTCTGGAAAATAGTTCATCTTTTAGGATTTATTTTTTCTGATCATTTTGATATATAATATGTACATATAATATTTTACTTTTCTTTTCTGCTATTTCTTTTGTTCTCTGTGTATAATCAAAAAATGTTTTCTGTTTTTTTAGAGCGGCTGAAGCCCATTAGACGCAACCGACCCAGCTGGCCAGCGCAGCCCACCGCCGCCTCGGCTTGGCTTGGTCGCCCGACCGCGTCGCCCTCTCCCTGCGCCCGCTGACCAATGGGGCCCACACCCATCTTCTCCCTCCGCATGCCAAGCTGGAGTCCGGCTCGCGCACGGCCGCACCCTCGATCGCCAAAACCCTAGCCCGAGTCGGCCCCTTCCCAAGAATCCTGTCCTATAAATACCTGGCCAAACCCTCTCCCGAACCCCCTAAAACCCTACGCCCAACACCACCCGTAGCCCACACCCATGCCAAACCGATCTCACCGGAGCTAAAGCCGTCCACCGCCGAATTCGTCGTCGGTAGGTCATCCCGAGCCCCCTTCTTCTGCCAATCGGTTTATCTCGAAGCCTCGTTTCGATTTGACATTGTTTCGTCGCATACATCGCATCGGAGCCACCCCTTCGTCATCACCATCCACTGCCGGAGCCACAGCTCAGCCGAGCTTACGCATCGCTCTCCAGTCGCTGTCCGTCACCCCCGATCTTCATCAACAACACCCTTGAACTCGTCTCGCTCCACCACATCTGACCGAGACCACCGCAGAGGCCGACAACCACCGGAGCAGCCTCGCCATCGTCGCCCGAGCCGCGCCACCGCCGTCCAGCCCGATGTAAGCCGCCGGACCTTTTCCACCGTTAGATCGCTGCTCACCGGCTAGATTAGATCAGTGAAGAGTTAGTTTTTTTATAGATCGGTTTTATTACGGTTTATATTCGGTATAAATCGAACTGAACCATCATTTTTTTCTTTTAATCGCAGTCGTTGAATTCCATACTTACCGGGCATCCGCCCCGTTCGCTCGCGCGCACACCCCTTAGGCCAATGGTAGCGCGACACATAGCCATGACCCGATCTGTAGTGTTTTTTAATTTTAATTTCTGTTTTTAAAACAAAATCATTACAGTTTTAGAAAATTAATATCTCCTAGGTTTTTTTAATGTTTTTACGTGATTCTTTTTGCATTGAGTTAGAAATTTTACAAAGTTTCTATAGATAACAAGTTTGACTATATTTGAAAATTTTGAATTTGAATTTGCATGAATTTTCTCAAATCACTAGATTGGCTATATTTTGAGCTAGGAGTATTATTTTTGAGTGATTATTTTTGCTACTAGTTCCATGTGACTTTGTTTATCAGTAGGATTTAATTGGTGATTTTTAGGATTATTTAAAACTAGGTTTTAATGAAAACAATACTGTTTTAGTTTTTTTGTAGGTTTTGTGCTATTTCTTCTGATTTTAATTGCTTTAAATTGTTTTCTTTTTTTCTTTTTGACATATTAATTTTGTTTAAGTTAACAATAGCAATTTTATTTGTAGTAAAAAATATTTTTGTATTTTATTTTTTGATCTTACTAGAAAACCTGTTTTGAGCATAATATGAGTTTTATAAATGAATGATTATTTTTTCACAATTTTTTGTTGTTTTTTCTTTCAGTTATTTAGTAAAAAAAATATTTTGCTTCTGTTATAATTTATTATTGTTAGAAAATTTATTTGTGGCTTGTTTTACTTGTAGAGTAGAAAGACTTTGCTTTGAGTTTTAGTGTTTTGCTTGGTTTTGATATTAGCTTTCTTTGTACGTTTCATTGATTGTTTTATTATAAGTGTTTCTTGCTACTGTAGTATAAATGTGTATGATGGTGTGCTTATGTATGTCTTGTTCGTTTCGATAGATTACTCGGAGTGCGAGGCTTGTTATTACAAGTCTTTAGAGTTTGAAGATTATAACCAAGGCAAGTCATTTGATCACGTATTTTATTATATATGATTTTTATGGCATTAGTTGTTATCCTCCCCACCATGCATGCAAGTAGGTGAATTTGATTTATGTTCTTGAATAGTATCATGTGGTAGGTTGAACCCAAATCCACTTGTTACCAATGCCCGAGAACATTGTAGTTACTTTGGTATGCCTAGTAGACGGGGTTGGTTGAGTGAATTGCACGGGAGTTGTGAGAGTTAAGTTGATGACTACAACCCCAAGACTTCAAGATCTCAAGAGGACTTCAATTCACTACTGGGTGGAGGACGGATGGAAGGGCACCCTGGAGTACCCAGTGGTTGACCCAGGGATGCATGCAGAAGCGCCATGACATCTTGCGGAAAGCTTCACCCAGGCACGAAGAGAAGGATGGATATACCTTGACCGGAAGCTTACCTGTGCAGCCACAAGTCAATATGGGCTTGATACGTCCATTTTGCATCATGTTTTCCTACTATTATTTATAATGTTTTTATGAATAATAACACTTTATGGAGTAATTCTCATGCCTTTTCTCTCATAATATGCAAGGTTTACACAAAGAGGGAGAATATTGGCAGCTGGAATTCTGGACTTGAAAAAGCTATGTCAGAGATACCTATTCTGCACATCTCCAAATGAGCTAAAATTTTACGAAGAATTATTTTGGAATATATAGTAAATATTGGAGAAAAGAACTACCAGAGGGGGGCTGCCAGGTGCCCACAACACACTAAGGCGCCAGCCCCTCCAGGCATGCCTTGGTGGGTGGTGGGCAACCCAATCCACCTTTAGTGCCCATCTTCCGGTATATAAGGTCTTTTGACCTAAAAACAAATAAGGATAGGACTTTCGGGACGGAGCGCCGCCGTCTCGAGGCGGAACTTGGGCAGGAGCACTTTTGCCCTCCGGCGGAGCGATTCTGCCGGGGGAACTTCCCTCTCGGAGGGGGAAATCAAAGCCATCGTCATCACCAACAACCCTATCATCTTTGGGAGGCCAATCTTCATCAACACCTTCAACAACACCATATCATATCAAACCCTAGTTCATATCTTGTGTTCAATCTTTGTACCGGAACCTCAAATTGGTACCTGTGGGTGACTAGCATTGTCGATTACATCTTGTAGTTGATGCTAGATGGTTTATTTGGTGGAAGATTATATGTTCAGATCCATTATGCTATTTAATACCCCTATGATCTTGAGCATGAATATTATTTGTGAGTAGTTACCCTTGTTCTTGAGGTCACAAGAGAAGTCATGTCGAAAGTAATCATGTGAATTTGATACGTGTTCGATATTTCGATGATATGTATGTTGTGATTCCCTTAGTGGTGTTATGTGAACGTCAACTACATGAAACTTCACCATCTTCGGGCCTAAGGGAATGCATTGTGGACTAGTTATTAGATGATGGGTTGCTAGAGTGACAGAAGCTTAAACCCTAGTTTATGCGCTATTCTGTAAGGGACTGATTTGGATCCATATGTTTAATGCTATGGTTAGTTTTTTATCTTAATACTTCTTTCGTAGTTGCGGATGCTTGAGAGGGGGTTAATCATAAGTGGGAGTCTTGCTCAAGTAAGAACAACACCCAAGCACCGGTCCACCCACATATCAAATTATCAAAGTAGCGAACGCGAATCTAACCAACATGATGAAGCTAGATGAAATTTCCGTGTGCCCTCAAGAACTCTTGGCTTATTATAAGAGACAGTTCCATCCTATCCTTTGCTACAAAAAGGATTGGGCTACCTTGCTGCACTTTATTTACTGTTACCGTTACCTGCTCGTTGCAAATTATCTTATTATCAAACTACCTGTTACCAACAATTTCAGTGCTTGTAGAAATTACCTTGCTGAAAACCGCTTGTCATTTCCTTCTGCTCCTTGTTGGGTTCGACACTCTTACTTATCAAAAGGACTAAGATTGATCCCCTATACTTGTGGGTCATCAGGGCTCTGGCCTGGTCGATCCTACGCGTGACTATGGACGGACGGTGCCAACAGATGTAGAAGAACGGTAGGAAATGGATGGGCACCGGCAGTGGCCTAGAGGAACTCTATGGAAGACCATGTTTCGTTCGTCTCATCCAACATCAGGCAATGCAAGGACATAAAAGGAGGGAACGATTCTTGCTGGTAAAGTGCACAAGACTCTGCAGAGTGGAAATCTAATCGATTAGCCGTGTCCCCGATTACGGACATCTGAGCCACTGGATTTTGATTTATCTGGAACTCTCAACACCAAAATAATTCATTAATTGTTGGGTTAATAATAATTTGGATATGATACATTGGTTGGCGGAACCATCTCATTAACAACAAATACTTTGTAGTAATTACAAGCAAGTCCTTTTGTTGTAGGAAACTTTTTCTTTTCGCAAAAGCTTAAACTTATAGCCCCACTGCCAAATTTTGCATATAGAGATAGCATTTTATTATTATTTTTCCTATCCGTGACTTGCCTGCATATTAAAAAATGCTGACCTACATGGCTGCAACGTCGCATTGTTGCAGAGGGTTATTCCGATCAGGAGTGAGGCTACGATCTATGCTCGGTGGTTGCCCTTTGGAGTCGAATGGACTCGCTACCTTCTACGTTTTCCGCAGTAGTTTATCTCATGAGTTGGCCTTCAGCCGAATTTATTTTGATGTAATAAAGACTCTAATTATTTTGATGCAATAAAGAATCTATATGAGATTCAGTGTAATAAATCAGGTCTGATTGAACTTTGATATTTTCATCAATGTACTGTGTGTGGCAACATGATTGGGATAGTACACATACATAGAGACTTGACCATTTTTGGGTCGGGTCGCTACATGGTACACCTTGAGGTGGCCTGCAAACCTTCACAAATGATATGATAATCCACTAGCTTGGATGCTCACTAGTGGCCGGAGAGTCTTCAACTCTCATATCCACCAAAACCAATTAGGGGATTAGATGCTCATTCACCAACATACATATCACCTATCACAAAAATGCAAGGAAGGGAAGAGAGGACGAGCTATACAAATAGGGAGGTCCCACTGTTTCCCATCGCCAGCTGACGACCGCCTCCAAAGACAACGAGGAGAGAAGATCATATCAAACCACATTACATGAGGCGTAAGGTTTCACCTCTTAACCCAAACATGCAGGCCATTCACGAGTTGGTGAGACTCCTCTTAGTTGGTTTTTTAAATGTTCACCAAAGAATTTGATATCTCTGGCTCACCCCTAAATATATATATAGAGTTCGTCCCCCCTTCAGCCCCTTAAAACCTATGCATCACCTAGTGTAAAAAAGATCACCCATAATCCCTCCTTGGCAAGAACCCATATTCCATTACATAGCAATCACGACTATCATCTCATCAATATCGTTTCCTCATAGTGCCTCTTCTTGCATCAATTTCTCAAGCTCCAGCTCTCATTTTCCCTTTGTCCACCACATACTGTCGTGCATATACCATCCTACTCTACCATCCATTTTCTTATAGAGGAAAGAAAGTTCAAATTACATATTCTTCTCACGCTGTGAACAACTAAGAAGAGGAGTTCAAAGGCTTCGATTTACAACTTTGGATGAACCAGCCAGGCTTTAACAACCCCGTGGCTGCTGCGTGGAGCGAGCCGATGAATGAATCTGATTGCATTAAATGTTTTCACCAGAGGCTTGAAAACACTATAATGCTCTACAACAATGGAGTGCAGGGAAGATCGGCAACATCAGGGAGCAAATCATGCTAGCCAAGGAGATCATTTTTCAATTGGACAGGGCGATGGACGTTCGTACACTATTGGTTGACGAATGTTGGCTCAACATAGATCTCAAGAAAAAACTAATGGGGCAGAATCTCGTATCACTAGGATCAATGAGGGAGACGCGAATATCGCATTTTTTCACAGTCAAGGGGCACAATGTCGAAAGAGTAATACAATCTTCAAGCTTTGTAATGGTGAAGTGGTCGTTATTGACCATGGGAGCATCCTAATGTTGGCACTCGATCATTTAGCATGTGCTGGTCACCCCTACTTCAGGAAGCATCTAAATCAATCTCGATGTTCTTGGGCTACAGGAGGTGGATGATACGTCTCCAACGTATCTATAGTTTTTGTTCCATGCTATTATAGTATCAATCTTGGATGTTTTATATGCAATTATATGCCATTATATGTTAGTTTTTTAGACTAACCTATTAACTGAGTGCCAAGTGCGAGTTGCTATTTTTGTCTGTTTCTGGTTTTCCAAGAGAAAAGTGTTGGGGAACGTAGTAATTTCAAAATTTTCCTACGCACACGCAAGATCATGGTGATGCATAGCAACGATAGGGGAGAGTGTCTTCTACGTACCCTCGTAGACCGTAAGCGGAAGCGTTATGACAATGCAGTTGATGTAGTCGTACGTCTTCACGATCGACCGATCCTAGCACCGAAGTTACGGCACCTCCGCGGACTGCACACGTTCAGCTCGGCGATGTCCCATGAACTCACGATCCAGTAGAGCTTCGAGGGAGAGCTTCATCAGCACGATGGCGTGATGACGGTGATGATGAAGTTTACCGACGCAGGGCTTCGCCTAAGCACTGCTACGATATGACCGAGGTGGATTATGGTGGAGGGGGGCACCGCACACGGCTAAGAGAGATCAATGATCAACTTGTGTGTCCTAGGGTGCCCCCCAGCGCCCGTATATAAAGGGGCAAGGGGGAGGCCGGCCGGCCCTTGGGGCGCGCCAAGGAGGGGGGAGTCCTCCTCCTAGCCTAGTAGGAGTAGGACTCCCCATTCCTAGTCCAACTAGGAAGAGGGAAGGGGGAAGGAAAGAGAGGGAGAGGGAGAGGGAAAGAGGGGCCGCGCCCCCTCCCCTAGTCCAATTCGGACTCCTCATGGGAGGGGCGCTACCTCCGGGCTGCTGCTCTCTCTCTCCCCTCGCACTCCACTAAGGCCCAATACTTCCACAGGGGTTCCGGTAACCCCTCCAGCACTCCGGTTTTCTCTGAAACCACCCGGAACACTTCCGGTGTCCGAATATAGCCGTCCAATATATCAATCTTTACGTCTCGACCATTTCGAGACTCCTCGTCATGTCCGTGATCACATCTGGTACACCTAACTACCTTTGGTACATCAAATCACATAAACTCATAATATCGATCGTCACCGAACGTTAAGCGTGCGGACCCTACGGGTTCGAGAACTATGTAGACATGACCGAGACACGTCTCCGGTCAATAACCAATAGCGGAACCTGGATGATCATATTGGTTCCTACATATTCTACGAAGGTCTTTATCGGTCAAACTCCATAACAACATACGTTGTTCCCTTTGTCATCGGTATGTTACTTGCCCGAGATTCGATCATCGGTATCCTCATACCTAGCTCAATCTCATTACCGGCAAGTCTCTTTACTCATTCCGTAATGCATCATCCCACAACTAACTCATTAGTCACATTGCTTGCAAGGCTTATAGTGATGTGCATTACCGAGAGGGCCCAGAGATACCTCTCCGACAATCAGAGTGAAGAATCCTATTCTCGATCTATGCCAACTCAATGAACACCATCGGAGACACCTGTAGAGCACCTTTATAATCACCCGATTACGTTGTGGCGTTTGGTAGCACACAAAGTGTTCCTCCAAAGATTCGGAAGTTGCATAATCTCATAGTCATAGGAACATGTATAAGTCATGGAGAAAGCAATAGCAGTAAACTAAACGATCAAGTGCTACGCTAATGGAATGGGTCAAGTCAATCACATCATTCTCCTAATGATGTGATCTTGTTAATCAAATGACAACTCATGTCTATGGCTAGGAAACTCAACCATCTTTGATCAACGAGCTAGTCAAGTAGAGGCATACTAGTGACACTATGTTTGTCTATGTATTCACACATGTATTATGTTTCCGGTTAATACAATTCTAGAATGAATAATAAACATTTATCATGATATGAGGAAATAAATAATAACTTTATTATTGCCTCTAGGGCATATTTCCTTGAATCAGTACCAAACGAAGTCCAAATGCCATGAAATTTTTTGACAATTTTTTTCTGGACATAAGAGATCCTAGAAGCTTCGGGAGGAGACTAGGCGTGCAACGAGCATGCGACAAGGCACCTGGGCATGCCCAAGTCCCTTGTGGGCCCCTCGTGGCTATGGCTGACCAACAGGTCCATAGCTATAACAACTCCTTGTCCCAAGTCCCTTTTGCGTCTTCTCTGAACTTTTTTATGCATGATTGTTATAGCTTTGTATTTAACTCCGACCTACCTGTTTGGGTTGGCCAACTAGATTGATTTATCTTGAAATGGGAGAGGTGCTTTGTGATGGGTTCAATCTTGCGGTGCTCTATATCCTAGTGACAGAAGGGGATAAGACACGTATTTGTATTGTTTCCATTAAGGATAAAACAATTGGGTTTATTCATATTGCTTGAGTTTCTACATCATGTCATCTTTCTTAAGGCGTTACCCTATTCTTTATGAACTTAATACTCTAGATGCATACTGGATAGCGGTCGATGTGTGGAGTAATAGTAGTAGTAGATACATGTAGGAATTGGTCTACTTGTCTTGGACATGATGCCTATATACTTGATCATTGCCTTGGATATCATCATAACTATGCGCTTTTCTACCAATTTCCCAATAGTAATTTGTTTACCCATCGTATGTTTTTTTGTTCGAGAGAGAAGTCTCTAGTAAAAACTTGTAACATCCCAAATTTCCTATTTGGAATGTTTTACAATTATAGATAAGCATCCTATGCATTCTGTTTGAATTTGAATGCCATTTGAAGTTTCAGAGAATTTTGAGTTTTGAATTTGAATTTCAAACTTTGGCATGTGGGAATCATTTCAAAACTAAGCTGATAAATACTTGATCAAAAGTATGAGAGGAGCAAACATGACACTCCAACAATATCAGTGGCAACATTGCCATAAGATTTGGATTCATATCTGATATTTATTTGAATTTGAAAAAAATGGTTTTTTATAAAGTTTGGATTTTGCCTTTGGAAAAATGTTCAAATGAAAGGGAATATTCCCCTGATCATTTTGGTATATATATACCCTATATAAAATATTTATAGTTTGGGTTTTATTTTTGTTTTTAGTTTTATTAAAAAAATAAAGAGAAGACCCAGGGGCGCCAGCCAGGCCACCCCAGGCCCAGCCAGCGCCACGCCTCACCCCCTCAGCCCACCAACCGAGCTGGCCCAGCCCAGAGCCAGCCAGGCCAGCCCACCCCACGCCTCACCTGAAACCCCGGGCTTGATCGGCCGAACCCTCCCCTCTCTCTCCCATCGATCATGGCCCCGCCCGTCTTCCTTCCTCGCCCACGCCACGAGCTCGGGAGATCCACCGGATCCCGAAGGATCCGGATCCCCAGCACCCGATGCCCTTCCGAACCACCCCCGACCCCTGGCTATAAAGCCGAGGCTCCGCACCCCATTCCCCTAGCGACGCCGGACCCCTCTCCCTCTCCTCCCGAGCTCACCGAGCACCGAACCCCTCCGCCGCCAAAGTCGCCACGACGCCACCACAGTCCACCCGACCTCCCAACACCACTGAACCCTCCCGTGCTGCGTCTGCGTCTCCCGACGACTCATGAAGCTCGACGCCCAGACGCCTCGGAGCACTCTCGCCGCCCGCTGCCGCCGTCAGCCGAGTCCGGTGAGTCCCCGCAGACACCCTCCCGTCCGATCGTAGATCGATGGCCTAGATTAGAAGCCCTCAAGGGGTAGGTTTTAGTTAGAAAACCGCCGCCCGATCGGTTTATTATTTAGTTTAGGTTTATTTTATTAGGCCGGTTCGTTAGTTTAAACCCTAGGCCCGTTTAGACTAAACTACGCCTAGTGCATGTGATAGGCCCATTGGGCTTTTTTTTTTATTTTGATTTTCTGTTTTAGCGAATAGTTTCAGTTTTCAAAAATGTATATCTTTTATTCTGTTTAATATTTTTGAGTGATTCTTTTTTGTTGGATTGCAAATTTTATGTAGTTTCTGAAAAATATATATTTAGCTATGTTAAAAATAATTAAAAATGCTTTAATATTGTTTTAGTCAGAATAGCAAATCTGCTATAGTTTTAGTTAGAAAAATTATTTTTGCATGATTCTTTTTGTCACCACTTTATTTTGACATTGCCAAACCCTAGAAATAAACATTGGAATTTTAGGATTAATAAATAAATAATTCTAGTCAGAATCATATTAATCCTAATAAAATGACTATTTCCTTTTTTCCTAATTAATTAATTATTAAATTAATTTATTTTTAACTTGTGATTAGTTAGTCTAGGTTAGTTTCTGTCATTCCATTAGATGAACTTTTATTTATAATTAATAAAAGTTTTAAATTAATCTTCTTAATAGAAATTGGATTAGGCCTAAAATGAGTTTTATAATAGCTTTTTAATTAATTCTTTTTTGCTCCTAGTTGCTTAGTGAATCCTTTTCTGATAAGTTAACCTAAAACCATGATTAGGTTATATTAAGGAATTTTGTTATATAAAAACTATTTTTGTTATTGTTTGGAGTAGGAAAAAACCTTGAATTGGTTTCTTTGAGTTTTTCTTTTGGATTTGGTTTTGATTGTTTTGTTGTGCTATGTTACTATTGTTATCTTGTGTGATCCTCTTGCTTTGTGCTTATTGTGTTATTGTTTGTCTCGGTAGAGTTTCCGGAGTGCAAAGCTTGCTACTACGACTCTTTAGCTTACGAGGATCATCAGCAAGGCAAGTTTTGATCATGTTATTTCTATACCTATGTTTTTGTGCATTAGTAGTTGTCACCACCCCACCATGCATGCAGTAGTGAAATCTTGAAGTCATTAAACTTGAGTAGTATCATGTGGTAGGATGAACCAATCCCCTTATTACCATGACCCCGGACGTAGTAGTTATTTTGCTATGCTCGTAGACGGGATTTGGTATGAGTGATATTCATAAGCAAGATGTGAGAGTCAATGATGATGATAACCCCATGAACTACAATGATCAAGATGGACTTGGGAAAATCACTACTTTGGGTGGAGGGCGGTTGGCGGGCACCTGGAGCACCCAGTGGTGGCGGGATGCATGGAGAAGCGCCATGACATCCTGGAAAGCTTCACCCAGCCACGAAGAGAAGGATGGATGCCCCATGACCGGAAGCTTACCTTAGCAGCCGCAAGCCATTATGGGCTCTGGCTGGGTTGACCCTATTAGTGACGCTGGCTGGACGGTACTACGAGAAGTAGACGAAAGGTAGGATTGGATGGGTACCGGCAAAGGGCCGTAAGAACTCTTTGGAAGACCCTGTTTCATCTGTCTCCGTCTTCAAACACCATGAAGTGCGAAGACTTTAAAGGAGGGAATGATTCTTGCGGGAAAGTCGCAAACCTCTGCAGAGTTATAACCTAATCGATTAGCCGTGTCCCGATTCACGGACATTTGAGCCTCTGGAACTTGGAAGTATTCGGATATCTCAACACTAAAACTAATGAATTAATTTGAGGGTTTATGACTTAATAATTGGGAACGAGATATTGGTTGGCGGAACCATCTCAATAACTACCAACAATTTGTAGTAATTTGCAAATAAGTCCAATAGTAGGATAAAATTGGCTTTATGCAAAATGATGAAACTTAGAGCTCCACAGCCAAAAATGCATATAGTGATAGTAAGTTTATTATTGTTATTCTTCATGACTTGCCAGCTTATTCCAAAAGCTGACCTACATGGCTGCAACGTATTATGTTGCAGAGATATATTTCGATCGGGAGTGAGGCTACGCTCCGCGCTTGGCGATTGCCCTTTGGAGTCGGATGGACTCGCTTTACTTCGACGCCTTCAAAGCACTAGTAGTTTATTTCTCATGAGTTGGCCTTGAGCCGAATTTATTCCCTTGTAATAAAGACTCTATATGAGAATCGTGTAATAAAATTCAGGTGTGATTGAACTTTGATTACTTTATCAATGTACCGTGAGTACCAAAGATGATCTTGGGATGGCATGCATACGTAGACTTGACCGATGTTGGGTCAGGTCGCTACAGAGATGGTATCGAGCACCACGCCGACCGTAGGATCGTAACCCCTAGGATCGGAAAGCCATAAGCGAGAGACCATTTACTTTGAACCCCTTTCATTCTATAATTCTTCCTTGTTCTATTCTCGACTCTTCTCCCTTTGCAACATTCTAGATGGCCGAGTTCACCCCAGTTTTGCTACCGGAGTTACGCCACCCGATGAGACGATGCCCTTTGGAAGAAAGCTGGTCCAGATGGTGAAGCAGTGAAGATAGCTCTACCCTCGATCACCGGAAACCCACTAATGCACTTCCGACGGACACCCGCTTCTGAGATTGAGGTGCATATCCTGTGGAGGACCTTTGGAGGACACACGGAGCCTATCAACTTTGAGTTCACCGAGTTCAAGCTGGATCATCGGAAGGGACGCGTGGCGATCTATCGAGCACTTGGACATCTCCGAGAGGAGTACGGCCGAGCTCGATCACTCGAGACCTCGCCATGGTTTCTCACAGGGCAAGGAATGGAGATATCATCCGTACCATTGAGGACGATTCCACCCTCTCGTACATCCAAGACTTGGAGTGTCTTCTCAGAAACGGAGATTCAGACTACCGTAACTCGAAGACACACGGAAGCTTTTGTTCCATGAACTGAACTGGAGGAGAAGGCACGCAGACTTCCTTGGCCATGAGGAAGAAATCACGGACTTCATGGAGATAGTCGACGACCTGAAGATGAAGCTTGCCGCGATTGAGGAGAAGATGGACTTGGGAGAGGACCTTTACCCGAGTGGAGACGAAGCACCCCTCGTGAGCAATGATCAGGATTTTGAAGGAGTACCATCAAGGAAACCCCAAGAGGAGGCGCCACGATGAAGACTTTTTAGTCGACCACCATGTTATCTTTTACTTTTTCACGATCGCTTAGGGCCGATGTTTTTCCTTCGATTAGTCATGAGCTTTTGTAATCGAGTTTGAACCATGTTTGAGTGGAATGAATAAATGATTGGTGTGTTATGATTGTGCATTCATGTGGGTAGTGTTATTCCTTATAGACCATTGTTCTATTCTAATTTTCTCACCCACTCCAAAAACACCAGATGCCTCCGAGACGTGACATCGGGTTTCCGCCGGAGCTCACCCAGCTGCTTCCAAGCAGTAATGCACCGATGCAACTCCTTATTCGAATCGAACAACACCGCCAACAATCCACCGCCACCACCCAATCGTGGACAACTTGACTCGATTTACGAGGTTGAATCCGCGGTGTTCTCTAGTAGCACCGAGCCGATTGTGGCTGATGATTGGCTCCGCAAAATCGGAAGAGAGCTAGTCACCGTTGGATGCACTGATGCTGAGAAGGTGCGCTTTGCCGCGCATCAACTAGATGGACCTGCAGCTTCTTGGTGGGAGAATTACACCGCCACTTTTCCCATGGGTGGCATCACTTGGGACCAATTCCAGCAGGCCTTTCGCACTGCTCATGTCCCAGCTGGAGCCATGAGTCTGAAGAAGCGTGAGTTCCGCAACTTACGCCAGGGAATCGTCTTTGTGGCACAAGACGTGGATGAATTCAAGAAGCTTGCTCGCTATGCCCCTGATGATGTGGCCACAGACGCCGCCAAGGTGAGAAGTTCCTTGAGGGACTCAATGATGAATCGAGCATGCAGCTTATTGTGGCTACTTTCAACAACTACCGAGAGCTGGTAGACAAGGCCACCGATTCGGAAGGCAAGCAGCAGCAGATAGAAAGTCGCATAGCGGAAGTACAGCCTGGGAAGCACAACTCGGGAGCTCAGCAGAAGCCCCGCTATGCACCGTACTCAGGAGGGCACACCCATCATAACCATGGAGGCCATAACCATGGAGGAAATGGGAACAACCGCAGCCAGGACAACAAGTCAGGCCATGGCAATGGCAATGGGAATGATAATGGCAATCAGCACCGTTCTGCCCCGGCTCCGAAGGATCTGAGCCACATCACCTGCTTCAAGTGCCGTAAGACAGGCACTACGCCACCGACTGCCGGAGGCCAAGCAGAGGAATGGAAATGGCAATGGAGGCTCAAGAAGAAGCCAAATCCGTTCCCTCGTGCTCGGGTGAACCACATCGACGTGGAGGACGTCAATGATCAGCCGGAACAATCGTGGTTGGTAAGTTTTTATTGAATTCACGTTCAGTTTTGGTTCTCTTTGATTACGGTGCAACGCATTCATTCATATCAAGGGTAGTTGTGGATAAGTACGGATTGCGCACTAGAACCCTTAGAAGCCCCTTCGTCGATTCGCAGGAGGAGAAATGATGGCGAGCTTAGGCTGTCATGCAACCCTCAACATCGGGAATCATAAATTTCCGTGGACCTCATAGTGTTGGAAACCCGGACCTTGGATGAATCAAGAGGTTTGGAGTCAAGGAAAGTTAGCACCCGATTCATTGGCCCTACAAAATCCTCGAGCGTCGTGGAGAGGTTGCTTACAAGTTGGAATTGCGGAAGGATTGTCCGGAGTTCATGATGTTTTCCATGTTTCTCACCCAAGAAGTGTCATGCCGACATGGCCGATGTTCCGTTGAGAGACACAAAGTGCCCCTAGAGGCCATACAACTTGACGGTGATTTGACTTACAAGGAGAAACCCGTCGATTCTCGAGACCGCAAGCAGAGTCACTCGCGCAAGGTCATCAAGTTTTGCAAGGTGCTTTGTGGAGTCACCACACCGAGGAAGAAGCCACACAGGGAGCGCCAAGAAGACCTTCTTCGAGACCACCCGCACCTATTTGTTAGCCAACCCGAATCTCGAGGACGAGATTCATCTTAAGGTGGTAGGTTTGTAACATCCCAAATTTCCTATTTGGAATGTTTTACAATTATAGATAAGCATCCTATGCATTCTGTTTGAATTTGAATGCCATTTGAAGTTTCGAAGAATTTTGAGTTTTGAATTTGAATTTCAAACTTTGGCATGTGGGAATCATTTCAAAAACTAAGCTGATAAATACTTGATCAAAAGTATGAGAGGAGCAAACATGACACTCCAAAAATATCAGAGGAAACATTGCCAAAAGATTTGGATTCAAATCTGAAATTTATTTGAATTTGAAAAAAAATGGATTTTTATAAAGTTTGGATTTTGCCTTTGGAAAAATGTTCAAATGAAAGGGAATATTCCCCTGATCATTTTGGTATATATATACCCTATATAAAATATTTATAGTTTGGGTTTTATTTTTGTTTTAGTTTTATTAAAAAATAAAGAAAAACCCAGGCGCCAGCCAGCCACCCCAGCCCAGCCAGCGCCGCCTCACCCCTCGGCCGAGCAGCCCAATGGCCGGCCCAGAGCCCGGCCAGCAGCCCAGCTCACCGCGCCCCCCTGCTGAAACCCCGAGCTTGATCGGCCAACCCTCCCCTCTCTCTCCCATCGACCCGCGGGCCCCGCCTGCCTTCCTTCCCCTCGCCACGCCACGAGGCTGAGATCCACCGGATCCCGAAGGATCCGGATCCCCGACACCGATGCCCTTCCAACCACCCCGACCCCTTGCTATAAAGCCAGAGGCTCCGCACCCCATTCCCCCCTAGCGACGCCGGACCCCTCTCCCTCTCCTCCCGAGCTCACCGAGCACTGAACCCCTCCCGCCCGCCAAAGTCGCCGACGCCACCTGGTCCACCCGACCTCCCAACACCACCGAACCCTCACCGTGCTCGTGCGCGTCTCCCGACGACTTGAAGCTTCGCCCGGCCTTGACGCCTCGGAGCACTCTACGCCGCCCGCTGCCGTCGGAGTCCGGTGAGTCCCGGCGACACCTCCCCGTCCGATCGTAGATCGATGGCCTAGATTAGAAGCCCCAAGAAATAGGTTTTAGTTAGAAAACCGGCCGGCCCGATCGGTTTATTATTTAGTTTAGGTTTATTTTATTAGGCGGTTCGTTAGTTTAAACCCTAGGCCCGTTTAGACTAAACTACGCCTAGTGCATGATGATAGGCCCATTGGGCTTTTTCTTTTATTTTGATTTTCTGTTTTTAGCCGAATAGTTTCAGTTTTCAAAAATGTATATCTTTTATTCTGTTTAATATTTTTGAGTGATTCTTTTTGTTGGATTGCAAATTTTATGTAGCTTCTGAAAAATATATATTTAGCTATGTTAAAAATAATTAAAAATGCTTTAATATTGTTTTAGTCAGAATAGCAAATCTGCTATAGTTTTAGTTAGAAAAATTATTTTTGCATGATTCTTTTGTCACCACTTTATTTTGACATTGCCAAACCCTAGAAATTAACTTTGGTATTTTAGGATTAATAAATAATTAGTTCTAGACAGAATCCTATTAATCCTAATTAATTGACTAGTTCCTGTTTTCCTAATTAATTAATTAGTAAATTAATTTATTTTTAACTTGTGATTAGTTATTCTAGGTTAGTTTCTGTCATTCCATTAGATGAACTTTTATTTATAATTAATAAAAGTTTTAAATTAATCTTCTTAATAGAAATTGGATTAGGCCTAAAATGAGTTTTATAATAGCTTTTAATTAATTCTTTTTGCTCCTAGTTGCTTAGTGAATCCTTTTCTGATAAGTTAACCTAAAACCATGATTAGGTTATATTAAGGAATTTTTGTTATATAAAAACTATTTTTGTTATTGTTTGGAGTAGGAAAAAACCTTGAATTGGTTTCTTTGAGTTTTTCTTTTGGATTTGGTTTTGATTGTTTTGTTGTGCTATGTTACTATTGTTATCTTGTGTGATCCTCTTGCTTTGTGCTTATTGTGTTATTGTTTGTCTCGGTAGAGTTTCCGAGTGCTGAAGCTTGCTACTACGACTCTTTAGCTTACGAGGATCATCAAGAAGGCAAGTTTTGATCATGTTATTTCTATACCTATGTTTTTGTGCATTAGTAGTTGTCACCACCCCACCATGCATGCAGTAGTGAAATCTTGAAGTCATTAAACTTGAGTAGTATCATGTGGTAGGATGAACCAATCCCTTATTACCATGACCCCGGACGTAGTAGTTATTTTGCTATGCTCGTGAGACGGATTTGGTATGAGTGATATTCATAAGCAAGATGTGAGAGTCAATGATGATGATAACCCCATGAACTACAATGATCAAGATGGACTTCGGAAAATCACTACTTTGGGTGGAGGACGGTTGACGGGCACCTGGAGCACCCAAAGGGTGGCCGGGATGCATGGAGAAGCGCCATGACATCCTGCGGAAAGCTTCACCCAGCCACGAAGAGAAGGATGGATGCCCCATGACCGGAAGCTTACTGTGCAGCCGCAAGCCATTATGGGCTCTGCTGGGTTGACCCTAGTAGTGACGCTGGCTGGGCGGTACTACGAGAAGTAGACGAACGGTAGGATTGGATGGGTACCGGCGGTGGCCGAAGAACTCTTTGGAAGACCCTGTTTCATTCGTCTCCGTCTTCAAACACCATGAAGTGCGAAGACTTTAAAGGAGGGAATGATTCTTGCGGGAAAGTGCAAACCTCTGCAGAGTTATAACCTAATCGATTAGCCGTGTCCCGATTCACGGACATTTGAGCCTCTGGAACTTGGAAGTATTCGGATATCTCAACACTAAAACTAATGAATTAATTTGAGGGTTTATGACTTAATAATTGGGAACGAGATATTGGTTGGCGGAACCATCTCAATAACTACCAACAATTTGTAGTAATTTGCAAATAAGTCCACCTGTAGTAGGATAAAATTGGCTTTACGCAAAATGATGAAACTTAGAGCTCCACACCAAAAATGCATATAGTGATAGTAAGTTTATTATTGTTATTCTTCATGACTTGCCAGCTTATTCCAAAAGTCGACCTACATGGCTGCAACGTATTATGTTGCGTAGATATATTCCGATCGGGAGTGAGGCTACGCTCAGCGCTTGGCGATTGCCCTTTGGAGTCGGATGGACTCGCTTTACCTCGACGCTTCCAAGACACTAGTAGTTTATTTCTCATGAGTTGGCCTTGAGCCGAATTTATTCCCTTGTAATAAAGACTCTATATGAGAATCGTGTAATAAAATTCAGGTGTGATTGAACTTTGATTACTTTATCAATGTACTGTGAGTACCAGCATGATCTTGGGATGGTACAGACACAGAGACTTGACCGATGTTGGGTCAGGTCGCTACAAAACTATGGCCCCCGGTGCTACCTCTTGAGCACTGCGTTGGATTTCCCCGAAGAGGAGAGGATGATGCAGCAAAGTAGCGTAAGTATTTCCCTCAGTTTTTGAGAACCAAGCTATCAATCCAGTAGGAGGCCACGCACAAGTCCCTCGTACCTGCACAAAACGATAGCTCCTTGCAACCAACGCGATTAGGGGTTGTCAATCCCTTCACGGTCACTTACGAGAGTGAGATATGATAGAGATGATAGATAATATTTTTGGTATTTTTGAAATAGAGATGCAAAGTGAAAAGAAAAAGGCAAAGTAAAAACAAAGAAAGTATTAAAGTAATGGAGATTGATATGATGAGAATAGACCTGGGGGCCATAGGTTTCACTAGTGGCTTCTCTCAAGAGCATAAGCATTCTACGGTGGGTGAACAAATTACTGTTGAGCAATTGGCGAATTGAGCATAGTTATGAGTATATCTAGGTATGATCATGTATATAGGCATCACGTCCGAGACAAGTAGATCGAAACGATTACGCATCTACTACTATTACTCCACTCGTCGACCGCTATCCAAAGATGTATCTAGAGTATTAAGTTAAAAGCAGTAGTAACGCCTTAAGCAAGATGACATGATGTAGAGGAATAAATTCATGCAATATGATAAATACCCCATCTTGTTATCCTCGATGGCAACAATACAATACGTGCCTTGCAACCCTTTACATCCTTTGGGTAAGGACACCGCAAGATTGAACCCAAAGCTAAGCACTTCTCCCATTGCAAGAACTACCAATCTAGTTGGCCAAACCAAGCGGATAATTCAAAGAGACTTGCAAAGATAACCAATCATACATAAAAGAATTCAGAGAAGATTCAAATATTATTCATAGATAATCTGGATCATAAACCCACAATTCATCGATCTCAACAAACACACCGCAAAAGAAGATTACATCGAATAGATCTCCATGAGAGAGGGGAGAACATTGTATTGAGATCCAAAAGAGAGAAGAAGCCATCTAGCTACTAGCTATGGACCGAAGGTCAAGTAAATTACTCACACTTCATCGGAGGGGCTATGGTGATGATGTAGAAACCCTCCGTGGTGGATGCCCTCCGTGAGCTCGAACAGTCCCCAAGATGGGATCTCGTGGATACGGAAGTTGCAGCGGTGGAATTAGGTTTTTGGCTCCTGTTACGATCGTTTGGGGGCGTGAGGTATATATAGGAGGAAGGAGTACGCCGGTGGAGCGACAGGGGGCCCACGAGGCAGGGGCGCGCCCTAGGGGGGGCCCAACCCTCGTGACCGCCTCTTTCGTTCCTTGGAGTAGGGTCCAAGTCCGCTGGATCACGTTCGGTGAGACAATCACGTTTCCGAAGGTTTCATTCCGTTTGGACTCCGTTTGATATTCTGTTTCTTCGAAAAACTGAAATAGGCAAAAAACAGCAATTCTGGGCTGGGCCTCCGGTCAATAGGTTAGTCCCAAAAATAATATAAAAGTGGAAAATAAAGCCCAATATAGTCCAAAACATTAGATAAAGTAGCATGGAGCAATCAAAAATTATAGATACGTTGGAGACGTATCACCCGGGTCCATCTTATCATATATTAAAATCCAAAAATACCTTGTTGTGATTTATTTACTGTTATTTTATTTTGTGTTTTTATTTATCTATCTATCACTACGAGATTTGAGCCTTGAAATAAACCGCCAAGGGATTGACAACCCGTTGTTTGCGTTGGCTGCAAGTATTTATTATTTTGTGTGTAGGTGCTGTTCACAAGGTCTTGCATGGTTCTCCTACTGGATTGATAACCTTGGTTCTTAACCGAGGGAAATACTTATCTCTATTGTACTGCATCATGATACGTTTCCAATGTATCTATAATTTATGAAGTAGTAGGTTACTCTCCTAATTTACCAGTGGCCTGTTTTCCTAGGTCTTACTTCACGGGAAGTCCGGTCACATCTCCGGTCACATAGGTTGGGTCACCAACATGGAAAATCTTGTGGGTGTCATACCCATCCCCCTCGATGCATTTTCTACCACAACACGTGATAGCCCTTTTGTTAAAGGATCTTCTAGATTCTTAGCCGATTGGATGGAATCTAATGCTATTAATCCGGAGCTTCTTAAATTTCTGATAAATTTTAATCTCCTTCTTATATCCTTTGTGGATTGCATGTTGTCCTTTGAGCTTTTTGCCTTGACAATACCTGTCCGGTTGCCATAGTTCATATGGATAGCCGAGATGGGCTTTTGAACCACTGGCAATTAAATCCATCAAAAGCTCTCAAAGCCATTCTGGTTCTGTGCACGATTTATCTAGTGTTGTGAGTTCTGCTTACATTGTCAACTTCATTAAGATAGTCTGGTTGCAAGACTTCTAGGAAATAGCACCACCTCCAAGTGTAAGCACATATCCACTTGTGACCTTTATCTCATTAGCATCTGAGATCCAATTCGCGTCACTATACCCTACAAGTATATTCGAGTATACAGTATAGTAAAGTACACAACTCGTAGTACCTTTCAGATAGCGCATAACCCTTTCAACTGCTTGCTAATGTATATCCCCCAAATTGGAAACAATCGGCTCAGTTTGCTTACAACAAACACGATGTCAGGCCTCGTAGTGCAAGCTAGGTACATGAATGAACCAAAATAACTCGAGAGTATCTCAATTGTTCTTTAGCTGTGCATTCGAACTTTTCATATGGTGTTGGAGAAGGAATGCAGTCTTAATATCCGAAGCGACCCAAAATCTTCTCAAAATAGTGGGATTGCAGAAGTGTAATCCCACCCTCACTATCTCTCAGTAGCTTGATGTTGAAGATAATATCAGCCACATCAAGATCTTTCATCTCAAAGTTATGACATAGAAAACCTTAACCTCCTCAATGACTTTGAGGATGGTTCCAAATATCAGTATGTCATCAAAATACAAGCACAATATAACTCCTTTGCCAAACCATGGCACTAGTATACACATTTGTCAGCTTCGTTAACGATAAAGCCGGTAGATTTATAGTTTTATCAAACTTCTCATGCCATAGTTTAGGTGATTGTTTCAGGCCATACAAAGATTTCAATAACATGTACACCTTTCCTTCCAGACCCTCTACCACAAAGCCATCTACCTATTGAGTGCAGATTTCCACGTCTTGCTCTCATTTCAAGAAAGTCGTATTGACGTCCATCTGATGGATGAGAAGACTATGTGAGGAAACCAAAAAGAGTAGCACTCAAATGGTTGTCAATCTGGCCACATGTGAGTAAATATCAAATAAATCTTCTCCTTCTTTCTAGTTATAAACGTTGGTCACAAGCCTGGCCTTGTACTTTTAAATCGTACCATCAGGCCTAAGCTTCTTTTTGAACACCTACTTACATCTCACTAGTTGGCATCCATAGGGATGTTTAGTGATTTCCTATGTCCCATTAGCCATGATGGAATCCATCTCACTACAAACCGAATCATTCATATAGTCAACATCTGGAGATACATAAACTTCTGAAATAAAAGTGGGAGTATCATCCATGAGGTACACAAGGAAACATCACCAAAGGACTTCAGGATTCTCTTGCTCCTAGTAGGAACTTCCTTAGATTCCTCCACATGATTTTCATCATGTGTTCGTTCATAATATTTCATAGGAATTGCAGGCTCAAGAGTCTCCTCAAATTTCTATATAGAAGTGCTTTGCATATCTCTCATAGGAAAAAAATCCTACAAAAATTGTAGCATCTTCAGACTCCATAATCATACTGACCTTCACATCAAGTACCCCATATTTCACCACTAGAAATATATAGCCGACTCTAAGCTTAGCATATCCCAAATTAACACATCCATGGTCTCTGGTCCAAGTTTACACCTTTTGGTGATCAACACATTGACTTTCGCCAAACAACCCTAAGTGCGTAAGTAAGATTGTCGTTCTTCTATTCTCCCATTGCTCGTAGGGAGTGATCTATTATACTTTGTGGGAACCTTATGCAGGACATGACATAATGTCAGTATAGCTTCCCCCACCGTGCCTTGGAAAAACCCGATGTATCTAACATGACGTTAACCAAATATGTTAGAGTATAGCTTTTCCTTTCGACAACCCATTTTGACTGGGGTGAATAGGGAGGCAATCTCTCATGAATAATATCATGTTCCGCACAGAAGGAATCAAACTCATTTAAGAAGTAATCTCCACCATGATTTGACCAAACTCGTTTAATTTTCTTTTGAAGTTGATTCTCAACTTCTGCCCTATATATTTTGAAGTAGTGTAGAGCCTCACCTTTAGTATTTAACACATACACCTAATAATATATAGTGGAATCATCTATCAATGTCATCAAGTATTTTCTTTCCATCTTTAGTCAACACACCATTCATCTCACAAAGACCAGAATGTATGAGCTCCAATGGTGCCAAGTGTCTCTCCTCCGCAGGCTTGTGAGGCTTGCGAGCTTGCTTTGGTTGCACACACGCACAACACTTAGAATCTTTGGCTAAAGTGAAACCCGGGATTAAATTCAACTTAGTTAGCGTGTCATACAACCAACAGTCACTACTAAGGAAAACCTTATACACAGAACTTTAGCAGTAGCGCTTGTTAAAGCACGCTAGTGCTAACTAGCAGTAGCGTGCTAGCGAAAACCGCGCTACAGATACATATACAGCAGTAGCATGTCTAGCCATAAAAGTGCTACTACTAAAATTCCCACTGCTAAGCCGATAGGCTACACATAGTAGTAGCAATCTTACAGAAACAGCGCTACCGCTACTTGTTTTGTAGCGGTCGTTCTGAAGAAACACGCCATCGCTAACGAAAATAAAATTAAATGGAAAGCAAATAAAAGTGAAAGGAATAGCGATGGCGCATGTTCGAACGCTATAGCTAACGTAGCGATAGCGCACTTCACTGGACGCCATCGCTACTTTTCGACTTAACCGCTTCGTTCTTCCCCACGGCCACTTCCCCAAATCCCTACTCCTCACATTGTCGCCGCCCTGCATCGCCATGCGTCGGCCTTGTATCTCTCTCTCACTTTCGCACACCTCGGCCTTACGACCCGACCAAGCCGCGCCCCGACCCGACCTCGTCGCCGCCCTCACGCCCGGCGTGCCCGAGGCCCGACCCGTCCTCGATGCCGCCTGCCCCTCCCTCGCCGCAGGCACACGAGGTGAGCACACCTCCTCCTCCCCTCCCCTACCTCTGCCTAGCTAAATTTTCTAGGGTTCTTCAAATTTTAGATTGCATCAAATTAGTTAGGGTTCATCAAATTAGATGGTAATTAGGGCAGTAGTTCCTAGGTATTAATTAGTTAGTAAGAACTAGGGCAGTAGTGTTTAATAGAATTAGTAAGAAATTTAATAGAACTAGTTGAACTAGTTTTTTAGTAAGAACTAGTTGAATTAATAGAACAAGTGTATTTTTAGTATGAAAATTAATATAACTAGTTGAACTAGTTTATTTTTAGTAAGAACTAGTTTATTTTTATTTATAGTAAGTTTATTTTTAGTAAGAACTAGTTGAATTAATAGAAAAGGTGTATTTTAGTAAGAAAATTAATATAACTAGTTGAACTAGTTTATTTTTAGTAAGAACTAGTTTATTTTTATTTATAGTAAGTTTATTTTTAGTAAGAACTAGTTTGTAACATCCCAAATTTTCAATTTGGAATGTTATACATTGGTCATTCATGCATATCATATTTTATTGCATTTCGTTTTGTGATCCTCAAAATTCTAAGCAACTCAAGGACCTACGGAGAGAGTTGGGGATTTCACGTTTTTCATATTTGAATTTTATAAAATATCAAAACAAGGATCACTTGGATTCTTATTATTTTTCTCTCCGAATATATTTCATATGAAAATATATGAGAGGAGATAATATGACTTCTCCAAAAAAATGAAATATTGGAGGAATTTTTTTTAAAATCAAATAAGAATTTTTATTTGGATTTTATTGCAATTTTATTTGAATTAGGAAAAATATGCGTTTTTCAAAATTGCATTAGAGGCCTAAATAAATGTTCACTTTGTCCGCAGTATTATTAGAGGACCATGAAAATTTATTTCAGGATTTTTGGAGTCCGTTTAGTATCTCTTTTAATTGTTTTTCTACATCAGGATTTATTTAAAAAAAAGTAACCGACTTACCGGGCCGTGGTCCGACCACGGACACTTAGCCTTTCGCTTTATAATAAGCCGGGAGGCCGAGCGCCCACCAACCCAGCCTAACCCTAGCACTTGCCCAAGGCCAGATCGCTGGCCACGCCGCTTAGCCTCGCCATGGCCGGACCGATCACGGACGTATAGCCGTCGCTGGTTTTTTCGAAACCCTAGTTTGTTTTTTTAGATCGGTTTTGTTTCGGTTTTTCTCGGTTTGGTTAAATAGCGGACGTCCGTACGTTCGTTTTAACGAACGATGTTCGTCCGTTAGCCGCAGACAGCGAGCGTTTGTTCGTTAGCCTGTTCGTCAGTTTTTCTTTTTCTAGGGTTTTTCACGATTATTTTCTATCGCGATTTCTGCCCTGATCTTCATTCTAGTTTAACTTTTCGCTCGTTTATCCAAATCAGGTGAAACAAGCGTCTAGATCTTCGTCTTGAAGCCCTCTTTCTGTTTAACCAACTTGAACAAGATTTTGGTACTGTAAAATTTGACTTTAGTCCAGATTAGCAATCGGATCTTGTTTCTTTCGTAGTTTGAGTTTCGTTGCTCCATTTGATTTGATTGTTTTTGCAAACCGGAGTTTTCAGTTGAACTTTCTGGTTAGATCTTATTATTTGAGTTTTCCCCATGAATCTTTGCTTGAGTGCTTATGTATGCTATTGTTTGTTTGCGGTAGAATTCCCGGAGTGCGAAGCTTGCTACTACGAGTCACTAGGTTTTGCGGATCATCAGCAAGGCAAGTAATACATTGATCATACTCTTTTCATACCCAGTTTTTATGCATTAGTATCAATCCTCAAACATTGCATGATTAGGATGTGATTAACTTGGGTATCGGGAAGTAGATGATGAGATAGAACCTATTGTCCTGTTTATTATCAAACCCTTGGAGTTACTTCTACGTTATGCTTATATTGCTATGCTATGCTCGTAGACGTGGATTGAGTTTGAGTGTATCCATGACAGAGGTGAGATTGTTCATTAATGGTTAACTTAAGGTGGCTACTTTAATACACATCTGGGTGGATTGGTTGGGGCACCCTGGAGCACCCAGTGGTTTGCCCGGGCACCTGGAGAATCCAGTGCTTGCCCAAGGGGGTCCCGGAGGACCCGTGTGATCACCCTATGGAATGCCACCCAGACTCAAAGGGATCATAAGATTATTCATGCTAGAAACTTCCGTGTGCAGCCACAAGCTATTATGGGCTCTAGCATAGCTGAGTATGTTGCATGACCTCTTTCAGTGGTGGGCTAGCAGATGTAGAGGGAAAGTAGGTGTAACTGTCCACCCAGAGTAAAGAGTTAGTGCTTACGAAGACTGTGTCTCAGTCATCCGTTTCTCAAACACCATGTAGTGCAAGAAATCCGACGGAGGAGATCGAGTCTTGTGGGGAAAAGTGCGCAAACCTCTGCAGAGTGTACAAACTAATCATGGTTAGCCGTGTCCCCGGTTATGGACATCTTGAGTATCTCGTTCTTGGATTATCATATGGATCTGATCACTCGAATTTAATTTTGTTGGGTTGATAACTACTTTCAATTGGCATTGTGTTGGAGGAACCTTCTCAATGATGTTTCAACTACCATGATAGTTAAATAAAATGTATTCCTTTGTTGTAGGAAAAAATTGGCTTTTCGCAAAACAATATAACCATAGAGCCTCCACCAGGCATATATGCATGTAGTGATAGCATTTATTCTGTCATTGCTCTATTGTGTTATGGCATATTCCATGGGCTGACCCATTTTTGGGCTGCAACGTATCATGTTGCAGACTTTTCAGACGAGGAGTAAGGTTCGCTAGGCCGTTGTCGTGCACTCAGCTATGCCGTTGGAGTTGATGTACTCACTTTATCTTCCAAGCCTTCCACTGTTATCTTATTTAGATGGCCTTAAGCCGTTTTTATTGCAATAAGTTCTCTTTTGAGACACTCGATGTAATAAGTGTGTGATTGCTACTCTATTATAAATCCTTCGAGTATTCTGTGTGTCAGCATTACTGATCCAGGGATGACACTTAAGCACAGAGACTTGACCGTCTGAGGTCTGGTCGCTACAAGATGGTATCAGAGCACACGCTGAATGTAGGACACGACCATTAAGATGAGCCATAGGTCACTGTCGGTGTCAAAATCGGTGGATCTCAGGTAGGGGGTCCCGAACTGTGCGTCTAAGGAGGATGGTAACAGGAAGCGGGGGACACAATGTTTACCCAGGTTCCGGCCCTCTCGATGGAGGTAATACCCTACTTCCTGCTTGATTGATCTTGATGATATGAGTATTACAAGAGTTGATCTACCACGAGATCGTACATGCTAAACCCTAGAAGCTAGCCTATGATTATGATTATTCTTGTCCTACGGACTAAACCCTCCGGTTTATATAGACACCGCAGGGGGCTAGGGTTACACAGAGTCGGTTACATGGGAGGAGATCTACATATCCGTATTGCCAAGCTTGCCTTCCATGCAAAGGAGAGTCCCATCCGGACACGGGACGAAATCTTGAGTCTTGTATCTTCATAGTCCAACAGTTCGGCTAAAGTATATAATCCGGCTCTCTAAGGACCCCCTAATCCAGGACTCCCAGAGTAGCCCCTGAACCAGGCTTCAAGGACGATGAGTCCGGCGCGCAGATTGTCTTCGGCATTGCAAGGCGGGTTCCTCCTCCGAATACTCCATAGAAGATTTTGAACACAAGGATCGTGTCCGGCTCTATAAAATAAATTCCACATACCACCGTAGAGAGTATAATATTTTCAAAAATCTTCATCTGCTGACAACTTTTCATAGCGTGATGTTATGCCGTGGTCTGGTCATGACGAACCATCTTTCCCAGCCTGCCACTGCACGTGTTGCGAGGCGGTTTTATTGGCACGTCTTGTCGAAGCAGAGATCGTGTTCCTCTTATCACGGGATTCTCATCAATACGGGTGTGGGTATCCCAATCGCGCCTGTTGGTATGACACCTCGATTTAGGCAAGGTCCAAACAGCCACACGGAGGAGGCCTGGTATTCACCCCCTTTATAAAGGGGCCAAGGCCTGTCCTTTTCTTCTCGCGCTCGATCCTTCCCTTCCCCCACCTCGAATTCCAACACCCGAGGCTCCAGCTACGCGCTTCGGACCTTCAATCATGTTCGGGATCCAACCTTCAAGGCCGGTGGATGGCCTCCTCTGTCATAGAGGAGGACATCAAGAAGCTAAGAGAAGCCAGGTATCTGATCGCTGAAATCTCGCACAGGCTGCCTGCTCCAGGGCATGTCATCCCTACTCCCGAATCCAATGAGAGTGTCGTATTTGTTTCCCACCTCCTCCAAGGGCTAGGCTTTAGTCTTGGTCCCTTTGTTAGAGGGATTATGTCCATGATCTGGCTCCGGATTCCATCCTTCACATCTCGTCGTTCATCGTCTTGTGCGAAGCCTTCCTCCGCGTCACCCCACACTTCGGCTTATGGCTCAAGACCTTCAATGTGAAGTCGAGGATGATCGATGGGCGACACGCAGAGTGCAGACGTGCCATAATAAGCAAAGGCGCCGATGCTCCATGGCCGGAGGGTTCCTTCCCGGAGATGTCCAACTTATGGCAGGGGGAGTGGTTTTACATCACGGCTCCTCGAAGCACTAAGTGGGCAGCTGCCCCCGCCTTCTGTTCGGCCCCCCGCCACAGCTGGTGTCGTGGGTCAACAAGGGGCTGGACTGGGGGCCAGTTAATGACGTGCCGATACTGCAGAGTCGCATCCGAGATCTCCTCGAGAGAGATGTCAGCCTTGTCAAGGTAATGCAAGTCATGCTAGTTCGTCGGGTCCTGCCATGCCAACGTCGACCTCTCCATATGTGGGTTCAACCCGGAAGGACCGTGAACTATTCAGCAATTCTTTGGCGTGACGCTCGAAGGGATGTATGGATTGTTCTTCGGACCATGAATAAAGTGTCCGGACACCACCGAGGATGCGGGTCTAAACTGCAATTGTCCAGATACCCAGGTACGTAATTCTGCGGCTGAACACGCTGTCTTTTTATTTATCACAACATCATTCTGAAAAGTCGCTCTTTGACCAGGACTGGATAAAAAAGGCGAAGATGATCAGTGTTCGCTCCCCTTCCCGAAGGCTCACTGGATCCTGTACTAGCCAGGATGCTTGAGTATGCACCTCACCAGGTGCCATCAGAGGAAGATAAAGGGAGGAATAAGGAAGCCGAAAGCAGGCTTCACGCATTACTCATCTGAACCGGGGGAATTAGTGTCTCCACGAAGGAGGATAACTGGGGAGAATAATCTAAAATTCCCTCTCCCCAAGGACGGAAGAGGGCCGCCTCTAAAGATTTGGAAACGAGGGTTTCCAAACGAGGGAAGAAACCTTCGCCAAGGGGTCCTGCCCCGGAGGGCATCCTTACCGCACAGTGCCCGCAAGGGGATCAGCCCTCCACCAAGCTGTAAGTGAACAAGAGTACTTTTGGTAAATATATCCTGCTTCATTTATGAGGACAATAACTGAGACATATGTCTTGCAGTTCGGATCGTAGCCTTCTCGACAGAGTTCGTCTTCGGGGGATCTTCTTCCGGAGATGATAGAGAGCGAAACGACCCTGAGCTGTCGTCGCAGAGAATTTCTCCTGATCCGCCAAGGCCGGAAGGTAACCCTTCGGCCACCCAAAGTCCGGAGGATTCATCTCCTAAGGAGAGCAACAGAAAGAGTCCGGGACTGCCCGGTGCACAACCGGACGTACTGATGGGACTTTTGGAGCAAGCGACTATCTCAGAGGCTCATCGTACTTTAATGGGTACGGTGGTTGAGAGGATTGCATCCGCCGAAAGTGGGTTGCATGAGGCTTTTATGAGCCTGCTAAGAGGTTTTGAGGTACGCAAAGTAATATATATATTTTTGATTTGCATCAAGACACGCTAGGTGTGCCATTATGCAAACAGTAGCCCCTGAGACTCTGGTTGCTGTCCAAAGGCGGCAAACAGAGGATCATAGTCCCAGGTAAT